>CM033469.1:191300614-191716213 GCA_019447015.1 Hymenochirus boettgeri | reverse complement strand
TTCTACGAAGAACTGCGCCCACACCATTGATGGTATGAATGAACAAACTACAGCGTTACGTAGCTGAAGGTATGTAGATTATGAGAATATATAGTTTTGCGGGGGTATTTCCAAGTTAGAGGGGTGTTCAGTTTGAAAAATCTGGGAAAATGCTGTTATTGGCGCACTGCGCATTGTTTCACATTTTGTCTAGTCGCTTCCACGTCCGTGTGTGTAACCACACATATGGCATACCGTTTGATTCAGGACATTTAGGAGATTGATATTTGGTAAGTTTTTTTTACATTACATGGGGTTTTGGTGTGATTTTGTAACTTTGAAGTGTATTTTTCTCTATTTTTCCAGAAAATTGTGTAGAAATGCGAAATTCTACGAAGAACTGCGCCCACACCATTGATGGTATGAATGAACGAACTACAGTGCTACATAGCTGAAGGTGTTTAGATTTCAGGAATATATAGTTTGTGGGGGGTATTTCTGAGTTATCAGGGTGTTTTGTGGAAAAAACTGCAGACTGTCCAAATTCGGAGTTGGCTAAATATTTTCGCTGTTTCTGAGCCATCGTGCATTGTCTCACTTTGTGGCTTTTCGCTTCCACGTCCGCGTGTGTAACCACACTATGGCATACCATTTGATTCAGGACATTTGGGAGATTGATATTTAGTAACTTTTTTTTACATTCCTGAGGTTTTGCATATTTCTACCTTTTGAAGTTGTTTTTTGTTCATTTTTTCAGACAAATGCGAACTTCTATGAAGAACTGCGCCCACACCATTGATGGTATGAATGAACAAACTACAGTGTTACATAGCTGAAGTTGTGTGATTTCAGGAATGTATAGTTTGTGGGGTTATTTCTAAGTTATGGGGGTGTTTTGTGGATAAAACGGCAGACTGTCCAAATTCGGAGTTGGCTAAATATTTTCGCTGTTTCTGAGCCATCGTGCATTGTCTCACTTTGTGGCTTTTCGCTTCCACGTCCGCGTGTGTAACCACAATATGGCATACCATTTGATTCAGGACATTTGGGAGATTGATATTTAGTAACTTTTTTTTACATTCCACGAGGTTTTGGCATGATTTCTACCTTTTGAAGTTGTTTTTTGTTCATTTTTTCAGACAAATGCGAATTTCTATGAAGAACTCGGCCCACACCATTGATGGTATGAATGAACAAACTACAGTGTTACATAGCTGAAGTTGTGTAGATTTCAGGAATATATATTTGTGGGGGTTATTTCTAAGTTACGGGGGGTGTTTTGTGGATAAAACTGCAGACTGTCCAAATTCGGAATTGGCTAAATATTTTCGCCGTTTCTGAGCCATCGTGCATTGTCTCACTTTGTGGCTTTTCGCTTCCACGTCCACGTGTGTAACCACACATATGGCTACCGTTTGATTCAGGACATTTGGGAGATTGATATTTGGTAACTTTTTTTACATTCCATGAGGTTTTGGCATGATTTCTACCTTTTTGAATGTTGTTTGATGTTCATTTTTTTTGAAAATCTGGTAAAAGTGCAAACTTCTACGAAGAACTGCGACCACACCATTGATGGTATGAATGAACGAACTACAGCGTTACTAGCTGAAGGTGTGTAGATTTCAGGAATATATAGTTTGTGGGGGTATTTCTGAGTTGGGGGGTGTTTTTGGAAAAACTGCAGACTGTTCAAATACAAAACTGGCTAATTTTTTTTGCTGCTACTGACATTTGGCACTGGTCACGCTCTGGGTTAGTTGGTAGCCATGTCTCTGGGTACACCCATGAATGTGGCATACCGTTTTATTCGGGAGGGGTTAGGCTTTCATTTTGAGATGCGTTTGAACTTTCCTCCACAGTTTTTAGCTGAAATTCGCATTTGATTTTGTCTCTGATTTTACAGTTGAGGAAAAAAAGGAAAATGTGAGAAAATAACTTACTATTGACGAAGAGCTGCGTCCGGGTATCTGCATTTTGATCAAAACTTACCTCACTCATAAAATCTTGTGGTGTGTAGTTTCTAAAAATATCTCACTTGTGGGGATATTTTAGTTAATTTGAAGATATTCTATGTTAACTGTCAGTAGTGGTTATACATTTTAATTTGGTGTAATATTCTTGAAGGTGTGCAGTTTTAGTTTGGGGGGGTCTCCTGTACAGGAAAAGTGGGGTACCTACATATATCTGGTATCGTTGTACACGGGAGTATCTGAGCTTTTAGAAACAGTAAGATTTTTGTGTAACCTTAAGATAACTATAAGTAAAAATGGAAAATCCATGAAAATTTGCAAATTTTTTTCATTTTTTTACATATTTTACCCATAATTCCAGTAAATTTCCAGAAAAGTTACAAAATTCTGTTACCATGTTAAAGTACACTTTGTGCTGAAAAAAACAATGTATAATATCCTGATTTACTGCAAGGTTTCCTACTGTAAAATTAGTCTAAGTGATTGAGGGCAAAATCCTGAAAATTCTTCTGGCAGTTAACGCAAAAAAAAATGAAAATCTCCTGGCAGTGAAAGGTTAAGGGTGAACATTCCTTTATAATCCAGTTTTTAATGTATAACATGGGTTTGATTATACATTGTTTTATATAAGACCAGTGTTATCATTTCTAGCAACTCCAGAATGTGGGTTAGACAGAATGCTGGCACAGGGTGCTATGGCATCTGGTGAACACCACAGCATGGTTGGACAGAGCACTGACCGTTCTTTTTGTGTGCAATTTTAGTCTTTGAGACTGTAGCAGCTGCCTGCTATTACCGATACATGGTAAAAATCAATGATTTTTCTAAGTTGATGCTAAAGTGTGATACTGGGCACAACCTTGTTGCTGACCATTCCCAGCCAGTAAGACTGCCCATAAGGTACAGCAAAAGACATGCGGTCGCAAATACCACAAAAGGCATTGTATGGGCGATCGTAGAATTTATGTTTTTCTTTCTCTTGAACACATTTCATGTAAGTTAACATTGTGCAATCTCTTTCTGATTGTTAATGTATGTGCTTTCACATCAACAGTATCAAGAGCCTGTTGTAAGCCTTGTTGATATTCCAGGGTTTGTATGATTTTTGGACTTTTTGTAGTCTGCTCTCGGGGTTAACTTGCTTAACATCCAGACCTGGGCACGTTGTCATTTTTTTAAAGTTTATTTTCTGGAAAGTAAAATTCTGATTACAAATTCTTTTGTGTTCTTTTTTTATCCATTATACTAGGCTTAAATGCTGCTACAATCCTCAGACAGCTCTTTTGATCTATCCATGATGTTTACCTGAACAGTCAGCACACAATAAGGGGTAATTATGCGCAGTGAGAGAAAATCTTTATTTTTTTATATTGTGCTTTTATTTTATTTTAGTACTTTTATTTTGAAATTCTAAATTCTATGTGTCAGAGTACCCTCTGATAAGCTGTATCTCAGAGAGATACTCAAGTTGTTATGCATACCACACAGTTAATGTAATCAAGAAAAGTAATTCATGCACCTGCAACACCTGTGAATAATCAAGCTATAGGTAATTAGTGTTAATTATGGCTCTGACACATGTCTATTAAAGTCTATGTGCCAAAAAGTTGATAAATTCAGATAACTGTGAAATGCTTCTATAGTTTCCATATATTGAACTTAGCAACTTCTCCGATCCCAACATTTTTATGAATTTCACGTCTGTAGCTTGAAACATGTGGGACAAGATCAAAAAATTAATGGAATAAAAGAGAAGAGGAAGAAAAACAAACAAAAAAAAAGAATGGTAAACGAGGATTACCAATACAGAGGAATAATGAAGGGATATCAAAATACAATGAGAAATAACAGATTATTTGTTTATACCAAATAAGAAAAAAGAAATCATGACTCTATTGCACTTTTTTTTTTTTTTAGAATTGTCAACACACACACATGCAGCAAAATCAAATATACTGCTACATACATTTACTCACACACATACACTGCTACACACACACACACACACAGTTACACACACATACATACTGCTAAACACACATACACTGCTACACACACACACCATACACATGTTACACACACACACTACTGCTAAACACACATAAACTGCTCAACACCACACACACGGTTACCACACACATACATACTGCTAAACACACACACATACTGCTGCACACACATACTGCTGCACACATACTGCTGCACACACTATCACACTGTTACACACATACATACTGCTGCACACACACACATAGCTGCACACACATACTGCTAGACACACACACACTGCTGCACACACATACACTGCTGCACACACATACACTGTTACACACATACATACTGCTAAACACACATACACTGCTACACACACACACATGTACTGCTGCACACACATACACTGTTACATACACATACATACTGCTGCACACACACATACATACTACTAAACACACATACACTGCTACACACACACACACACACACTGTTACACACACATCCATACTGCTAAACACAACACACCTGCTACACACACACAAGTACTGCTGCACACACATACACTGTTAAACACACTCACTGTTACACACACACACACACACACACACACACACACGTTACACACACATACATACTGCTAAACACACACACACTGCTACACACACACGTACTGCTGCACACACATACACTTAACACACTCACTGTTACACACATACATACTACTAACACACATACACTGCTACACACACACATACACTGTTCACACACAATAACATACTGCTAAACACACATAAACTGCAACACACACACATACACTGTTACACACACATACATACTGCTAAACACACATAAACTGCTACACACACACATACACCGTTACACACACATACATACTGCTAAACACACATAAACTGCTACACACACACACATACTGCTGCACACACATACAAAACCAAAATGTTAATAAAAGAACTTCCTCTACATGCAAGCTATTATCGACGTTCCACAGGCGACTTTCAAGGGGTAGCGAATATACAAGTTACCAAACCAGCCTCTTATATTTGGTAATCCTGGAAAGTATCCTGCAAAATTAGCACCATTTTAACCAATAAGAACTTAATTTGAATCTCCCTGAATGTATTTATAGGCACAGTCTCAGCAATCACCACAGAGCACTGCAGGGTTAATGTTGATACAGATCTCTATGCTGCTGTCAATCACAGGGCAGCCTGGATACATTTTTGAAACAAGAAAAGCTGCTTTTCACTTGAAGCTCAATTAACAATGTAACATCTATAGAACAATCTATGTAACAGTCTATATAGAAATCTATGTAACAGTCTATATAACAATCTATGTAACAGTCTATGTAGAAATCTATGTAACATCTATGTAACATCTATTAAAATCTATGTAACAGTCTTTAGAAAATCTATGACAGTCAATAACAATCTATGTAGTCTATGTAGAATCTAGTAATCTATGTAAGAGTCTATATACAATCTGTGTAACAGTCTATGTAGAAATCTATGTAACAATCATGTAACAATCATATAACAATCTATATAACAGTCTAATGAAATCTATGTAACAGTCTATAGAACATCTATGTAACAGTCTATATAACAATCTGTAACAGTTTATAGAACAATCTATGTAACAGTCTATGTAACAATCTATGTAACAGTCTATAAACAATCTATGAACAGTCTATGAACAATCTATGTAACAGTCTATAGAACAATCTATGTAACAGTCTATATAGAAATCTATGTAACAGTCTATATAAATCTATGTAACAGTCTATAGAACAACCTAGTACATCTGTAAACAATCTATAACATCTATAAACAATCTATGTAACGTCTATAGAACAATCTATGTACTATCTATAGAACAATCTATTTAACAGTCTACAGAAGAATATATGTCACAGTCTACAGAACAATATATGTCACAGTCTATAACAATCTATGTTACAGCCTATGTAACAATCTATGTAACAATCTATGTAACAATCTATGTAACTTCTATAGAACTCTATGACAGTCTATAGAACAATCTATGTAAGTCTATAGAACAATCTATGTAACAACATAGTAACATAGTAATTAATTTGAATAAGACATTCATCCTCAAGTCCAACCTATTCCTTTTTTTTTTTTTTTTTTTAACCCTACCTAACAGTTGATCCAGAGGAAGGCAAAAAACCCCAGCTAAAAAGGGGGGAAAAAATTCCTTCCTGACTCCAAACGCAATCGAAAGTATCCCTGGATCAACCAGATCTATATGCATTATACCAGTAATTCTCAATATTTTTTAGTTTTAGAAACTTATCCGCCTTTTTTAAAGTTATTCAATGAACTTGCCATTACCCCCTCTGCTGGAAGAACGTTCCACAGTTTCACACCGTTCTCACTGTAAAGAACTTCTCCTAACTTGAAGATGAAACTTCTTTTCTTCCAACCTTAAAGGATGTCCACGATCCTCTGATATACCATTAGTGAACAATGCACCAGAGAGTTCACTGTATGCCCATTAATATATTTGTATAAGGTTATCATGTCCCCACGCAACCACCGCTTCTCCAATTAAACACCCCTAACTTGTCTAATCTGCCTGCATATCAAGCCCCTCCATTCCCCTTATTAATTTAGTTGCCCTTCTCTGAACTGCCTCAATTTCCAATGTCCCTTTTGTATATGGGTTCTAAAACTGCACCGCATATTCCAAATGTGGCCTACCATGCCTTTATACAAGACAATATCTTGCTAGCTCGAGCTGTTGCTACCTGGCATTGTTGCTACGCTAAGTCTGTTATCTACAAGAACCCCCAACTTTTTCCATTTCAGATGCACTTAACACAGAGTTATTTATGGTGTAGGTGGCACAGGGATTATTAAATCCCAAATGCATCACCTTACATTTATCAACATTGAATCTCATCTGCCTTCTGCTGCCCATTTTGATAATCTATCTAGGTCTGCTTGCAGCACTTGCACATCATTGGAAGTTTTCCAAAGCTCTGCATAATTTAGTGTCATCAGCAAACACAGAGACCTGCTCTCAATGCCCCCTTCTAAGTCATTATAAAACAGATTAAACAGAAGCGGCCCCAGTACAGAACCCTGAGGAACTCCGCTTAGAACTTTAGCCCACATAGATGTAGCTCCATTAACCACCACTCTCTGTTTGCGGTCCAATAACCAATTCTCTATCCATGAACAAATGTTTTTCTCAAGGCCAACAGTCCTCAGTTTATACATTAGTCGCCATGTGGCACAGTATCAAAGGCTTTTGCAAAATCCAAATATACCACATCCACAGCTGTGCCTGATCTAACTTCTTACTCCCTTCTTCATAAAAACCAATTAAATTTGTCTGGCATGATCTATTTCTCATAATCCATGCTGACTACTACTAATGATGATCTCTGGAGACAAAGTCAAGGATATGATCCCTTAACAAAGTTTCCATCACCTTCCCTACCACTGATGTTAGGCTTCAGGTCTATGTTACCAGGCTGTGAACGACTACCTTTTTTGAATATTGGTATTACATTGGCTTTTTTCCAATCCAGCGGCACTCCCCAGACAAAAGCGAATCAAAAAGATGAGACACAGTGGTCTTGCTAGACCTGAACTAAGCTCTTTTAAAATCCTAGGATGCAATCCATCTGGTCCTGGCGCTTTATTGTATTAACTTGGTCTAATTGATTCCTTACCATATCCCTGTTATCCAATGTGAAAACTCTTCATTTCCCCCTCACATTGTTACAATCCCTACTGTAAGGATTCTCAACAGTAAAAACCGATGTAAAAAAACGGTTTAGCAGATTAGCCTTTTCGGCATCCTCTACAACCACCCAGCTCCATTATTTAATGGTCCCACATTCCATCCTCATTTTTTACCATTTATATACTTAAAAAACATCTTGGGGTTGGACTTGCTTTGTTCGGCAATCCGTATTTCATTTTCTATTTTAGCTAGTTTAATTGCTTTCTTGCACTCTTTATTACAACTTTTGAAGTCCCTGTAAGCCTGTTCTGTGCCTTCTGCTTTCAAAATTTTAAAACCCCTTTTCTTTTTTCCCATTTCCCTTTTTACCTGACATTAAGCCATGCAGAGTGGACCTAATTTTTTTACACTTGTTTCCTAAAGGTACCGATTGGAAATGTTATAGTTTAATATCCCTTAAAAGTGGTCCACATCTGCTCAGTATCTTTACCTAGAAACAGTTCCCCCCAGTCTATGAGCAGGAGCAATTCCTTTAAAGCATAAAATTAGCTTTCCTAAAGTTAAAAGTTTTTGTTGAGCCAGTGCACTTTAGTTTTCTGCAACCTATATTAAATGACACTATATCATGGTCACTATTCCCTAAGCTTCCCATTACCTTCATCTCCAAAATGGACTCTGGGTTATTAGATATCACCAGATCCAACAATGCATTCTTTCTAGTAGGAACTTCTACCATCTGTGAAAGAAAATGCTCATATAGGAAATTTAAGAACTTTATACCTTTTGAGGTGCTGGCGATTCCTTACTCCAATCTATTTCAGGTAGTTAAATCCCCCATAACCAGAACATGCCCCATACCAGCAGCCTTCCGCAACTGCATATGGAGATTCATTTCCACCTCTTCCCCGGCATTTGGCGGCTTATAACACACTCCAACAATTAATTTACCTACCTTCTTGCTTCCTGTCACACGTTCCACCCATAATGTTTCTGCCGCATCGTTGCTCCCCATCTTTCCATCTTTAAATGTCACAGTCTTAGAACAATCTATGTCACAGTCTATAGAACAATCTAGTAACAGTCTATAGAACAATCTATGTAAGTCTTAGAACAATATACTCACAGTCTATAGAACAATCTTGTAACAGTCTATAGAACAATCTATGTAACAGTCTATAGAACAAAATGTCACAGCAGTGCTGGCTCCTCCACCCTTTTTTTGCGAATTGCATGCTCTTTGATAACGCACAGTAACTCATGTGAAACGCATGCACGCTTTTCACACGTGTTACCCTCCGGTACAGTGTGGCATTAGTCTGAATGGTTGCTAGCACAAGCAGTGCGGTGTCTAATTTCCCCTCATGCCATGGATGACAGCTCACAGATTAGTCTCTGTGCCCCCTATGTATACGTTGCTATCTGTGTTGTGTGAATTTTAACCATTATTAATAAATGTTACTTTTTGTAATTATTTCCCACTACTCTGTTGCCTGGATAAATATAAAAAATTTAATGTGATTTATTTTTTGGTGTGTAAATGGTCATATATTGATCCCTGATGTCAGGATCGGTCCTCCTTCCTCAGTCCCTCGGTGGCCTGACTTCCAGTGGTGTGCGGGTGTTCATGCATGCACCAGTATGGCCGTACACGCGCACCAGCATGGCCCCGGATTTTAAAAGTCAGGACGTGGAAGCACCGGTGCTGGATGTTTGTTCCTACTCTGGCTTCCTGGTCTCCCTGCTCGTCCCTTCTGTCCCAGTGCCTTGCTCCTTTACCTCCGCTGCTGTGCCTCAGATCCTGTACCTCCTCTACTGTGCCTCAGATCCTGTACCTCCGCTACTGTGCCTCAGATCCTGTGCCCTTAAATCTTTAAAGATTTGCTTAAGATCAAGATCTCTGTAAAAAATCAGTTTAAATAACACCTTCCATATATTAAATGATTAAAACACTCACTTGTGCCTATCCACCTTCTGGATTTTCAACTTTGTTTCTACTGATTCCCACGACTCATCGCTTGCGGTACTGGGGGCTTCAACCTGGTGTGACTCACAACATATACCCCCTCCATCAGGGGCTCTGGTGAAAACCTGGTCACACTTAGACCCTGCACCCCAGTGCCTGTGGGTACCAATTGCTCTCCACCCCAGAATCAGGTAAACTCTTGACATAACATCCAGACATGGATTCCAGCGAGACAAAGTATTTTACATTGTATCAACAACTAACTGGACTTTCTGAGGTGGTTCTGACTCTTCTATGGGCCTACAGCGATTCCAAGGCCATATGGATGCGGTCCAGTCTAGCCAAACTCCACTTCCTCCTGATCAGCCATCCAGCAGTACCTCTCTATCCCCACTATCCAACAACCTAAAACGTTTTCCTCTGCATGATCCTACAGGGCCCATTCCACTGAATCGGTCATCTGTGTCTCCGACAAGGGAATAGGCCAGCAGAGGATTATGTCACTGAGTTTCTAGCCCCAGACACCTGCTGGAATGATGTGGCTCTTAAACACCCATTTAGATTGGGCCTCTCTGACACTCTCAAGGACAAGATTGCCCATGTTGAGGTTTCATCTTTCTTGGAAGAGCTAGTACAGTTGACGGTGCAGATTGACCACCATCTCTGGGAATGAACTTGAACGGCATGCCTCCTTAGCCCCACGGCGCTCATCTCCAGTGCACTACTCCTCTCATCCTGCAGTGGGTCTAATTGATTCCTCATCCAGTACCGATACAGCCGAACCCAAGCAGATTGGGGTGATTTGCTCTCCTCTCACACTGGAAGAAAAGTCCTGAAGAAGGTTGGGATTGTGCCTTTACTGTGGGGAAGCTGACCCATCTTCTGAGATTTTGTCTATCAGTCCCCAGGGTAAGCTGGTCCTATTAAAAAGGCTGGAGTAATTTCCTCATTCTATACCTATTGTTTTACAGTTCCTCGGAAACACATTAAATTATGTAATCCTGGACTCCGGGGCCTGTGAGAATTTCATCTATACCAGTTTTATCAAATAACTGTCCATTCTGCTTTAAGAAGACTTTCTCCACTCCCACTTGTTTGCAGTTGGCTCTCCTATTGCTTCTGGTGCCATTCTTCATGAAACTCAATATTTGTTTATTATTAAATTGTTAGTTTGTGTAATGCCTTCTAGTATTCTACATATTCTCTCCCATTTTGAAAAATCAGTTGATTCATACCCTTTGCTGTTCCCTGCTTTTGACATTCGTGAGCTGACATTTCCGGTTCTAACGTCCTTCTTCTTCCCATATGCACCACTTCCTTGGAATGTTCCTATAGTAATTTCTACTGATTGGCGGTTGGATGGGTCAAATAGCTCAGATCTCTACTGCAACTGAACAACCCAGGTACTGGGTCAATGGCAAGACCATAATGGTCCCTACTAGGGGTCCTGCAACAGGAAGTCAGTATTGATTGGCATTTATTTATACACAGCAAAATGCTGAATGGGCAGATTAAGGTCATTGGGATGAAAAAATACTGATCTTTTTTCTGAAAGGATTTGTATTTGCACTGAACTTCCCTTTAAAGGGTATCTCCACTCGTTTTTAAAGTTTTGTGAATCCAGTTCTATTAAAACGGGAGGTAAAGGAGCGTGCCTTACCTTCCGTTCTTCAATAACACACAGGAGCCGGAGAGAAGGTAAGAAACTTACCACCGCTCGCTCCCCCGGCCTTGGTCTGACAGTCCCGACGGACCTTGTCTTCTATGCGCTAGATCACGCATGCGCATAAAAGACAAGGTCCGTCGGGACCTGTCAGACTACACGCCGGGGGAGCGAGCGAGCGGGTAAGTTTCTTACCTTGTCTCCTGGCTCCTGTGTGTTCTATTGAAGAACGGAAGGTAAGCACAGCTCCTTTACCTCCCTTCTTCAATAGAACTGGATTCAAAAAATAAAAAAAACGAGTGGAAATACCCTTTAAGCTACACTCTCCAGAAATCATTAATTGTCTCATACCAGTCGGTAATCATCACTTTCCTCTACCTCTTGTGATAGACCACGCTTGATAAAGGCCGAACAGACGAAACGTTGCGTGTTTATGTATTTATGCACTAATAAATTGGGTTACCCTGGAATATGACTGGACGCCCTGTTTTTTTCTATTGGAATAAAGACCACCCATAACCTTTCCTTAACCAGTTTTGCTGACGTTTTTTGACAAAAAAGAAGCTGACCTTCCTCCCCATAGGCCTTATGATTGCCCAATTGACTTTCTCCCTGGGTCACCTATTCCTTTTGGAAGAGTTTTTCTCTGTCCGATACAGCTCACAGCTCTTCAAAATTATCGATGAGAAGGACTGCCATCCCCCTTATGGGCACATCGATTACTTATCATATACCATTTGAATTTTGCAATGCGCCAGCAACCTTCCAGGACTTTGCCAATGACATTAGTTCACCCTGATCCAATAAACTATTTATCCTGGAAGTCGATGCCCAATGGGAACCATTCTCTCCAGAGTTCCAGAGAAAAGATCTTCTTCACCAGTCACTTTCTTCTCCGAGAAATTGTCACCCATGGAGAGGAACTGTGATGTCGCTGATAAAGAACTTTTCTCCATTAAAGCTGCATTTGAAGAGAAGCATACCTTTTGGGGTGGGCAATTCACGCAATTTTGGTCTATACAGACCATAAGAACTTAGAGCATCTCAAACATTTAACAGTTAAAACCCAGACAAGCTAATATGGCCCTGTTCTTTGCCCATTTAATTTTCACATAACATCCTGCCCTAGTTCAAGAATGGTAGGCCTGATGGTCTTTCCCAAATGTTTCCTTTTGACATCCCTGAAGATCATACTCCAGAAACCATTCTCAACAGCATCATTTCCTTATGGAATCTGAAATTCTTGTCCGTTATCCGCTCCAGTTCTGTTACTCCCTTCTATTCAGACATCCCTGGATTAACACTCGGGATGGCCTTCTGTTCTATAAGGATAAGATCTTTGTCCCTGAAAACCTTCTTCAGCAGGTGCTACAGATGACCCACTATCATCTCTTGCCGGTCACTTTGGCTCCAATCGAACTCTGGAACTTACCTCTCGACAATTCTGGTGGCCAAACTCGCACAAGGACTGTAGAAACTATGTTTCTACATGTGACACCTTGTTTACAAATCAAGTCTCTTTGTAGTAAACCTGCTGGATTACTTATGCCCTTATCCCGCCTAGGCACCTATGGTGCCATATTTTTGTAGACATTAGTTGAAACTCTCGTCGGTGTAAGCATTGACTCTATACTATGTGGGTTGATAGATTATCAAAGATGGCGCACTTCTTTCCTCTTGCTAGGCTTCCATCTTCCATGATATTGTCATTCTTTTATTGATTTTATTTATTAGTATTTATTTATTATGACTTCCACCCTAGTCTCATTTCGGATTTAAAATAGTCATTTTCATCTTTCTTCACTCCTGCAGTTCAAGAATTGATGGACCAATCAACCAGGGTCAAGATCAGGTTGACATAAATCTTGCCTGAGACTTGCCTGATTCAGGAAAAAAAATTCTGATCGCAGGAGAGCTAAGCATCCCACTTATTCTATTGAGGATCTCGTCATCTTTCCACAGCTAATTTAAGACTACGCTGTCACTCTATATGATATTGGGGCCCAAGTTTGTTGGCCCATTTCAGATAATTGGAAAGATTAATGAATTCACCTACAACTTAAATAACTTCCTATTTTCAGAATTCATCCTGTTTTACATTCTCTCAAACCCACCCCATCGGGGGTCCAATTTCCTCCAGTAGGATCTTCAGTTGTCATAGATGGTCAGGTGGAATTTGAGATTTGAGTCGATCTTGGATGTTCGCTACAGAGGAAGGGGCCTACAGTTTCTCAATAAATGGAGGATTTTGAAGTTGAAGAAACTCTTGGGAACAGCAAGAAATCTTCCTCCTCATCTGATTCAAGACTTCTTCAGGACTTATCTGGAGAAGTTTCTACCGACTCCCTTAACTTTCGCTTTTAGGGACTGGAGGCAGCAAACTGGTGTGACACAGCAGTAGTCCCAATTAATCTAAGGCTTCAAAAGTACTTGCAATGGTAATATTGTATACAAGGTAGAATTTGCTTAAGCAAGGACTAAGGCTGTTCAATAAGGGCTAGGCCACACTGGGGCTTTTTTTTCGAGATTGCTATCTGATTGCACTTTTAAAAGCAACACTGTTAATCGGAGGGCATGGTGATCGGCATTTTTTGCGATTTCGCATGCGATCCGATTGAACATCATGAGATTGTAATTGCGCACGCTATACATCACGCTCTCGTGCACCAGGAACACGCACTCTTCTGTGTACGCGAGTGGTCCCCAATGATGGCCGCAAAAATACAATGTACAGTGTTTCTCTATCGGCAAGCATCTGGAACTTCTCAAGATTAACACCCATCTGAAAGTAGGTTACATCACAGCACTTTAATGTGCGATCCGATCATACGATAAAAATGACCACTATTGTTGGCCAATTGGTCTGGACACCGAACGACCCCCGATCGAACGGATACACATGGACGATTCTTTGCCGAAACGGCTGTTCGTCATGTGTAGTGATTGACCATCGGTGTCGTTCCTCACTCAGAAATTAAGCGTGTGTGCGACCTTTAGGGTCATGCCGCACCATAGTACATTTGTGTTCCATTTTTTGGACCGCACCCACTTGACGACATATTCTGGCTGAATTTGAAAATGTACTCTAGCACCTTTTTTAGTGGAGGTTGCATGCATTTAAGGCTACTTTCAGATGTTTGCCGCTAGAGAAACGTTAAATGTAGCCCTTCTCAAGCAGCGACTGTGGGAAACGCTCAGTAAACGTCAACATGCCATTCACAGAAAGTTTCCTGAGTGGTTCCCTGGCGGCAAACATCTGGAACGGTTCAAGTTCAACGTCCGTCTGAAAGTAACCTAACTCGCGTTAAAAAAACGTTCAATATGTTTTTACTTTTATGTGAAATTTAGTTTGGTTCCAGCCAACACATTTTTCAGTTCAGAATTATTCATTGAATAAAGGGAAAAATGCATTTTGTTTAGTCATTTCCTTTAGTGTTTTACAAAGTATATAATTAGCAGAAAATAAGTTAAAATATATAAAATTGCTTTATGTTAAAAACATTTTCTCTTTTGGAATTATGAAGTATCAGTCTTGGGTAAATCTGTGCCAGTGCTGACCACCCCCACCCATGCCGCGCCAATGAGCAGATAGCTCGTTCTGAGTGCAGGATTGGCATTATTGCTGATTTTCCTACTATCTTAATTGTTACAGCTAAAAACAAACACAAGGAAATCTGTTTAAACACTTGCACTGAATTCTGGGTATTCCATTATATATACTAGCTTTATAGTTAATGTGGTTATACAGAAGATTCCCCTTTTCAACAGCTTTATTCTACTTTTCTGGTTACACAATAAAGGTTGTTTACATTGGCTGTTCTACAACATAACACACCTTGCAAGTATTTTCTCCCAATCCTTTACAAAGAAAATAAACTAAACCATTCAGAAATGAAATTATTAATGATACCACTGATGCCCAACCCACACCCCTTCGCCAAAAACTGCTACTCACGGGAGCTGGTGGTGTCATGGTTTTTAGTGGTCTGTGGGCATGTACTGGGCAGATTGGGGGATGTTTTGGGTGGAACAGGGGTGTAGCTAAAAATAAGAGTAGAAGGGGTTACATCCGCGCTGTGGTAGGGAATGTCTACTTGAGTGGGGTGGCTGCACTGCAAGTTGTCCCCTGAATTGTGTATAAAAGTTTCTTTCTTGCTCTGGGGAATGGGTAGGGGGAGGGTTAAAAACAAAAAGTAAAAAATATATAGGATAAGATCAAGATCTCTGTAAAAAAACAGTTTAAAATGATATTCCATATATTATAATTTTTAAAACACTCACTTGTGCCAATCCACCACTAGGGGCAATGCTGGGTTTACTCTGCTGTTTCGATGCTTGCTTGGTCTGTATAGCTCCCAAAAACCTCTGCACACAGAATAAGGTTGCCACCACCTTATTATAGCAAATAAATACCATAAAAAGCCTAAAAAACCTTGTCTAAAAAACAGTCTATTAGCAGTTGTTGAAGTTGCACCTCTCTGCTGTGGTGCGGCCCCTTTAAAATCGTGGTGGTAGGGGTGAGGGGTGTAGCTAAGACACGGACAAGTGACTGCCCTGGTTGCCGCATTGAGGCTTTGATGTGCTGGAGTCCTGGGTTCAGAAACCTTTCTTGAAGGAGCTGAATTTGCCCACCTGTGCTCATGGGAATTTCAGGTAACCCCACAACATAACACATTCTGACAGGAGACATAGATTGTAGCTCTTCAGGGAAGTATTGGATGTAAATGTATAAACTAAGTGTTGCGAAATGTGTTCTGTGATACATTCGAAAATAAATGCAATACAATAAAATTCTAGGGTTGTCACCTTTGCTTTTAAGACCCCAACACAAATGAAATCTACATGCTGCAGTGCTAAGTAAATAAATGAAATCAATGCAGCCTGCATCATACGCTAAAGGAAATGCTATCCAGCCTTTTGTTATATAGCTTTTATACATGTTTGGGTCTTAAGCTGGGTACACACGATTAGATATTTCGGTCCGATCGACCGATAGTTCAGTGTATCGGTCGATCGGACCGAAATTATCGAATCCGAATGTGCCCATGTCCGATCGACCGTTCGTCCGAATCGACGAAAGGACGATCGGACAGGGTGGAAAACCTCGTCCGATCGTGCGGTCCTCTATGGACCGCACGATCGGTCGCGTGACTATCGGACGCGGCTGCTTTTGCCGCGACCGACATCCTTCCTCCTGCAGTTTTTTTTTACTGAAGGCCACTGGGGGTGTGTGTTGTGGGGGGGGGAGAATGCTTGCAGCCGATCTGTCCATCCGTCACTGGTACCAGTAGTATTTTCGTATCCCTTCTAGTGAGGGGTGAGAGGAAGTTGCTACTAGGGGTACCCGGGTGTTTCATTTTCTCTCTTTGTACTATAGGAGGTTTTCACGGGGAGTCCTCAAAGCTTTGTTTGTGTTTGCAGTTATGGTTCTAGCTGGATATCCCTTTGTTGAAAGATCTCCCAAGCGCATATAGATTGTCTCTTCATCTGGCTCTGAACATATCCGGTGGTATCTTGTTGCTTGGCTATATATGATACCTTTCTTGGTGTGGCATGGGTGAAAACTGCCGTAGTGGAGATATTTGTACCTGGTTTTTTTCTCTCTCCCCCCCTTGTTGTTTTGCTTATCTTATTATCTTTTGGAACTGGCTTTTTACTTTCTGTTAACCTTTGTTTAAATCAGTACTGCTCTGACCTGATAAAGTGGGTTTAGCCCTCAAAAGCTTGTCAACTAAATAAAACTGTTAGTCCATAGAAAAAGTATCACAGTACTCTATAATTTTTACAACAATGAGAATAGACAGTAACAGCCCCATACGGTGAGAACAGATAGTAAAGGGTCCCAAACAGTGATAACAGACAGTAAAGGTCCATACAGTAAGAGCAGACAGTAATGGTCCCATACAGTGAGAACATACAGGAATGATCCATACAGCGAAAACATACAGTAAAGGTCCCATACAGTAGAGCAGACAGTGTGTGTGTGTGTGTGGGGGGGTGCTACCTGAATACTGGCACTCCACATCACTGGCAGAAGAATGCTTGCAGCCCAATTGTCCATCCGTCACGGTACCAGAACTGGCAGAGGCAGCAAAGCTTCCTGGAAAACGCGGCATGTGTGTGTCAGCGTGTGATGTCAGGACGTTAGCGCTAAAGAGCGCTAGTTCAGCCCGTACAGGACCAGTACAGGCTGCATTCCTAACAGCGCAGCACTTGTGGCCTAACAAGTTAGACTCGGACACGGAGTGTCAAGGCAAGTCTGTAACTGTAATAGGGATGGGTTCTGAACTAACCCACCCCAAGAGAGATAGATAGATAGATGATAGATAGACGACAAGACAGACAGATAGATAGATAGGTAGATAGGCAGGCAGACAGACACACAGACAGAAGATAGATGATAGATAGACAGACAGACAGATAGATAGATAGATAGATAGATAGATGATAGACAAATGATAGACAGATGATAGATAGAAAGATAGATAGACAGATGATAGATAGATAGAGAGATAGATATATAGATAGATTGATAGATAGACAGATGACAGATAGACAGATGATTATAGATAGATAGACAGACAGACGACAGACAGACAGACAGACAGACAGACAGACAGACAGATGAGATAGATAGATAGATAGATAGATGATAGATAGATAATCGATAAATCTTTTGGGGATACTATTCTAGAGGGTGGGTCTTCAATGTGTGTAAATAAATGGAGGAAGATATGTAAATACAATGATATTGACACAAGTTAAATCAACGTGTATAAAGCCCCTCCCACTTCTGGACAAGCCACATCCCATTTCTGTACAAAGCACCACCCACTTTCAATTCTTCAATATAAAACCACACCCCTTCCGGCGGCGGTGGGGGGGGGGCAGCATTTAGAATTTTGTGTCAGGTGGTTAAAAAGTTAGAGATGGCCCTGCCTGAGTGTTGATAAAATGTCCCTTGGATTTGGAACTGTAAGTTTTTCATGGTGTGTTCAGGCGTGGAAAAATGGTGTCCTACAGGGAAACAGTTTCATCCTCGTCATGGGGTGTGATGCTACTTCGTGGGGATTCATCCTCTTTTGCAGTTTTTGGCCGGTTTTCTCCAATATATATTGCATCCTCACATTTGTTGTGTTAACCTTTGTTAAAATCAGTACTGCTCGATCTGATGAAGTGGGTTTAGCCCTCGAAAGTTGTAACTAAATAAAATGTTAGTCTAAGTCTAAGTAGAAAAAGTCTATTGCAGTACTCCTATATTTTTTCACAACAATGAGAATAGAAAGTAACAGCCCATACGGTGAGAACAGATAGTAAAGGGTCCCAAACAGTGAGAATGACAGTAAAGGTCCCATACAGTAAGACAGACAGTAATGGCCCATACAGTGAGAAACACAGGAATGATCCCATACAGCGAAACATACAGTAATGGTCCCATACAGTGAGAAACAGATGAATGGCCCATACAGTGAGAACAGACAGTAATGGTCCCATACAGTGAGAACAGACAGTAAAGGTCCCATACAGTGAGAACAGACAGTAGCGGTCCCATACAGTGGGAACAGGCAGTAACGGTCCCATACAGAGAGAACAGACAGGTAAAGGTCCCATACAGAGAGAACCTATAGGAAAGGTCCCATACAGTGAGAACAGACAGTAAAGATCTCTTTTGGTGAGAAACAGACAGTAAAGGTTCATACACACGTGCGAGGTGGGTCCCGACCACGACGCACACATGGTCCAAACATTCGTTTCGACCGATAATTGGCACGTGTATGGGCCCAAAATGACCGTTTGGTCGGGGATCGTTGCCAGCGACCAGGCAGATCTCCGAAGGACCGGCCATTTTGGATGATAAAGGGCCCATACACGGGCCGATATCGGCCGAAATGAACATTCGGACACATCGTGGCGACGCGGGTTGGGACCCGTGATCGCAACTTGTGAACGAGACTTTAAGGTCTCTACAATGAGAACAGACAATAACAGCCCCATATGGTGTGAAAAGATGGTAATGGCCCATACAGTTAGAACAGATAGCAAATGTCCCATACAATGAGGAACGACAGTAAAAGTCCCATTCAGTAAGAGCAGACAGTAAAGGTCCCACACAGTGATAACAGACAGTAATGGTCCAATACAGTAAGAAACAGACAGTAATGGTCTCATGCAGTGAGAACACTGTAATGGTACCATACGGAGAACAGTAAATGTTCATATAGTGAGAACAGACAGTAATGTACATACAGTGAGAACAGACAGTAATGGCCCTGTACAGTGAGAACAGACAGTAAAGGAAGTCCCACACAGTTGATAACAGACAGTAATGGTCCAAAAAAAAATGTTTCTTCTTTCCCTTCCCTACAGGGTGCAGATCTGCATTGTGCTGCACACTGCTTCATTAGCGAGGCGGCCCTGCACTCGGAAAGAAAGCATTTGAAGCTAAAATAATGTTAATTTGACTCTAAAAACAATGGTTTGAACCAGACATGGGATTCCTTTCAACTATGATAAATTGACTTTTCACATCCTAGCTCCCCCTTCCCAGTTTTTTTGTATATGTATATATTTCTTTTTTCTGTTTTGCCTCCTTTTTTTCTTTTTATCTTCCCCCCTCTCCCTTTACTCTTCCTCCCCCGTCTACTCTATTACCACTTCACTATTCGGTTATCTCTCCTATTTTATTACCTCTACATTTTTCCTTGTCTCTTCTTGCTTCTTACTGGTTTTTTTTTTTTTTTGGTCCTCCCTACCTTCTCTTCCCCCCTTGCATTTCTTGGCCACTTCACTATTCTGTTATCTCTCCTCTCATTTTATTGCCCTCTACACTTTCCTGGGCACCTTTTGCTCTTACTTTTTCTCTCCCCCCCCTTATTGTTTTGCTTATCTTATAATCTTTTGGAACTGGCTTTTTACTTTGTTAAACCTTTGTTAAAAAATCAGTACTGCTCTGACCTGATGAAGAGGCTTTAGCCCTCGAAAGCTTGTCAACTAAATAAACTATTAGTTCTCACCATAAGTGATCTTTACTGTCTGTTCTCACTGTATGGGACCATTACTGTCTGTTCTCCACTGCATGGGACCTTTACTGTCTGTTCTCATGCATGGGACCTTACTGTCTGTTCTCACTGCATGGGACCATTACTGCTGTCTCACGTATGGGACCTTACTGTCTTGTTCTCACTGCATGGGACCATTCGTCTGTTCACTGTATGGGACCTTACTGTCTGTTCTCACTGTATGGGACCTTTACTGTCTGTTCTCACTGTATGGGACCTTTACTGTCTGTTCTCACTGTATGGGCCTTTACTGTCTGTTCTCACTGCATGGACCATACTGTCTGTTAGAGTGTACTTTGGGTTCTAATAGAACCCAGTTTCGAATCGAATCCGGCGGTTTCGAGTCCCGACGAAACTTTCAGAACGCACGGATTTTTCGAAACTCGAATTTTCCGAGTTTTCGATTTTTTTATCGCCGTTTTCGTAACCCTCGAAAGTATGTTCGAGTTCGGTAACCCTCGAAAACTTGTATCAGGTGGGGATTGATTTCGGTAACCCTCAAAAACTTGTATCGTAGGTGGGGATCGATTTCGGTAACCCTCGAAAACTTGTATCGTAGGTGGGGATCGATTTCGGTAACCTCGATAATTGTACGTATCCTGGTAACCCTCGAAATCGTAAGTACATCACCCCTCAAAAAGTAGCGATCGATTTCGGTAACCCTCGAATGTTTGTGCCAATTTCGCCAACCCTCGAATGTACAAGCTGATTTAGGTAACCCTCGTATTTGTGATCTGGTAACCCTCGAAAGTAGTGTTCGATTTCGGTAACCCTCGAAAATAGCCTGCAAAGCTCGAAACAGCCCGATCATGAGGAAAGATAGATTTTAATGAGTTTTTACTTATATTATTAGTTCCCAGACCATTCCCCAGGTCCCTGTGTTATTTTTACAGTAACCTACTATATCTATTTCACCCTTCAAATTCATAGAAACTTTCGAATTTTTTTCTCCCATAGACTTCTATGGTCCGTTTTGGATTTTCGGATTTTCGAATTTTTTCGAAAATCCGAAAACGGGACGAAACTCATCAGTTTCGAACATCTCTACTGTCTGTTCTCACTGTATGGGACCTTTACCGTCTGTTCTCACTGTATGGGACCTTTACCGTCTGTTCTCACTGCATGGGACCATTACTGTCTGTTCAAACATAGAAAAGATAATCAATGCACATTCCTAGGCCCCATACAATATCATATTATCTGCAACACGGCATACTTTATAAACAAAGGGGTTTTAGTATACATTACGGTGATCACATGAATGAAAAAGCCTTCCAACCACGTCAAGGTAACCCCAGTCTGGAAGGTCCTAACTTCTAACCTTTTCAATTTCTTTTACTTCAATTACGATTAGCAAACTTTTGCATTTCTCATTCTTACACACTGATCCACATAACAGGCTCTCTCCCTTCCCCTCAGCCCTTTGGCTTTTTAAATGAGGGAAGAGGCCATCCAGTGCTTTATATTAAAGGCAGAGGACCTCCCATTAAGGGGCATGGTGGGGTGCTATTACCACATGGAGGCTTGACCAAGCCTCCCAATAAAACACAATACAAGAATTGTGGAATATGCTTGTGAATGTTCTCATTCATCCAGGTCATGGTATATCTGTTGTATTCAATTAGATCAACTGACTTGATATGTAGTTCTTGAAGACGTTTCGCTTTCATCCGACTGGCTTTCTCAATTCAGAATGACTTGTACAAGAATCTAGTGGCTAAGAGGTGTTATAGGAACGCCCAGAGTAAGTGTTTAAAACAGCATTGTACATGGCCAGACAGTTGGTGTCGAACCCCCCCACCACTATTTAGGCTTGGTTTCTTTATTTTCACATAAATTACCTCTACGCTCAATGCGGTAGACCAAAACATCAAATTTACAAGGGAAGAGGCACAAACAACAAACTGTCTGCCATGTACAATGCTGTTTTAACACCTTACTCTGGGCGTTCCTATAACACTCTTAGCCACTATCTAATCACACCCTAACACCTGGCTGTGATATGCTAATTGGGATTTTCCAGGGTACATCATTTGCCAAGATTCTTGTACAAGTCATTCTGATTGAGAAAGCCAGTCGGATGACTAGCGAAACGTCTTCAAGAACTACATTTCAAGTCCAGTTGATCTAATTGAATACAACAGATATAAGAATTGTGGAAGCACTCCAATTAAGCTAATTTAACACTACATTAGCGGAAGTGCTACTGATCTGGTCAAAACATTACTGTCTGTTTCTCACTGCATGGGATCATTACTGTCTGTTTCTCACTGCATGGGACCTTTACTGTCTATTCTCACGGCATGGGACCATTACTGTCTGTTCTCACTGTATGGGACCTTTACTGTCTGTTCTCACCGTAAAGAACCTCTCTCTGTTCTCACCGTATAGAACCTTTACTGTCTGTTCTCACCGTATAGGACCTTTACTGTCTGTTCTCACCGTAAAGAACCTTTACTCTCTGTCTCACCCGTATAGAACCTTTACTGTCTGTTCTCACCTTATAGGACCTTTACTGTCTGTTCTCACTATATGGGACCTTTATTGTTTTTCTCACCATATGGGACTGTTGTCTGTTCTCACCATAAGAACTTTTACTGTCTGTTCTCACTGTATGGGACCGTTACTGTCTGTTCTCACTGTATGGGACCATTAATGTCTGTTCTCACTGTTTGGACCTTTACGGTCTGTTCTCACTGTATGGACCTTTACGTCTTTTCTCACTGTATGGGACCTTTACTGTCTGTTTCACTGTATGGGACCTTTACTGTCCTCACTGTATGGGACCTTTCTGTCTGTCCTCACTGTATGGGACCTTTACTGTCTGTTCTCACTGTATGGGACCATTACTGTCTGCTTTTACTGTATGGGACCTTTACTGTCTGTTCTCACTGTATGGGACCATTACTGTCTGTTCTCACTGTATGGGACCTTTACTGTCTGTTCTCACTGTATGGGACCATTACTGTCCATTCTCACTATATAGGACCATTACTGTCTGTTCACACTGTATGGGACTGTGACAAACAGGAGTGCAATGTAAAACCCCATAGACAATGTCTGAAATTGCACTCCTAATTTACAAATTATTTCACCTTATTGGCATGGTCCAGCAGTATGGCAGCTCCCACATTGTTTCACTGTCATGGGTAATCACAGGGTTAGATTCATGTTTGAACAGTTTGTAACCTGCTTCCTTTCCCATACCTAGCTCCATCTGGTGTTGACTTAGCTGACCTAGCAAGAGGTCTGACTTCAAAGGGACAAGGTGCGAAGTTACTGTAATATGCATATACTCTTACAAGCTAGTAGGCACCAGGACAGCAGGGAATCTGCTAGTTGAGAATTGAGCAGGCACCAACTGGCAGATCAAAGGTAATTCATATTCCTTAATAATTCAGGATGTAGAATTATTTCATTTTTTCATAAATACCCTCGTTTATATGGTAATTAATTTTGTTTATAGATATCTGACATAATAGGATAGCCCAAACCAAACTTGGGGTCTTAACCTTCTTAGGCCCATGATCTCCAAGATATGTCATATTTGGTCTCATTCTGTTGTGTAAAATTAGTTACAGACAATCATGGTATTATTTTGAATTTGACATGTATGGTACACGGATTATGGACTAGAGGGGAATCGGAGATTTAAAATTCCCTCCAAAAATAGGAACCAACCTTCGAGGGCAGAACCAAGTCCACCCCCTCTAGAGACCAGACCGCTCCGATTTTCAGGGAAAGAATAAATTGGGATCATGGTCTCAGTCCAGGAGTTCGTCATAAGATCTTCAATAACATCTAGCCAATAGGACGGGCCACATTGGTTTACATCAAGAAATATTATTTGGACTTTTCCCATATCTGGATTCTGACTCATCATGGACTTTCAGACGCCAATTATCTTTAAGTATTCATTCTTTTATCCATTCTTTACCCTCACCTGTGTGTTTACAATTTTTATGTTCAGTAATTAATTTAGTTTTTCTTTTATTTTTTTATTATGCACTATTTTTGTCAACTTTTAATAAATGATATAAAATCCTTTAAGGCTTATTGTCCAATTCTAAGTAATATCCGAAAACAAACCTGTGTCTCTGAATTTACGCTACTATAGAGGAAGTTTGTTTAGGTATATAATATATTATAATATATATATTATTATATATATATATATATATATATATATATATATATATATATATAAACTGGTGTATAGAAATATAGTGTGGATTAACCTTTTTTCTTAAAGGATAGCTATAGTTAGATAGGTCCTTCCCCTATTTTGAAGGTGGTGGCAGCAAGTATATGATATTAAGAAATATTAATTGTGTAATATATATGTGTTCACTAACCCCACCTGTTCCGTTCTGTTTCATCCACCTGTCGGTTGCTTGGAGTGTGTTTTCCGGTAGCGGATAGGTGGATGGGCGTCGCGGCCCGGATGTTCGTGACAGGTTTTAAAAAAATGGTAGCACCAGGAAACAAGAGGGATCCAGAGGGAGGAGGGGGGCTCTCCACTGCAATGCCAGAAACCTCTCAGAGGACAGGAAGGGGCAGAAACCTTTTTAGACACAGACAGGCTCCTTCTCTTCACTTTCTGGGACTTGGCTAGACACTGCAGGAGAACCATTTGGAGCATAGATGTAAGGTAAGGATTTTTTAAAAACTAATAATGGGGCAGTGGTGGGAGAAATTTAGTTTTGGTGGTGAATGCCCTTTAAGGATTTATAAAACATGATTGGATGATGAAAAACATTCTCCTTACCCATATGATAGAGTTGGAGGCTATAACGGCCATTGCATAGGCTGCATGGTACACAATGTTTAAGGCATCCCCTGAACAGTGACTGCCAATAATTTATAAAAATAAGCGACCAGTTTCAAGGTGTCTCTGTGATCTTGTGATAGAGCTACACCATGGTTTTACAATATTCCTATAATACAAATAAAAATGTTCATCATAATTCAGAAGACCCAGAGCAGGGCAGAGTTGAATATTATAATTTAAAATTCTTTGTCTTTTTTTTTCAGTCCATGGAATGATGTCTGGACAGTCTTTTGGTGCTTTTTGGAGCATTTGGTCCCAGGGGAACTGGCTGGATCATTTGTTGATAAAAGTTCATGAAGCTGCGCAATTCATCTTTATCACTGGGTGCTTTAAGTGCAAAATGTCTATCTCTGGCGGGGCTGACCAGTTGTTCATCTTAGATATTATACATCCAAGAATTTGAACTAATGGGCATATTTATAAATGAACATTAACTTTTCGCACTCACTTCTATTTATAAAGCGGTGGTAACTGATGTGCCGCATAATCTCGGCTGTTTCACTTCGCCAACTTTAAGGGGCTGGGAGGGAAAGGATCGCCACGGATGGTCGCATTCATCAGATGTCTGCAGTGGTGGTACGCCCGTCCCCGCGCTCGAACCAGGACCCCCAGCGAGCGGCTCATCTTTCTTCCATCCGGTGACACCAGCACCGCCGAGGCCCCCGACCCCAAAAAAGTACCCCTGCGGCCGCCAGGGCTACCTCCGCGGCAGGTGGCCTCAACGAGCCAATGTTACCGGTGTCTTGATCTGACACGATGTCTTCAGGCTAGCGACACCACATCACTGAGGTCGCCGATGCCAGGCAGGCTCACTGCGGCCAACAGTGAGTCTACTGACACCGCCGGCCTGAGCGGAGCCAATGTTGCTAGCCGCTTCTTTCTTCTGCCAACTGTGATGACTTCTGAGCTCCACGAGGATTGCACCTCTTTATATAATTGTTGCAGAAAATTATACCCCATTTCTGATTGGTAAATTTTTCATGCTTTATATTAACCAATCAGATCTCTTCTCAGTCCTGCAATGGGGGTCCCGGTTCAGGCTGTGGGACCCCTTAAGCCCCAAAGGTCCTTCTCATGGCCACTAGGGCACTTCTCAGTCAAGGCCCAGATATGGCTGGGAAGGGGGTCCTGGTTCGAGCTGCAGGACCCCTACCCCAAAAGGGCTCTTGTCAGAGCAGCAAGGGCACTTCTCAGTGCCACAACGGCCCCTGATAAGGGAGGGGGGGTCCCGGTTCAAGCTGCGGGAGCCCCAAAAGGCACTGAAACGGGGGGTCTCTCCGCCCCTCCAGGGTCCCTCCCTTCCCCTCCCCATGAAAGTATGGGGCGGGGGTTTGGGAGGGGCTGCTGGAAGGGTCACGGTGTGGTCTCATCCGCCGTGGGGGGCGAGGGGGGTAATTTACAACCTGCCGTGACCTATTCCCAGCAGCCCTGCCATCTCGGGATTCGGCAGTATTGTACTTAGCGTATTACGCTAAGTGCAGTATGGCGGCGAAGATAGATCAAAAATACCGCCGTGGAACTTTTCGCTGCAATGACGCCCTAAGTCTTTGCAATATTGTATTTTCTGGGGGCTTTTGATGCAAGGAATTGAGGAGAGTTTGCTACCTCTGTGCTCTGGCTACACATAACAAATCATCATTAACATATTTCAATAATCCTAGGGCCATATTTATAAACCCGGGTATCATTTTTATGATACCTCGACTTTAACATCGTAATCATACATTTACGTTTTTTTTAGCACCTCACAGAGAGCCATAGAGTCTGTCACTGGTGAGTCCACCAAGGCTCTTGGCCAAGCAGTGACACTTTGAATACAAAAAGGCTGAGCCGTAGCTCCAGCTGACATGCAAAAGGCACACTTAAAATCAACAACTCTGTTACATTGGGTATGGTTATAAAGAGGGGTATACATGGGGAGATTGCCCTGTAATTACTCATTTCTTTGCAAAGGTAAAAACCATTTGGTGAATACTATTAATTTTTTTCTGTGAAAGGGTTTTAGGGCATTTAAATAATCCATACATCAACGTTTTACTTCCAACAAGTTATGTCACTTAAGAAGATTGAGGTATACAATTTACATCATTAGTAGTGCACAAATTTTTTAGATAGTCATGCTAACTGATGTTAACTCCTCATTGTGGCGGCTGCGTGGCTAACGCTGAAGTTAACCACACAGCCGACGCAAGCGAGCTTATGTCGAAAGTTCTATTGTAGCACTTTAAACCCCCAAATACCTGGCATTAAAGTGATGAAATAGGGGCGGAGCCAGGCGCACAACATGGATGGCTGCACATTAAAGTAACTCCATGCTACAAAGGCTCATACGGCGTTATTAAGGAGCTTCGGGTCCCAAAATACACCCACTGGCAACACCACCATACATGGTTAAATCATGACCCGCAGCAACAATATAAAGAAAACTTACAAGGTGGCGCTGACCTCACATGAGGAGAGGATGAAACAGACAGGGTAGCAGGGTATCTACCTAAGAAGGAACTGGGGTAACTCCTCATGGGGACCACTGGGGGAAATCGTCAGTGGCATTAAAAAACAAGGCATCCTCGTGCTAAGCTTCCTCTAAACACACAGTGGAAACTCAGTGGAGCAGATCAATGATCCCCCACTCACTGAGCGGAGTTGGTGAAGCCAATGGGGATCCTGGTTTCGAGCTGCAGGACTCCCAACAAAGACACTTGAAAGTACCGCTAGGGCTCTTCTAAGTGATGCAAGGGCACTTCTAAGCGCCGGGGAGGGGAGTCCGGGTATCAGAACCACAAGGGCCCTCCAAGGGCCACAATGGCACTTATACGTGTTGGGGGGGTCCTGGTTTTCAAGCTGCTGGACCCCTTAACCCCTAAAGGAATTTCTCAGTGCCACAAGGGCTCTTCCAAGGCCACAAGGCATTTATAAGTGCCGGGGAGGGGGGGGTCCCTGTTTCGAGCTGCGGCCCTTTTCGAGATTACCATATAGTGGATAATGCACCAAACTGTAAATTATAAGGATATTAGAAGTCACCTTGGAGTTCCGTGCCCTGTATAAAAAGGTACATGGCCTCCGGCTTTTAGATGGTCACGAACTGCTCTGTGACTTCTATATCCTTATACTTTACAGTTGGGGTGCATTATCCACTATATGGTATCCCAGTTTATTCTCTGCGCTGCTCCCAATTTGGGGCATGTTTTGCTTTCCAATTGGGATTACAATTCACATAGCCTATGCAATGCTATCAAATGGTCCCACTATGAGCGCTATTCTCCGATCCATTATTGGAATGCATGTGTGCATAACGCATGCGTCCAAATAACACCATGTACAGATCGCAGCGCACTTATGTATTGCCTAATCAAAGCAAGTATGCCCACTGAAACTTCACACCCTGTAAGCAATACAATCACCATTCCAGTGTTAACCAAAGTCAATAAGGACACCATGCTGGTGATATACCAATGTAATAAATTTATTGATGATATCACCAAATGCAATCATTTATGATAAATATATATGAAATAATTCAATTATGTCAGGTAAATGTGTAATTGCAAACAGAAAAGCTAGAAATAGAATGAATCAATACTATACCAGATATTTATTATCTGTTTTCCACACAGTTTGTTTGTTTGACCAGGGGACCCATTTCAGCCAAGAAAGATGGATGACTGATACACATTTTCTACACCACACGTCTGCTGTTAGGACAGTGGCCAGAGTCCACCTTTCCCTGCTCCCCTTTTATTACTAAAATATGCCAATCTTAACAGTGTTATATGCTGACTGGTTCTTTATTTCATGCACAGCTAGTGCACATTTTGTCTAAACTTGAATGGATAACACAACTACATCTGTAATATCCTCCTAGACTCGCTATATCGGGTTGTGGTATTTTTCTCAATTGTTTGTTGATCTAGAAATACATCATAGTCACATTATCGTTTTTGGCCACTGGACAAACAAACATATTGTACAGTCCTTGAATTATGATACATTATTGGCACCATGTACTTTGCGTTCTCTGTTGCTAAGCTGGGTACAAACAGCAAAGATTTTGAAAAATCTTGCAGATCCTGTCTGTCATCTTTCAAGATAGGGCTACACACAGTCCCGAGTGCTCTCCCTATACACAGCATAATGGTACACAGCATAGGGAGAACGCTCAGACTGTGTGTTTCCCTTGGCCGTGGCAGACCTCCCTATAGGGAGCTTTATCAGTACTGTGTGTACCAGCTTTATTATTAAAAGCTCACAACAACAAATAACAATGATATACCTGTATGGTTTATAATCTATTAAAATGACCCTTAATCAAGGGAGGAAAATGTTATTCTCCCTCTTTACAAAGCATTGGTAAGGCCTCATATGGAATAGCAGTGCAATTTTGGAATCCTGTGTACAAAAAAGGACATCTTTGAAATGGAAAGGGTTCAGGAAGGGCAACTAAATTAATAAGGGATTGGGGGGAGCTTGATATGAAGAGAGACTGAAAAGTTACATTGTGTACGCTGAAAAAAGGCGCTTGCGTGCGGATATGATTACTGTGTGTAAATACATTAACGGGCCATACATAACTATCTGGGGCATTGTTCACGTGTCGATTCACTGGACATCCCTTAAGACTTGAAGAAAAAGGTTTAGGCTTCAAGTCGGAAAGGGTTTTTCACTGTGAGAACGGTAAAGCTATGGAACTTCCAGTGACGTTGTAATGGCAGGTTCATTGGTCAGTTTGGAAAAAAAGCTGGATGAGTTTCGGCAAACAAGGAATGTTGCAAGTTACTGATATTGATTCATAAAATAGAGTTGATCCAGGGAAATTTCCGATTTCCCCTTGGAGTCAGGAAGGAATTTTTTTTCCTCTTCATAAATTTGGTGGGTTTTTTTTGCCTTCCTCTGGATCAACAGTTAGGCAGGAAATGAGGATATTGCTAGATGGGTTGGACTGATGGACGTATGTCTTTATTCAACCTCAAATACTATACTATAAAAACAAAACTCATAACTTCTAGTGAAAGCTCATAACCTTTACCCTATCTAAAGATGGTAAAAACAAAGATAATAAAGATGATAAACACAAACTCTCACCAGACATATCACATATGTATCACAACAAAGCATATCATGCACTGTTAATCGCACTACAAAATCCTGCATGCGCTGCTGTGCATGATAGTGGGATCTAACCCTAAGGCTAGTTACACACAACCAGATTATTTGGCCTGGTTGACCATTCGCTACTTCTACCTGGTTGGCTGGCCAAAAAGCGTTGTTCGCTGTGCCTTCCATCTCGTGACATAGACAAACAAATGTAAATGTAGAGAGGAGGCAGGCGAGAGCTGTCAGTTACTGCATCCTATATATAAAATGCAAGTGTGCGCCCTGTGTCAGTGTGTGTTTGGCTGCTCTGGAGTAAAGAAGCAGCCAATCTACCTGATTGGCTGCTTCTTTTTTCCCTTCAGAGCAGAACAGCCAATCAAATCAACAGTTTGCATTAAGGGGCGGGACCACAGACCACAGACTGGCTGGCTGCTCTGGGTGGGTTGATTTCATAAGTTAACTCTTCACAGTGTGAAAATTCCTGTCCATGCTGCATTACTGGGTCTGACACCAATAAACTGTACACACACCAGTTATGTTCTAAGATCTCTGGGTGGGGGCATGAGGCAGGGGTAGCTGGGGTGTGTGTGTGGTTGGTCCTGGCCCCTAATGATATTAATCATGTGTCTGTGGGGTGTTGTGAGGGAGAGGGTTGCACTAGATGGCAATGTCTGGGTGAGGGTCGGGGGAGTCAGAACTGCTCACTGACATAACACCATGCAAATTAACCTCCTATTAACCAAAGGTGTCAGGGCTGGCGGTAAAGCAGAGTCACAGAGGGGGGGTCTGGGTCTGGGACAGAGTGGGTGGGACGAGGGGGTGGGACCTGGGTCTGGGACAGTGTGGGGGCCCTGGGTCTGGGGCAGAGGAGGGGCCCTGGGTCTGGCAAGAGGGGGGCCCTGGGTCTGGCACAGAGGGGGGCTGGGACAGGGGGGGGCGGGTCTGGGACAGGGGGGGGCTGGGTCCGGGACAGAGGGGGGACCATGGGCCTGGACAAAGTGGGGGACCCTGGGTCTGGGACAGAGGGGGGCGCTGGGTCTGGGACAGAGGGGGGACCCTGGGTCTGGACAAAGTGGGGACCCTGGGTCTGGGACAGAGGGGGCCCTGGGTCTGGGACAGAGGGGCCCTGGGTCTGGGACAGGGGGGGGGTCTGGGACAGAGGTAGGCCCTGGGTCTGGGACAAAGTGGGGGATCCTGGGTCTGGGACAGAGGGGGGGTCTGGACAAGGGAGGCCCTGGGTCTGGGACAGAGGGGGGGCTGGGAAAGGTGGTGTGACCTGGGTCTGGGACGGGGGGCCCTGGTCTGGGACAGAGGGAGGGGACTCTGGATCTGTGACAGAGTGGGGGACCCGGGTCTGGGCAGAGGAGAGGGGGGCACTGGGTCTGGGACAAGAGGGGACAGAGGGGGGACCGGTACTCTGGGCTTCTAGCGCCTGTTTATGTAACAGGCTTATGTCTAGTTGGTATATAATGTTCCTTTAAGATTTTTAAACACTGTTTTGCACTGTAATACACTATTATTGCTTTGCTGTTGTATAAAAACAAAGAATAGGTTGTTGATGTAGACTACAGAGCAGAGGAAATTAGTAGCGTGTGTATACGTTCTCCCGGGCATCGTTTTTATCCGCCATGGTTTTTTAATGCTCCCAATAACTGGTATTAGTTATCTAGATGTTATGTTATAATGTAGCAAAAACTGTTACGCTGACCATATACTAACTCCTTACCTCCTGAAAGGAACATCAGTAAAACCACCAATTGATTCCCATTCATGTCAGACCTACGTTGTTGCTTTGCTTATATGATTCCTAGTCTACATCAACCCTGCGGTTAATTACACAGAGGTGAGGCCACACTGTGAAGGTAGCAGTGCACGCATTGATCCACGCAATGGGAGGGCATGCAATCCGGCAAAAAATAAAGATTGCATCTGCTCCGATAATGGATCCCACAGCAGCGCACAGGTGTGCCCACCCAAACTCACATGCATGCTCTGCGTTTCTCATGTGCCCTCGGATTGCAAAAAACTATCATAAGTGCGTGAAAAACACGCTATGGGGCCTAGCCCTAATGTGCTGTTATATGTCATCCATACCTAAATGAAAAAATCTAAGTACTCTTTTGGAAATTGTACAATTTCTATATAATTAACTGGGTTCTACTCTTACACACATATTCTCAGTGGGAAAAGAAGAGTAACTACAGAGCTCTACATTTTACACAGTAAATACATTAATTTTCATCCTGACTCCTCCTGTCCTGGTCCCGAGTCTGCAGGGGTATTTAGTAGATGGCAATTGTGATGGATCTTTAAAGCAAAGTTAGGGTCATTTCTGGCACTAAATATTCTTGCAAATAGTGTAACTTTATTAGTAATAACTTTATTAGTGTGTGTTGTGAGAAATAGAATTGGGTCTAATGATACCGGTAACTGTGGGAATTTCTCTAAGCCAGGGAGATTAACAGAAATGAGTCAGTTTAAAAAAGGAAACCTTCTGATTACAACAAAATATTGTTCCCCCTTAATATTATAAAAACACCCACAACTGGATAAAAATTTTCTAAATGTGTCAATAAAAAACAAATGAAAATTCAAGACAAACAAAACAAATACATTTATTAAAGGAGTAACTTATGTTTCAGGATGACCATCATATGTAAATATTAGCATTTGGCACATATAATGGGAAAATGCATGTAAACAGAGGTGTAAAGCAGACACAATAATCTCTGAAAACAAATCAGCAATCAGTTTAAAAATATAACAGTATTAAAAACATTCATAGTTACAAAACATTCAACATCTCACAGGAGAATACAGCTAAATTATAAATATGCCTTAATGGATTCTAAATTGCCAAACTAACACTGAACATGTTTTTCCACACCTGAATTTAGCAGCATTATGTAGAAATTGTCTGTAATTATGGTATTTCCCAGCTCTAGCAGGTGGGGTGAGCGAGTGCGGCTAGGAATCACCAACAGGTTCAACTATGTGTAGTTTTCTGGGACACACTGTGGAAGCCGGGCTCAGGAAAGACACACAGTACTATTTTTATGTTCTCAGCCTTCCCTTTTTTTATCACTGCGTCACCCACACTACTCTTGATATTTCTTCCTTCTGCCTATATTTACCGCACATGACGTTGCTGTTGCAAATCACAGAGGGAGATATATAATGAAGGGCATTATCTCCCAAATAGTGAAAAAAAACATAATACTGGATAAAATGGCAGGTGGGAGTTTTACTACTACTTGCTAGGTCTGTGCCAATTCCACTTTCCACACAACACAGTGCACCATGAGTAATGAAGTTCCTTAAATAGATTATTTACAACATGTAGATGTCCAGGTTTTTGACCAATTACTACTAAAATGCCAGGAGTTACTCTCAGGGCATGAAGCAAAACTGCAATAGCTAAAAATATACCCTGACATACAGTAGACTTTTGCAGGTATTTGGTTATGCAGCAAATGCAGACTATTGCAAGTGCAAGCAAATTAGTAATTTTTGAAATTGGAATACATCAGGTTATGCATGACTTTAGCCAGCTAGTGGGGAAATTACTGCCCTCACGACTGCAATTAGCCCAGAAACAAACAGGGTCTACTTGTCAAAACCATGCGTAGCAAAGATCAGCTGTTGGTATCAGCCCCCCCCTTTGTCCCTGTGCTCAAGCAGGAGGGTAATTTAGTAGTTATCCCCTGATGCCAGCGACATCTGGTCTTAATTGCAATCTATTTCACTACCAAGACCAGTTATCGAAATCTACAATGCTGCTGATGAGGCAAGGAGTACAGGAGTAGGTAGAAAAGACATTGCAATATAAATTTAAAATAAGCACTATATATAGGAATCCCCTTTGGTTGAGTTTACAGTAGAAAACATGACAGTTTTATTTCATACAAGAGGTGTACTAAATTCTCTCTACAGAATATCTATTTCTGACATCTTTTCCTGCCAAACTACTCTTAAAATTTTTAATTTTGTATTATTACATAATAGTGTGAAAGGGTCTCCTACTCTGAATATAAATATAATGCAATAATGCTTACTGTTTTATTTGATGCTTCTAAATGTATTTATTAACACTGATCCCCCACCAACAGATTTACACCTTCTTTGCTGCTGTTGCAAGCTGGTTACAAGCTCACACAGCAGCAGTGGAGGCACCTCAGCCTTGGCCATGAGTTACCACATGGCCTTCACTGACGGCCACTACACTGACAAACCAGGAAGCAGAGATCGATATTATAAAAGGTGGCCATACATCTATGAGATTTTACTTCCCCGACCGAGCACTCACGCATGTTCCTTCGATCCTGCGGAACCGCTTCTCCCAATCTTACATTCGACCGACATGCGATCCAAAATGAATGGGATTTTGCGACGCATTCGGTCAATATACGATCGGAGAAGCGTTTTCCGGCAGCATCAATGACATGTGTTGAGCGCTCGGTCGGTTAAGTAAAATCTCATAGATGTATGGCCACCTTAAGAGTGTTTGAAAATGCAGAGTGTTGCCCAACTAAGGTTTTGGGGATTTTCTGTACATGCCCCTTAACATTAACAATATAATACCCTATTTCTTATGCAGGGTCCAAAAATCTTGAGAGGACTGCAATATCATAGGTCTAACATTGCTGGTGCCAAGTTTATATTCTTTATTTTCATATGAATTGCACATACAAGTACAATACAAGCCACTGCCTTCCACAGCTATTGTCATCATTCATCCTTACTCTTTCTTTAAAAAGAAAGGAAAACATGTAATTTCCTATAGAATCATGCCAACATGACATGTAAACATTTGACAGAGTAGTTGATAATCACAGTTTAAAGTAGAACTGAAGTTATTTCAAAAGTGCCTTCAATTTTAAGGCCGCACAAGTTGCCTGGTCATGGAGAATACCCAGTATTCCCACTATGCTTTGCCACAAGGGTCTGTTACTGCAGCTCAGTGCCAGCTTTACAGGGCACCAAGCAAAAAATAAACAGCACAGCAGGCCAAGTAGACAGAGGTAGTATTGACAGACCAAAATTTTGCATGTGTTTCTTAAGTGACCTAAAATGCTTATTTAGAAATAATTATAATTACGATTATCTACAACCCAATCTAGTCATTGATCGGCTCCTTATGTTAAGCCCCTAGTCTATGCAGCTGGTAGCAACCTCTTATTTAAGGTTAACGTGTTAGGAGGGAGATGTCATCATCACTAAAAGTGGAGAGGTGGTATATTCAACTGGATTTTGGTTAGGTTGGAAAACTTTTTTAATTTAATACAGCACTCAGAATCCCGTTAAGGAGGAATTTTTTCCTTAAAGGATCAGTGCACTGTAAAATCAGTTATGTTCATTTGGAAGCTGCAGCTTAAAAATACCGTTGCCATATTTTTTTTTACCTATGTCCCTCCAGAGCCTAGCTTTGTGCCTTGAAAGTTGCTGACATCTTGTTACTGGGCTTGCTGAATGTTAAGCTCCGCCCCTCTGAGATTTCCTCTGCTTTCTCCTGCTTGAGCCTCAAACAGTAATGCCTGTGAGTTACAAACGTGCACGGAAACTCACAGGCATTTCTGTTTGAGCTCAAGCAGGAGAAAGCAGTAGAAATCTCAGAGGGGCGAGCTTAACATTCAGCAAACCAGTAACAAGATGTCAGCAACTTTCAGGCACAAAGCTAGGCTCTGGAGGGGCATAGGTTAAAAAAAATAAATTGGCAACGTATTTAAAGCTGCAGCTTCAAATGAACATAACTTGATTTTACAGTGCACTTATCCTTTAAATATTCAATTACAATAAGAGGGGCAAATGTTTGTCCTTGCTATAAATTGTCAGAAACTAGAAACAGATGTTAAAGAATTTTTTTTCTGGGTCTCTGCAATAAGATAAAATCCAATTGGTTGCTGCAGATTATACCTGGACAAACTTTGCAAACTTTAATTGCATCTGTTTATAAGTATATCATTGTTTACACATGGGCAAGCTTTGCACATTTTATTGCATAATTAAAGTCACGCAATACAGCACTAACGTTTATCTATGGCTCAGTGTGCACTTCTGTATGAACACAATTTATTGACTAGCATTTTTAATATCGTAACAGGCATTGTTCCATCAAATTTGTTCACTTGTGTACGCACACCTACTTGGCCTGCTTGTGTCACACATAAAATAGTGAGCATTGTACACACAAAATTGCACATCTCAGCACACAACTAAAATAAATTAGAACATCAGTTAAACCTGTTGATATCTTTGTCAGAGCATTCTCACTGCTATTTAAGCATGTTCTCAAACGAATAACATCAATTTAGTGGAGCTATTCGATCTCCTTCCCCCCAGGATTTAGGAATCTGCTGTGATATTCTAATTTACTAAGCAGGTGGAACAGGATTGCTTGGTTCTGTACCAACATCAACTGTGATTTTGGTAAAAGTTTATGTCCTGTAATGCCGATGATGGTGTAATTCAATGTATTCACCATCCTTGTACATTCCTGCGAGCCTTAAATATTAAATGAACACTAGGGGGGAAAAAAAAAGGATTTCATTCTAGTGCATTTCATCAAGTACATTTACAGGCTAAAAACACAGTAAAGCACCTATACATAAACACAGACACAGTAAAGCACCTATACATAAACACAGACACAGTAAAGCACCTATACATAAACACAGTAAAGCACCTATACATAAACACAGACACAGTAAAGCACCTATACATAAACACAGTAAAGCACCTATACATAAACACAGTAAAGCACCTATACATAAACACAGTAAAGCACCTATACATAAACACAGTAAAGCACCTATACATAAACACAGACACAGTAAAGCACCTATACATAAACATAGACACAGTAAAGCACCTATACATAACACAACACGTAAAGCACCTATACATAAACACAGACACAGTAAACACCTATACATAAACATAGACACGTAAAGCACCTATACATAACACAGACACAGTAAAGCACCTATACATAAACATTCGCTTAGTCAGATCTCGTTTTACACCAAATTTTTATTTTAGCTCACTGCACATTTTGGAAAATCCTAATCTTCATTTTTTCTCATCATATTTAATAATAGATCTTACGCAAAATATCTGGTTGGAAAAAGAAAAAAATAAAATAATTAGGACTAATACTATTCTAAACTTTTAGTATGATGTCTTGGCACATCGAAACATGGCTAGGCAGTAATGTAGAAACTAGTCATCCGACTGGCTTACTCACTTCAGAATGACTGTACAAGTATAAATATCTGGAAAGTTCCAATTAGCTATGACAGCCAGATGTTAGGAACCTCTTGAATGCAAGGATAAGGCATCAAAACAGCATTGTACATGGCAGTAGGGGTCGACTCCCACCTCTATGTAGGCTGGGTTTCTGTATTTTGACGTAAATGGCCTCCTTGATATCTCTCCTCGAAGTATTACTGATCTTTTGTCTGTGCTGGGCCATACGTTGGTGCAACGGCTGTTTGGTCTCTCGCTCATACAAATCAGAGCACTCTTCACTGCCCTGCACTGCGTTTATGATGTCGCGCTCTTATTTTTTGGAAGAGTATCTTTCGGATGCACAAGTTTAATGTTTTTATTTTCTTTAGCCTTCACCTTGTGCTATGGGGATGTTCTCAGCTCTGTGTTGCAGGGTTCTTGACACCCAGCTTGTGATCTAAAGGTGGTGGGAATCACACATCAAATACTAATCTGTGTGAGTGGTGTTTCTGTAAACCTCTACTTGCAGTTTACCATTCCCCCAGACTTCTACCAAGCATTCCAGAAGACCAGTTTGTTGTTTTGTACCTCTTCCATTGAGAATCTGATGTTTTGGTCCACAGCATTGATGTGTTCTGTAAGCTTGTACTTCCTTCTGGTGAATTTTAACCCATGTCATCCACGTATCTACTTAGGGCCCCTTCCTTGTGTATCTTGGTAGTCCATAAATGACTATTATTATTATTATTGCAGATGTATATAGCGCTAACATCTTTACATAGCGCTTTACAATTACATATATTATGTATCATGCACTGCCCCGAAGAGCTTCAATCTAATCCCTTTATTTTACATTACAACCTATCATAATGTCTTTGTGATTGTGGGGAAACCGGAGTGCCCAGAGAAACCCACGCAAGCACGGGGAGAACATACAAACTACTTGCATGTATGTCAAGGGTGAAATCGAACTCAGAACTCAGTGTTGATTTCTATATAAGAGAAATGCTGGATATTTCAAGTCTTACAGTGCACATGGAGCTGCGGGGAAGGGACATGGATGTTCCTGTAGGGCAGATTGGTCACTGCATGGAGTGTGACTCAGATTGGGCAATCCTGTTTTACAGGATCAACAGACTTTTGTTTATGTAATAGACAACACCATAATTTTCTCTGTATAGACCTCTATAATGTTTAAATTAAAATACCTTTTTCCCGTCTCTTCGTTACCAGCATCTCGATTGTGTGAAATCATCCTACTCTTGTCAATAATCAAGTCTGGACGTTCAACTTTCATTCCTACAGCCACCACCCCGGAAAAAGTTTTGAACATTTTAGTAATTCAGACACTGCGGTTATTGATACCCTGTGCTAAAGAGCTAAAGGAATAAACAGAATATAAAATGTGGCATTAAAAAGTTTTCTTATTATTGATTGTAAACCAGGTTTGTTAATAATAATTGCTTTGAAATTTTTTCAACCATACTTCTAAATGACAGCTTCAAATGAAAAGATTATTAATCAATCAGGAGATTCAATATCCCATAAATAAGGGTAAAACCCAAGTTAACCTGATGTGATATTATTTAGGCACACACATTTACAATGTTTTTGGAAATAGGGCCACGCACCCGATACATTACCTATCGGTACTTTGTGCTAAAACTAGAACGGAGTTATATATAGCAGGTAAAGAAGCAGGAAGTTGTGATGTTTCAATCTCCTCGTGTATTTCCAGCACTTTTTCAACACTGGCAACGCTACAACATTGATTGCTGAGAATTCACGGTCACAGCCAATCACTATTGCAGCTACCAGTCCGGCCCCTTCTGTTTGCTTCGAGCATGGTAAAGGCATGGAAGACATGCAGAAGACAGTCATGGGAAGAGGTCTGGACCCTGGTCTAGGTTATAAAGGGTTTCCATCGCCAGAAGAATTTTGTATAGGGAGTGGACTACTGTGATGGGTGATGCAATAGCAGTCCTGAGCCATTTCTCTCTAAACCACAAATCCATTATCTTATTGTTGGTTGGTGTTGGGCAAATTGACAACTTTTATTTGCATTAGCCCCTTATGTAATTCCTTTTCAGTGTATTTTGTAGATCAATTTTATGAAGATTACACATCTATATATATATATATATATATATATATATATAATTATATATATATATATATATATATATATATATACCACATACATACATAATATACACCATACATACATACACAGTTCAAGGAGTCGAGCACACGTGGAATTTTACAACTGTGTGATAGTTTTATTCCCGTGAGGAAAACAATCAAACGCGTTTCGCCATATTGTGAACGGCCCGTCGTCAGGATATCCTGACGACTGCCGTTCACAATATGGCCGAACACGTTCTACATGTCAATTAGTATTATGCATATGAGGGAGGTAGATACTACCAATTGTTTGCATTTTAAAGGCAGTCATACACTTGGCTGATATTTGACAAACACTGTTGGATCCCAATGGACTTTTATTAAGTGTGGGGGACAAAAATTGATCAACCATGTTCCTACCACTTTCCTTCATCACGGTTGGTCTGGGCTGCTGATTCAGTATTAATTTATATGCCATGTTGGATACCATACAGAATATGGTTTTCTTGTTGTAGATCAAGCAACTGTCTAATGAATATCATGAGTTAGGATGCAAGGCTGAGCCCGACAACAAGTGTTGAACATTTATTGGATGATCATTTTGCAGATTATTTTATTTTTCCATTAAAACTACACAAATGGATAAAAAAAGAAGAATCCCATTCTAATGACGGTCAGTACAGAGTTTATCCTCTTGCATAGTGAGGTATAGTCCTCATTTTTACAGAAAGGCAATGGACATATTGATGTATTAACTGTTTTAATGACAGACGTTCTTCACAACTTTTAATATTTCTTTGTTTTTTTCTTCTTTTATAAAAAGTTTTTTATTTTCAACAGAGACCAAAAATAAAGCAGACAATTTGCTTAAAATTTGTCAAAAGTCAGGTAAACACAGTGAATTAGACAGTGAAAACCTAGGAAGAAATCTGGCTATTTCATTCAATACACACAAATAACCGTTTTTACAACCTTTGGTACAGCTCATCATCTTCTCCACCCCAGCCCCAGAAATATTAGAAAATCCATTTACTTTATAAACTGCTCCTTTGTGATGCCACAATTCCTCCAAGAGATTTGGATAAGGTAAACTAAGGAGAAAATACACTAACCATAGAAAGTGTTCTAGTGCACTGTCCACTGCACATACAGTAGGAGGCAACACAAGCAGATAGAAAAAATATGAGCACCCATATATACCTTTTATATATTTTATAAGTGATGAAACCATGTCTGTGTGTGTTGCAATATTAAATCACTTTTGTGGTTATGTAAGTGTGGATATGCGACTCCTGCATAGATTATAATCTATTTACCAATTTCATGCAGAGAAAAAAGAAAGCAAACAGAGTCAACTAACAAATCATAATTGTGTTTATTAAAAACCACAAAACAACAGACAACATTTCGGTTGGTAACATCGTGTGTTGATGTGTGGTTTTATATTAAACACAATTATTGATTTAGAGATCCCACCCTCGTTTGCTTTCCTTGATACCTATGTTCCCATAAGAGTGAAATTTGAGGAGTCTGCATCCCTAAGTGCTTGGAACTTTGTTTTCTTGGTGTATACTTTCATGCCAGACAAATCATTAACATTATATATAGTTGGCATGTTATGTAATAACAGGACAAATAGATGATTTCCTGTAATTACAACCACAGTTACAAAACTAATGTGCTTGTGTTATATGGCACAACAATAACACTGTTTTTATTTGGGTATTTCTTAGGAAGCCACTGTTGTTTTTTGAATGAATATAGCTCATGCTCTCTTCCAGCATGGTATCCTGTATTCATAATTTTGTAATACTTTGATCATTATTACATTATTAACTTTTTACCAATATACAACTATGATTATTTACCTTAGCTCCACATCCCTCTATTAAAGTTAAAGAAAAGCTATTTTTAATAGTGCCCATGACTTTGAATGATATGTTGTGTTGCCCACTATTGTTACTTTTTCTACTAAAGACTGTTATTCTTTCTTTGCTCTCCTTTAATCCTTTTATGGGAACAGTATCATAAAAAGTTTTGATCTGTATTTTTCCCTTCACAATTTTATTCTAAAAATGTAAATACCACGGCAATCATATCATAGTAATTATATACACCACATACTTCCCTTGGAAATAATGTTTCCTTGTTGTAAAACATGTGTGATTTAAAATAACGTTCAACTTAATTCTAATAACATTTTAAAATTATATACCGTATATGCCGTGTATAAGACGACTGGCGTATAAGACGACCCCCCACTTTTCCATTAAAAATATAGCGTTTGGGATATACTCACCGATAATACTACCCTCTTTCTACGCTCCCAACACCTCCCTTCTCTGCCTTGGTAACACAGTATACATGCCTCCCATCCATCTGGCCCACCCTGTATCAGCGCTCGAATGATGTAGCCCAAACGCAACCCCTGGTTCCTGGTTACATAATCCGGCAATCCACCTCCATCTCTGGTCCTGGTGACATAATCTGGCAATCCACCTCCACCCGTCCCACATTTCCTCCAGCAAACGTCACTAGCTTCCCGCGTGTCATCATTCAGCTGACCGCCGAACCAGGAAGCTGCCCCGCCGCACCATTCGTTTTCTCCACTGCAGGTAATTGTGGCTTAAGCAGTGACACCCTGGCTATAAAGACGACCCCCCGACTTTTCAGAACATTTATGGGCTAAAAGTAGTCTTATACCAGGAATATACAGTAATTAAAATGTAAAAACTCTTAGCACTTACATAAAGTTAAACTTATCCACATTTGCCATGTGTTTTGGATTGCTAGAGCACCTGTATAGATTCCTCTGGTCCATCGGAATGATATCCCATCAGTGAAGATAAAACATTTGTACTCATAGTCATTTGATGCCAAAACATAACCAACATTCATCATTTTAGCTCGATTGAACATTGAGCCTTCAGACTGTAAAAAAATATTTACTGAAGGCCACTGGGGGTGTGTGTGTGTGGGGGGGGGAGAATGCTTGCAGCCCGATCTGTCCATCCGTCACTGGTACCAGTAGTATTTTCCGTATCCCTTCTAGTGAGGGGTGAGAGGAAGTTGCTACTAGGGGTACCCGGGTGTTTCATTTTCTCTCTTTGTACTATAGGAGGTTTTCACGGGGAGTCCTCAAAGCTTTGTTTGTGTTTGCAGTTATGGTTCTAGCTGGATATCCCTTTTGTTGAAAGATCTCCCAAGCGCATATAGATTGTCTCTTTCATCTGGCTCTGAACATATCCGGTGGTATCTTGTTGCTTGGCTATATATGATACCTTTCTTGGTGTGGCATGGGTGAAAACTGCCGTAGTGGAGATATTTGTACCTGGTTTTTTTTCTCTCTCCCCCCTTGTTGTTTTGCTTATCTTATTATCTTTTGGAACTGGCTTTTTACTTTCTGTTAACCTTTGTTAAAATCAGTACTGCTCTGACCTGATAAAGTGGGTTTAGCCCTCAAAAGCTTGTCAACTAAATAAACTGTTAGTCCATAGAAAAAGTATCACAGTACTCTTATAATTTTTTCACAACAATGAGAATAGACAGTAACAGCCCCATACGGTGAGAACAGATAGTAAAGGGTCCCAAACAGTGATAACAGACAGTAAAGGTCCCATACAGTAAGAGCAGACAGTAATGGTCCCATACAGTGAGAACATACAGGAATGATCCCATACAGCGAAAACATACAGTAAAGGTCCCATACAGTAAGAGCAGACAGTGTGTGTGTGTGTGTGTGTGGGGGGGGTGCTACCTGAATACTGGCACTCACACTCACTGGCAGAAGAATGCTTGCAGCCCAATCTGTCCATCCGTCACGGTACCAGAACTGGCAGAGGCAGCAAAGCTTCCTGGATAAACGCGGCATGTGTGTGTCAGCGTGTGATGTCAGGACGTTAGCGCTAAAGAGCGCTAGTTCAGCCCGTACAGGACCAGTACAGGCTGCATTCCTAACAGCGCAGCACTTGTGGCCTAACAAGTTAGACTCGGACACGGAGTGTCAAGGCAAGTCTGTAACTGTAATAGGGATGGGTTCTGACTATACCCACCCCAAGAGAGATAGATAGATAGATGATAGATAGACAGACAGACAGACAGATAGATAGATAGGTAGATAGACAGGCAGACAGACACACAGACAGACCGATAGATGATAGATAGACAGACAGACAGATAGATAGATAGATAGATAGATAGATGATAGACAAATGATAGACAGATGATAGATAGAAAGATAGATAGACAGATGATAGATAGATAGAGAGATAGATATATAGATAGATTGATAGATAGACAGATGACAGATAGACAGATGATTATAGATAGATAGACAGACAGACAGACAGACAGACAGACAGACAGACAGACAGACAGACAGATAGATAGATAGATAGATAGATAGATAGATAGATAGATAGATAGATAGATAAATCTTTTGGGGATACTATTCTAGAGGGTGGGTCCTTCAATGTGTTGTAAATAAATGGAGGAATGATATGTAAATACAATGATATTGACACAAGTTAAATCAACGTGTATAAAGCCCCTCCCACTTCTGGACAAGCCACATCCCATTTCTGTACAAAGCACCACCCACTTTCAATTCTTTCAATTATAAAACCACACCCCTTCCGGCGGCGGTGGGGGGGGGGCAGCATTTAGAATTTTGTGTCAGGTGGTAAAAAGTCTAGAGATGGCCCTGCCTGAGTGTTGATAAAATGTCCCTTTAGGATTTGGAACTGTAAGTTTTTCATGGTGTGTTCAGGCTGTGAAAAATGGTGTCCTACAGGGAAACAGTTTCTATCCTCGTCATGGTGTGTGATGCTACTTCTGTGGGAATTCATCCTCTTTTGCAGTTTTTGGCCGGTTTCTCCAATATATATTGCATCCTCACATTTGTTGTGTTAACCTTTGTTAAAATCAGTACTGCTCTGACCTGATGAAGTGGGTTTAGCCCTCGAAAGCTTGTCAACTAAATAAACTGTTAGTCTAAGTCTAAGTAGAAAAAGTCTATTGCAGTACTCCTATTATTTTTTCACAACAATGAGAATAGAAAGTAACAGCCCCATACGGTGAGAACAGATAGTAAAGGGTCCCAAACAGTGAGAATAGACAGTAAAGGTCCCATACAGTAAGAGCAGACAGTAATGGTCCCATACAGTGAGAACATACAGGAATGATCCCATACAGCGAAAACATACAGTAATGGTCCCATACAGTGAGAACAGATAGTAATGGTCCCATACAGTGAGAACAGACAGTAATGGTCCCATACAGTGAGAACAGACAGTAAAGGTCCCATACAGTGAGAACAGACAGTAGCGGTCCCATACAGTGGGAACAGGCAGTAACGGTCCCATACAGAGAGAACAGACAGGTAAAGGTCCCATACAGAGAGAACATATAGGAAAGGTCCCATACAGTGAGAACAGACAGTAAAGATCTCTTTTGGTGAGAACAGACAGTAAAGGTTCATACACACGTGCGATCGTGGGTCCCGACCCACGACGCACAATGTGTCCAAACATTCGTTTCGACCGATAATTGGCACGTGTATGGGCCCAAAATGACCGTTTGGTCGGGGATCGTTGCCAGACCGACCAGGCAGATCTCCGAAGGACCGGCCATTTTGGATGATAAAGGGCCCATACACGGGCCGATTATCGGCCGAAATGAACATTCGGACACATCGTGCGACGCGGGTTGGGACCCGTGATCGCACTTGTGAACGAGACTTTAAGGTCTCTTACAATGAGAACAGACAATAACAGCCCCATATGGTGTGAAAAGATGGTAATGGCCCCATACAGTTAGAACAGATAGCAAATGTCCCATACAATGAGAACAGACAGTAAAAGTCCCATTCAGTAAGAGCAGACAGTAAAGGTCCCACACAGTGATAACAGACAGTAATGGTCCAATACAGTAAGAACAGACAGTAATGGTCTCATGCAGTGAGAACAGACTGTAATGGTACCATACAGTGAGAACAGTAAATGTTCCATATAGTGAGAACAGACAGTAATGGTACCATACAGTGAGAACAGACAGTAAAGGAAGGTCCCACACAGTGATAACAGACAGTAATGGTCCAATACAGTAAGAACAGACAGTAATGGTCCCATGCAGTGAGAACAGACAGTAAATGTCTCATATGGTGAGAACAGACATTAATAGCCCCATACAGTGTGAGAACAGACAGTAATGGTCTTATATGATGATAACAGAGAGTAAAGGTCCCATACAGTGAGAACAGACAGTAAAGGTCCCATACATTGAGAACAGATTGTAAAGGTCCCATACAGTGAGAACAGACAGTAAAGGTCGCATACAGTGAGAACAAACAGTAAAGGTCCCATACAGTGAGAACCAACAGTATTAGTCCAATACGGTGAGAATCAGCAGTAAAAGTCCCGTGCAATGAGAAGAAACAGTAAAGGTCTCATACAGTGAAAATAGACAGTATAGGTCCCTGACAACAGACAGTAAAGCTCCCATACAGTGACAACAAACAGAAAAGGTCCCATTTCTCCCAACCTCCAATAATATATTACTATGTAACTGTTATAGAAACATTATGAGTAGGAGATAAAGGTTGAACTAGATGGATTTATGTCTTTATACAACCTCCAATACTTTGTTACTAGGTAACTGTTAGACAGGCACTTTAGGAAGGGTATAAAGGCTGGGCTTTATTCAACATCAAATACTATACTAAACTAATTAGAAGAGAGTCAGACAATAAACAATTAGTGATCTGTGATGCATATTAAAGTAGTTACGTAATAAAACCTTACTGAAGCTCTGTACACGCATTGCAGTCGCAGGGCACTAGTTAGAATACTAGTATATACTATGTGAATTTCGGGACATTTTTTCACATAGACTATAATGGTAACAATCCTCAAATGTGGATGTTTCTAAGTTTAAGGGTCATGAGACAGTTTGTTTCATGGTCAATAACACAAATGCTGATACCCCCAGCCCCCCCACACAAACACTGGTACACCTATCTACTGACCTACCATTTATAGCCAAAAAATTAATTTGGTAAATTATCAATAAAAGTTAGTTAAATGGTCATACATGCAAAAACACATATCCCCAACCTCACACGGGTACACACACCTACTGACCTACACTTCTATTCATGTGGCAGCCATACTTAAAGGGTAAATAAAATAAAAATAATTTTGATATATCCTCAATAAAAGTTAGTTATATGGTCATAGATGCAAAAACACATACTGCCAATCTCACATGGGTACACACACCTACTGACCTACCCTTCTATTCCTGTGGCAGCCACGCTTAAAAGGTAAATAAAATGAAAAACATTTTTTTGATATATCCTCAATAAAAGCTAGTTATATGGTCATACATGCAAAAAACATACAATCCCAACCTCACACGTGTACACACACCTACTGACCTACCCTGTTATTTCTGTGGCAGACATAAAGGGTAAATAAAATGTTAAAAAAATTCATATATCCTCAGTAAAAGTTAGTTTTATGGTTGTAAACACAAAAAAGGCTTACCCCCTCAACCAGACAGGTACATTCACCTACTGACCTACCCTTCCATTTCCGTGGCACCCATACTTAAAGGGTAACTATAGTCATAAAACAAATTTTGACTAATCATTAGAAAGTTCTGTTTTTTTAACCCCCAACCTGACATAGGTACACACACCCACTGACCTACCCCTCCATAACTATTGCAGCCATACTAAAGTCAAAAAAACTAATTTTGACCAATCGTCAAAAAAGGTTTGTTTTTTTTTAACCCCCAACCTGACACAGGTACACACACCTACTGATCTACTTATCAATTTAAATGGCAGACATATTTAAAGGGTAACTATAGTAAAAAAAAACAATTGATTGATACTTATCAATAAAGTTTGTTTTTTTAACCCCCAACCTGACCAAGGTACACACACCTGCTGACCTACCCTTCCATTTCCCTGACAGCCATTCTTAAAGGGTAACTAAAGTAGAATTTTTTTTGATCAATAATCATAAAAGTTTTTTTTTTTTAAACTTCCAACCTGGTCCAGGTACACACACCTACTGACCTACCCTTCCATTTCCATGGCATTCATATTTAAAGGGTAACTATAGTAAAAAAAACAAACAAACTTGACTAATCATCAACAAAGTTTGCTTGTGAAGAACAAAGCAAACTCATGGTATATCTGTTGTATTCAGTTAGATCAACTGGACATAATGTTTAGTTCTTAGTTTTAGATAATAAATCTGGGTTAGAGTTCTGCTACATCTCGTGTGTGGTTTTATTCTTTCTCCCGGTGCTATATGGGTCTCTTTTTAATTAATTATTTTGTGCCTGGGTTCCAACTAGTTAGAGTGTGTGCCAATGATTTTACCAGTGTCAGAATTCCAACTACTTAGTGTAATACTGTCTATGTGTTATTGTATATGTTTCTGATAAAGTGTGTCTGTTTAATATGTGTTCAAGTCTGTGTGTAATGTATCTGAGTTGGTGCGTGTTATAGGGGGCCCAGAAATGTACCCAGTATGGAGACCAGAAAAGTGTGATGGTGGCCCTGCATGGAGTACTAATAGATACAGTGAGTTTAGGTAAAGCAATCAATGATAGGTGGACAGTAGGGAAAACCTTGCCTTGTACAAAGATTGTAATAAATATAAAGCTTTTCATTAACAAAGTGCTGGTAATACAGTAGATTTTTCCTTAAAGAGCATGTTCACCCCAAAACTAAAAGTTAACCCCCTACTGTGTAGTGTTAAGAAATCCTAATCTTACATCTTTGCCCCTTATAGCTCTCCTGCAGTGCTTGTTCAAAGTTGCAAAAACCAGGGGCAGTTCTAGGATTTTTGCTGCCTGAGCCAAACTTTTGAATGCCGACCATCAGATGTCGCCGCATTAAAGTGGGTGTGGCTTTATCTATGGGAATGGTTTTGCCAATGGCCGTTGCTTCGCTGGTGAGCGTGGGTAAATTTTTACGATTTTGAGCTTCACATAGGTATTTAAACAGTTCCTCAGACAGTCAATTACCAATAAATGTAAATTACTAGAAACAGATATTTCATCCCTTTCTCAAACAGCTTGTGTTCCTATTACCATATTGCTCCTTTCCAGTTTTATTTGATCAAAATAACTTCTTATATAGCCTGTGCTATGTATGTTGGTTCAGCTGTTACAATACATTAGAAATGCCATAGTTTCTGTAGTATAAAAGATTTTAGACAAAAGATTTGTAAGCCTGCCACCACAGCAAGCCCTAACTAGCTAACTAGCATAACTAGACTTGCCTAGCCTAACCAACTAAAGCTATCCATATAAAATTTTGAAGTGGAGTTGAAGCAGCTTCAAGGTACAGTGTATTGTCATGCAGGCAGCGCTCACACATCTCGTGCACATTTGCCAGTTAAAGGGAATTGTTTTTTTTCACCACTTCCTGTCTACCCCCTTTCTTTTTCAGTGTAGAGGTGTAGGAGGTGTCTGTGTATCATCCCGATGCCTGCTTCTTCCTTGTACTCCAGTAGGCTTCTGGCATGCACAGTGAAGCCCTCCCCCCCTCCTTCTCTCCTGGTCCCTTATGGCTGCTTGTATCTCAAACATTAAAGTTTTTTTTCCTGTGTGTTGGGCACCCCAGCCCACCCACAACCGCCGATTTAGACATTTAAAACAATTCCCAGAAATATACTTATAGTCCTTCGTTCCCTCAGCTGAGTGCATAGCCGGCAGCCAGTCTGTGACTGGCTGCTGGGTAGCTAATAACAGACGTGGCTGCCAGCCCCTCTCTACTGCTTCCGGCTATCAGATAGCTGGGAGCAGAGGGAGGGGGGAATGAAGTAAGTATATTTCTGGGGCTTTTTTTTTTTACAAATCTAAATCAGTGGTTGGGGTGGGCTTGGGTGCCCTACACACAGAAAAAATAGATTTAGGGGGGGGGGTCACCATTTAAGATGCAGGTACATGGCTGAATCTTAACCTGAGGAATTTGCTCTTCTGTGCTGGGCCATATATTGGTGCAGATGCTGTTTGATCTCCCCCCACATACAAATTAGAGCACTATTCACTGCACTGCAATACAATACATATAATTTTAAGAAAAAATAGCAGTGTCTTTTCATCCTAATGACCTTAACCAGCCCATTCAGCATTTTGTGTGTGTATAAATAAATGCTTCCGAAATACTGACTCTTACTGGTCTTGCCCTTGACCCAGCAACTGGGTTGATTCAGTTGCTCAGTAGAGATCTTTGAATGTCTCACCCATCCAACAACCAATCAGTAGAAATAAGGGTTAGGTCCTACTATGTGCTTTGCATTCCTTTACCCGTGTGTTTTGGACAATTTGTTTTGTCCATGTTATGGTCTGTTTGCGGGTTAACAGACATATGATTTTCTATGCATTAATCTGCGTGTATTATGAAAAATCACAGGAAATACCAGAGAAAACACAAAAAAAAATTGCCAAAATATGTTCGCATTAAATCGCAATTCTGACACACGGACCAAAAGTCATGCACGCATGTGGATAAAAAACGGACAGCATATTATTTAGTGGGAAATGATGCTCACAATTTCCATTATATTTTAAATTACATTGCAAAATGCGTGCAAAACTTAAAATGCAAAGTACATAGTGGGACCTAACCCTTACTGTTAGGAACATTCCAAGGTAGTGTTCATTCTGGGAAGAAGGGCCGTTACAGACCTAAAATATCAGCTCACTAATTTCAACAGCAGGGAATAGCAAGGGGTAGAAATTCAACTGTTTTTTCAAAATGGAAGAGAATAAGTGGAATAACTTGGTATGAAAATAAAATCTAAGAATTTAAAAAATATATTTTCCTACTGAACTTTAAGTTCTCAGGTATCCCACCCTTCCCCAATGCTGGTGTGGTCTCCTGAACTCCCGTGACCGAAAGGACCTCTCTCCTCCTCCTGCAGTGGCGTAGCTAGAAATCGCAGGGCCCCATAGCAAAATTTTGGATGGGGCCCATCAACCCACAAAAAAAATAGTTTGGCGCATGTCCACCCTCCTAAGAAATTTTTCGTTTTTTTTTTTTTTATAGTTTTTTATAGTTCATCTGTTGTATTCAATTAGATCAACTGGACTTGAAGTTTAGTTCTTGAAGACGTTTCGCTAGTCCCCCGACTGGCTTTCTCAATTCAGAATGACTTGTACAAGAATCTCTGGCAATTATGTCCCCTGGAAAATCCCAATTAGCATATCACAGCCAGGTGTTTAGGGCGTGATTGGATAGTGGCTAAGAGGTGTTATAGGAACGCCCAGAGTAAGGTGTCAAAACAGCATTGTACATGGCAGACAGATAGTGTCGAACCCCCCCACCTCTATTTAGGCTTGGTTTCTTTATTTTCACATAAATGGCCTCCTTAACACCTCTCTTGAACCAGTCACGTTCCTTTGCCAATATGTTAACATTACAATCTTTATCCTTAAGATGCAGGTACACGGCTGAGTCCTGAACCGAGGAATTGGCTCTTCTGTGCTGGGCCATACGTTGATGCAGTTGCTGTTTGGTCTCCCCCACATACATTCTTCACTGCACTGCACTGCGTATATGATGTCGCTTTTCTTGTGTTTCGTTATTGGGTCTTTTGGATGTACCAATTGCTGCCTCAGTGTGTTTGTTCGTTTAAAGCAGAAGGGATACGGTGTTTTTTGAAAATTCTTCTTAATTATCGGAGACCCCTGCTACATATGGAATGCCCCATGTTCTTTCTCCTGTCATGCTTTTCTCTTTCACTGTTGGTATTCGTGTTATTTTCTTTCCTTCTACTTCTTTTGACAAGGCCAGTCTGGATTCCCACAAGTTTTAAGGGCTCCTCTGAGATGTTTCATTTCTTTAGCCTTCACCTCTGTGCTAGTGGGGATGTTCTCAGCTCTGTGTTGCAGGGTTCTGATGACACCCAGCTTGTGATCTAAAGGGTGGTGGGAGTCAAACATCAAATACTGATCTGTGTGTGTTGGTTTTCTGTAAACCTCTACTTCCAGTTTACCATTCTCCTTAACTTCTACCAAGCAGTCCAAGAAAGCCAGTTTGTTGTTTTGTGCCTCTTCCCTTGTAAATTTGATGTTTTGGTCTACCGCATTGAGCGTAGAGGTAATTTATGTGAAAATAAAGAAACCAAGCCTAAATAGTGGTGGGGGGGTTCGACACCAACTGTCTGCCATGTACAACGCCTTACTCTGGGCGTTCCTATAACACCTCTTAGCCACTATCCAATCACACCCTTAACACTTGGCTGTGATATGCTAATTGGGATTTTCCAGGGTACATAATTGCCACAGATTCTTTTACAAGTCATTCTGAATTGAGAAAGCCAGTCGGAAGACTAACGAAACGTCTTCAAGAACTAAACTTCAAGTCCAGTTGATCTAATTGAATACAACAGATACACCATGACCTGGATGAATGAGAACCTTCACAAGCAGACATATAGTTCAGCCCCACAAACCACATTTTTGTTTTATGTTTACCTTTCAAAGATGCTCCCAGGCACATATATTCTACTTATACACCCCCCGATCCCTTTGCTGGCGTGGACATCCCTTCTCTGATGCTGTTGCAGGCTGGTTGGTTACGAGCATGCACAGAAGCAGAGGAGTCTTGTTCTCTAACAGGCTTCAGCCATTTGCTGTAATGTCACTATCACGAATGAAGAGAGGAGCCATGTTTTTTTAAGTAGAATATCTGAGCCTAGGAGGCTCTTTGAAAGGTTTAAGTATAATGAAAAGGGGGTTTGTGGGAATGAACTACGTGACGTTAAAATTTTCTTAGGAGGGTGGACATGTCTGCAGGGGACCTGGTGGGGCCCCTTTGGCTCTGGGCCCCATAGCAGTCGCTATGGTTGCTATGGTGATCCCTACGCCACACCCCTGGAACATCCCCACCATGCCCTAACTCAGCTCACCTCCTAGGCCCTAATTCCACCTCCGCCCACCCCCTAGATGACATCACTTACGTCACGTCCCCCTAGAAATCACTGAGCCCCCTATGGTGGGGCCACTATTCATGCTTCATCTACAGTGGTTTTCTGGGAGGAGGCTATTTATGTCATAGCAAATATAAGAAGATGGGGCTCACTTGGTTCCGTGGCCCCCCTGCTCCCCTGGTAGTATTCCTTTTTTATCTACAGGGAACAGAGGGTTTTCATGAACCCACATTATCAGAAAATTCCAATAATGAGGACTTATGGTAAAAGTACAACCGCAGCTGTCACTTATAACACCATGTGAAGGTAGACTAGTTTTTAATGGGCAATCTTACAATTTTGGTGGCGATTATAATTATACACCTTCGATCGTAAATGCACAATAGTGGTTATGAACCGTTAAAGCATCGGAACTGCAAAATAGTCTCTGATATAGATATCCTATGCACAGAAGGGTGGGTGCTGATCCTTCCCACCCTTACCCCTAAAAGGATTAATAAGTCCAAACTGGCAGATAAATTATGGAAGGTCGCACACCGAAGAAACTTTTAAGGATTTTCACCTGATGAAGAGGGAGGAGCCCCCAAAACATTGTGTTTTTGATGTGTTACTGCAAAATAGCCATACCACAACTTTATAAATATGGCCCAAAAGGTGAGTACTAAATTGTTTGGGGGTACGCGTATCCATAATACAGTAACTACCTCACCCATATCCACTGTAACTATTTAAAAGCAAGCTAGAGAATTTAGCGAATGCAGCTTATCCCAAAACAGACTCTGGGCTCTATTTTGCCAAATTTGCCATGTCGCAGGTTATTGTTGAAGTACGACCATGGTCATACATTTAGGACCACTTGGGTACAAAATGCCATGCAGTATTTTATGTGCGATCGTAGAATTACAACAGCGATCGTAAATGTACGATCGCGGTCGTAAAATTGACGATATTTAAAGGTGCAATATATCACTCAGTGGCGTATCTACATTAAAACATTCGGGGCATGTGCCCCGGATGTTTTGCAAAGTGCCCCGAATGTTTTACTGACTTGTGCCCCTAGTTCCGGACTCCCCGGCGGAATCCGCCACCGCGATGACGTCACGCGCATGCCGGCGCGATGACGTCACGCGTGCGACAGCGCAGAACATTACAGACGGCCTCTGCGCTCCCGGCCTTCCCCTATACTGACTGTCTGGTGTCTCACTGTCTCTATAGATTAGATTAGATAGATAGCAGAGTTAAATAGATAGCAGAGTTAAATAGATAGCAGAGTTAGATAGATAGATAGATAGATAGATAGATAGATAGATAGCAGAGTTAGATAGATAGCAGAGTTAGATAGATAGCAGAGTTAGATAGATAGCAGAGTTAGATAGATAGATAGATAGATAGATAGCAGAGTTAGATAGATAGATAGATAGCAGAGTTAGATAAAGAGATAGCAGAGTTAGATAGATAGATAGCAAGGTTAGATAGATAGATAGATAGAGATGGAGAGATAGATAGATAGATAGCAGAGTTAGATAGATAGCAGAGATAGATAGGGAGATAGATAAGATAGATAGATAGATAGCAGAGTTAGAGTTAGATAGATAGATGAAAGCAGAGTAGATAGATAGATAGATAGTAGAGATAGCAGAGATAGATAGTAGATAGATAGATAGATAGATAGATAGATAGATAGATAGATAGATAGATAGCAGAGTATAGTAGATAGATAGATCAGGTAGATAGATAGCAGAAGTAGATAGATAGATAGGATATGATAGATGATAGATAGATAGATAGATAGTAGAGATAGATAGATAGATAGATAGATCAGATAGATAGAGAGATAGATAGATTAGATAGATGATATAGATAGATAGATAGATAGATAGATAGAGAGTTAGATAGATAGATAGCAGAGTTAGATAGATAGATTGATAGATAGATAGATAGATAGCAGAGTTAGATTGATAGATAGATAGATAGATAGATAGATAGATAGATAGATAGATAGATAGATAGATAGATAGATAGATAGATAGCAGAGATAAATAGATAGATAGATAGATAGATAGATAGATAGATAGATAGATAGATAGATAGATTAGATAGATAGATAGCAGAGATAGATAGCAGAGATAGATAGATAGATAGATAGATAGACAGATAGATATCAGAGTTAGATAGATAGAAGATAGATATCAGAGTTAGATAGATAGATAGATAGATAGATAGATAGATAGATAGATAGATAGATAGATAGATAGATAGATAGCAGAGTTAGATAGATAGATAGCAGAGTTAGATAGATAGATAGATAGATAGATAGATAGATAGATAGATGAATAGATAGATAGCAGAGTTAGATAGATAGATAGATAGATAGCAGAGTTAGATATATAGATAGCAGAGTTAGATTGATAGATAGATAGATAGCAGAGTTAGATAGATAGATAGATAGCAGAGATAGATAGATAGATAGATAGATAGCAGAGAGAGAGAGGGATAGATAGATAGATAGATAGCAGAGTTAGATAGATAGATAGTTAGATAGATAGATGATAGATAGATAGATGATAGATAGCAGAGATAGATAGATAGCAGAGTTAGATAGATAGATAGATAGCAGAGTTAGATAGATAGATAGATAGATAGATAGATAGCAGAGTTAGATAGATAGATAGCAGAGAGAGAGAGGGACAGATAGATAGGGGCAGAGGTCCATGTAAAAGGTACAAGAAGGTCTCCCTGGCCAAAGGTATGGCCAAGGTCTCTGATACAAATGAATACAGCAGTAAGTTTAAAATTACCAGATTGCTACCAGTATATAAGGATATTGCCAGTTTACTGTGCCTTTGTGTCATTAATTTGTGTCTCTCTATCCAAATCTCTATCTCTGTCTGTCTATTTCACTGTCTTTCTGTCTGTTTATCACTATTGGGCTGTGTGTCTATGTTTGTGGTTATCTAACTGTCTGTCTGTGTCTTTTTGGCCATCTCATTAAGTACTTAGTGGGTGTGACCTTATTGGGGCGGAGAAAGGGGCGTGACCTAAATAATTTTGCGGCGCGTGCGGGAGTGCCCAAGAGTGCCCCTGATCTTCTTAGACCCTAGATACGCCCCTGATATCACTACTACGCATTACAGCACCTTTCTAAATAGGGACCTCTGTTATGCAACAAATGCTGATTTCCTTTAAAGGAGCCAACACAAAAGATCTGCTAGGCTACATGTTATGCAAACTAATACTAATGACCTTGTAGTTAGATTAATGGACCATGAAAATATACCAGTATAATTTGCATCAGAATACAAAGACGTACAGATGCAGATAGTTCAACAAATTCTATTAGTACTGACTTGCAAAACAGAGTTAATGAACCGAAAAGCAAAAATTTACTAATGTGATCTAAAATAGTTTTTTAAAAATATTTTCTTAAGCTATATACAGACAAGCAGTTGTGGGATTGAATTCTGGAGGCAGCATGCACTGCTACCCATATGACCACATCTGTGGTTTACTGAGGAGTTCATTTGGAAGGTAGGAGCCGCTTCCCATTATGAGAAAATTGCAATCTGAGTCAGATATTGAGTTAATTCCTGACCAGCAGAATTCCAACTGGTGTATTATATAGCAGATTTTTAATCAGGAGACTATCAGATCTTCATCTTATCAATTAAGATTTCTTAGATTTTCTCCTTTTTAGCTGGGATTTTTGCCTTCCTCTGGATCAACTGTTAGGTAGGGTTAAAAAAAAAATGGGGTGAATAGGTTGGACTTGATGGACGTATGTCTTTATTCAACCTCAATTACTACAGTATGTTACTATGTTACTATGTTTTATATGCGCAAAACAATACTTCGTGCTGAAATTTGAGTAGGGGCAGTCCATTGTGGCAAAGTATTTTTCTGCTAAAAGGAAAACAAAATTGTGTGATACTGTGGTCTTAAATATGCCATCTGAAATATTGGCAGAGTGGCTTTAATTCCCACCAGACAGATTACCAATAGGGTTATAGATCAGTAGTCTGTCTGATAGGAATAGGAAATGAAATCATTAACACTCAACGGATTGCCATATAAGTTTGGCAGTTGTGCAATTTTGGATTAAAATATAAGATCTGTTTCTTAATAAACCATCTTTACATCAAATTCTAAGAGCAATGATCCTAGGCCAGAAAGTTAATTATTTAGTTTGTGGTTTCTGAAATGTTAATTTAAATTTGGTTTTACACACTACATTGTCCCCACATGTCTACCAGGGGATTAAATATTTTAAAGGAATAGTTCACTGCAAAAGGGAAGGAGCTATGCCTTACCTTCTGTTCGTCAATGAATGCTGTATCTCAGGAGCCAGGGATGAAGGTTAGTATATTTACCTTTTGCGTGATCCACCGCTGCAAATCCCTGACCGCTTCCTGGTTCTAATCCACTATAGCGCACATTATCGTGCATGCTCGCTATAGTGGATTAGAATCAGGTTGGGACATTATTCAAACCGTGATAGTCTCAAGAAGCAAAATGAAAATCTCAATTAATGCTAACTGTAACCAAAATGAAAGCATTGGTAAACAAATAATTACCTGCACGCAACACTCATTCAATCCTATCTGGTTTGTCTAGAATAGCAGATTTACACTGAGTTGTAGTTCAGTTTGTGTAAAAAAAAAAAAAAGTCATCAATCAATCAAGGTTAACTCCTCAGCCTCCTCAATGCAAGCCCTACAGTACACCTACACAAGGAAACATAAATACAGTCACCAGCAACTCTGGTTATTCTGCCTGTCCAAGAAGACATCTAAGCCTTTTTTAAATATTGCAATGAAGAACCATTTACTTTACTTTTCCTCAGTTCTGTAGAAGTAGTCTTATATGTTTTCCAGACACTTCATTGACAAAATATAGGAGCACGCTAAATTGTCTTTGTTAAAGAAGTTGATGTTTAAATTTTATTAAAAATGTCAGCATTTCTGTGTCTTACCTAGCACTTTAGTCTGACCAGCCTTTAATGAAACATACATACCGATTTTATGCACAAAATTCTTTAACCAATGTACCCGTGCTTCTTTCAAATATTTGCACTTTTTGTTTCTTCTTTTTCTTTACAAAAAACTATTTTATGATTGCCTAGCCTTACTTTGGGGCATATTTATAAAAGAGCGAAAAGTAGCGAAATGTTTTCGCATACGCTTTTCGCATGGGTTTTCGCCAAAAAGACAGTTAACGCTATTTATAAAGGTAGCGCTAACGAATGGCGAAACCGTTTCCGCGAGCTATCGCTAAACCCTTTTCGCCTAACTTCGCAATGGTAATTTTAGCGAAAAAGGAGCAAAAAGGCATAACGCGATTTATAAAAGAGCGAAAGGTGGTTTTTGCGTTAAAAAGAGCGAAAGATTAGTGCGACCCTGAAGGTGGTGAAAAGTCATTGTTTGAGCGAAAAGGCATTCTAATGGGTAATATGCCTTGAAAAAGCGAACGCGCATTAGAAGGGCGATCGCGCATTAGAATGTAATATGCCTTGGAAAAGCGAATGCGCATTAGAAAGGCGAACGCGCATTAGAAAGGCTAACGCACATTATAATGGAATATGCCTTGGAAAAGCGAACACGCATTAGAAAGACGAACGCACATTAGAAAGGCGAACGCACACAAGAAAAGTGAACGCGCATTAGAAAGGCGAATGTGCAGTGCAAAAGAAAATTGTATTCCAATTGAGAAATTCTAAGAAGATTGACTAAATAAGACATGGCTGACTTCTTGGTAAATGTGAGGTGGCCATTTTGAACTTGACATCATTTTCTAGTGGGCTTTTCTGGTTTCGAATGGTTTTCACAATGCAGTCTTCTTAGATGCGTTAAGTTTTCGCTGCGATACTTTTCGCTCTTTATCGCGCCCGTTCGCCTTTTTCAGCCGCGAAGTGTGTTTTTTCCGCTTACGAAGCCTCAAATGGCGCTATTTCCGCTGCGATGTGCTGCGCTAATTATTTGGCGAAAAAGACAATCCTTTATAAATATGCCCCTTGGTGTACTAATTTTTCGGATGACTATATGTGTTGTTATTTTACAACTTTTTATAAAATTTTCAGAAAATGTAATACAAATCTAATGGTTATTTAAAAACAAATGGTGGGTAGCAAATTGACTGCACCTTTAATTGCATGGTATATGTGCTGTTGGGGGTCTGATATGCATATTAATTAACTTTAACAAAATGTAATTCATAAAAACTCATTACGGACCAGCTCAGCTCACTTCAATAGTGGATTGTTATAAATGTTACAAAATAACAACTTTAATGACTTTGCTTTGGTAGCATAGGTACAGTAAATTTTATAGTACTGTAATATCTAATAACCCTGAGCTCGTTATGATGTCAGTAATGGGAAGTTTAGGGAATAACTATCATGATATAATGTAATTTAATATACCGGTAGGTTGCAAAAAACAAAAGTGTAGTGGCTTAACAAAAACTTTTAAAGGGTATCTATACTGAAAAAAATTTTTTTTTAAATTGATCATTATGAAACTTTCATTCTTCCCCAACCACCACTTTGCCATTATTTTGTTGTTTTGGATTGAGGGCATGCAGCAAACACACAGTAGGTGCTACTTACACTATTTATTTATAGTTAGTGAGAAAAGTCAGCAGACTTCCCCTGAATATTGTGATATCCTTTTTATTACCAGCAGAGAATTACCATTAACCTTTCAGTGCCAGCAGACTTTCTTACTATTAATTTCTGTGCCAGCACTTTCCCAGAGTATTGCCATTAACCTTTCAGTGCCAGCACTTCCCCAGAGTATTGCCATTAGCTCTTCAGTGCCAGCAGTCTTCCCCAGATTATTGCCATTATCACATTCAGTGCCATCAGAGTATTGCCATTAACCCTTTAATGCCAGCAGACTTTCCTATGAATACTTTTAGTGCCAGCATTTTCCCAGAGTAGTATTTCCTTTAATACTTTCAGCGGCCAGCACTGACATGATATACAGTATGAACCTGCTTTCCATGTCCCCTCCATTGAATTGTTCATACCTCTAAGTTCTAATTGGAGAGTTGGGTGGAAGGAAGTAAGAGGCAGGAATAGGGATCTCATGGCTGCTAGTCATAGAGGCCACTGTTATAAAGTCTACAGCAGCTTTTGCTTGCTATTTTAGATCTGTTCTCCTCAGTACTATTAGCAGAGTGGGAAGACAGACTTTCCAAGTATCCTGACAAGCACTCTCACACTTATATCCACTAATTTAGAAAGAACGATTTATTGGCACAGAATAAATGTGACACCCTGCACCAAAATACACATTACCCCCCAACCCCCATAAATACCTAAAATCACACTATCAATATCGATCACTGGGTGTCCCCAGCGTTAAAGAATAATAAAAAGGTCTCTATAGAGTGGTCCGCGGCTGTGTGCTGTCCATGTAAGGTGGCTCAGTGCTGGGAATAAAAATGTCACTGTAAAAATACAAAGTTCAAAATTTCCTTAAGACTGTGTGCAAACTGAAACAAAATAAGGATCCAAAGATAGATAGTAGCAGCTTATGAAAGAGTTCCCCAGTTAGAGACAAAATGCAACATGGTTACTGAGATTACTCACACTGCTAGACTTTCCCAGGATTTCAAACAGACTGCCCCATATTAGATAAGTAGAGGTTACTCATCTTGCTTTGGTGAGGTGGCTCCCGTAGCTTTTACGATGTTCGTGCCTCTGTAGTTGGTCACTCCCTGCCGATGGTATTGCCTCAGTCTCTGTCTGTGCTTCACCTATTGCTCTATTGCCTCACGTACCAATCAATGCCTTCTCTCGCCTCCATATAAAGATACAGCCATACCAAGTCCGGATCACATGGACCGACGCGCTTTCGCTTGCTCCTAACTTCTGCACGCAAGCTTTGTCAGGGTCTTGCGAGTTCCCAAATGAGACCTGTAATTATATTCTTTCAAACCATAGGACGGATACCTAATTAAAGGCAAGGGTTAAATACACAAATGCTAATATATTTGATATAAAGATTTAAATAACATGGCCATCTCCCTCATATATATAGAGCAAGACTCATAGCCCATTGTTTTATTTGTCATGCAGACCACGGAAATACATGTCTGGTTTATACCTTAAATACAATTATAGCCAAAGTTATTATTAACAGTTAGACCAAATTACAAAAAGCAACCATACTGTATTATGTCATTTAGTCCTTTTGGAGTTTCTGTTTGTAGGTTAAAGATCCACCTACTTTCTACTTGGAGCAATCTAGCTTCAATATTACCATCCCTCTGACCTAACATAATTTGTTGTATTCCCATAAATGTGAAAAGGACCTTATTTTCATTATGATTCTCTATGATGTGTTTAGCCATTGCACTCCCCTCAATGTTCCGCGATCCGCATATATAATTTTCTCTTCATCTGTCCCACATATTTCATTCCACACTTGCATTGTAATAAGTAAATGACTTGGGTACTCTGATACGTTATCAAACTTTATATTGTTTTCCATCTACCCCCTCAAAGATGTTATCTTTTCTTATATAGCCATGCTACATATTACACTTTCCACAGCATCTGTTCCCTTTTGCTGGTGAAATATCAAGCCATCATTGAATCTCCACCTCCCTTGGTTTTAGGTGGCTGGGGGAGATCTCTGAGGTTTTCCCCTCTCCTAGCTGTCATCTGTGGACATGCACCTATATGTGGTTTTAAATCGGCATCATCTGTCAAGAGGAACCGATATTTCTGTAAAATGGCTCTAATCTGTTTCCAATCCTCACTATATGTGGTTATAAAGCAGATAGGTCCTCTTTCAACCTCTGTTTTATTCCTAGAGGTCTCCTTCTTATATAAGAGCTCCGCTCTTGTTTTGTATTGGGCTGACTCAAATCCTTTCTGAACCACTTTTTTCTTATATCCCCTCATCTGAAACCTCGTTTCATATCTTCTGATTGTTCGAGGAACATTAATTCAGAGGAGCAATTTCATTGAAATTGACCCACCGTTATACCTTGGATCAAATTTGGAGGGTGATGGCTAGATATAAGCTAAACTGAATTCACAGCGGTTTTCTTTCTGAATGTTTCTGTCACCAGGGTATCATTCTCCTTGGTGATTGAGTTTGATATTTTTATTATTTACATTTAATCTGTCGAATAACTGTTCTGAACCATTCCACACCAACAGGATATAACACTATCAATATGGATCACTGGGCGTCCCCAGCGTTAAAGAATAATGTGTCACATTTATTCTGTGCAGATAAATCGTTCTTTCTAAATTAGTGGATATCAAGTGTGAGAGTGCTTGTCGGGATGCTTGGGAAGTCTGTCTTGAGTATTAGCAATATTGATCCCTAGCACCACCTGAATCTTTCAGGTAACACATATCCATTAAACACGGTAGTGCATCCAATGTCTGGTATATTTTATGCCCTAGCACTATGCCTAAAAACGGCCCTGTCAGGAAAGCTAATTTTATGCTATTAAAAGAGTTACTCCTGCTCATAGATTGGGGTGATATGTTCTTAGGTAAAGATACCATAAGCAGACTGCTTTTAAAGGGGTATTAAACTGTTACATTTCTAATTGTATACCTTTAGGGAATAAGTGTAAAATAATTAGGTCCGCTCCTGAGGACCTAATTATAACTATTATTATATTATAGTACAGTCATATTGTGTCTGATCTGTCAGGTTTGTAGTTACATAATATTATAAAACAGTATCAAGGGTACAGAAAAGAAAAGGGGAAGGGAAAAGCAAAAATAATAAGGAAGAAAAAAAACAATTTACAAAAATGTTGTTACTTGCCATCTGCACTGAACTGTATCAGAACTATAAATCACTGTTCTAGAAATAACAGTACATATCAGTAAAGTTCTATAATTTAGATTATTAGATTTTAGATAGGGATACTTTATATGTGAATAGAAATTTCATGGCCCTTAAAGCTGGGTTAACACACTACAGACAAAGATGAAAATCTGGATCTGCAAGATTTTGTTTGTAATTTTTTAAAGGTCACGCATACCTCCCAACATTTGAACATGTGAAAAAGGGACACTATGCGCCCGCAGCAAATTTTTACTACGCCCGTTTTTATTAGGCCACGTCCACTTTGCATAGGTTAAACCCAATTTAAAGGCAAATTCCCCTCATACTCCAACACCCAGTGTAAGTGTTTTATCTATTTATTTGTGTTTGTCTGTATCTATTTTCTATTTACATCTGTTTATCTTTCCATCTCTCTATGTATATCTATCTCTCATCTCTCACTCTCTCTATCTATCTATCTATCTATCTATCTATCTATCTCTCATCTATCTATCTATCTATCTATCTATCTATCTATCTATCTATCTCTCTCTCATCTCTCACTCTCTCTATCTCTCTCTCATCTCTCACTCTCTCTATCTATCTCTCTCTCATCTCTCACTCTATCTATCTATCTATCTATCTATCTATCTATCTATCTATCTCTCTCTCATCTCTCACTCTCTCTATCTATCTCTCTCTCATCTCTCTCTCTCTCTATCTATCTCTCTCTCATCTCTCACTCTATATATCTATCTATCTCTCTCTCATCTCTCACTCTCTCTATCTATCTACATCTCTCTCTCTATCTCTCTCATCTCTCACTCTCTATCTATCTCTCTCTCATCTCTCACTCTATCTATCTATCTATCTCTCGATCTCTCTCTCATCTCACTCTCTCTATCTATCTATCTATCTATCTATCTATCTATCTATCTATCTTCATCTCTCTCTCTATCTATCTATCTATCTCTCTCTCATCTCTCACTCTATCTATCTATCTCTCTATCTATCCTCTCTCATCTATCACTATCTATCTATCTATCTCTCTATCTATCTCTCTTCTATCTATCTATCTATCTATCTATCTATCTATCTATCTATCTATCTATCTATCCATCTATCTATCTATCTATCTATCTATCTCTCTATCTATCGCTCTCTCATCTCTCACTCTCTCTCTCTCTCTCTCTCTCTATCTATCTATCTATCTATCTCTCTCTCATCTCTCACTCTCTCTCTCTCTCTATCTATCTATCTATCTCTCTATCTATCTCTCTCATCTCTCACTCTCTATCTATCTATCTATCTATCTATCTCTCATCTCTCACTATCTCTATCTATCTATCTCTCATCTATCTATCTATCTATCTATCTATCTATCTATCTATCTATCTATCTATCTATATCTATCTATCTATCTATCTATCTATATCTCTCTCTCTCTCTCTATCTATCTCTCTCTCATCTCTCACTCTATATATCTATCTATCTCTCTCTCATCTCTCACTCTCTCTATCTATCTATCTCTCTCTCATCTCTCTCTCATCTCTCACTCTCTATCTATCTCTCTCTCATCCTCTCACTCTATCTATCTATCTATCTCTCTATCTCTCTCTCATCTCTCACTCTCTCCTATCTATCTATCTATCTATCTATCTACCTCTCATCTCTCACTCTATCTATCTATCTCTCTCTCATCTATCTCACTCTATCTACTATCTCTCTATCTATCTCTCTCTCATCTCTCACTATCTATCTATCTATCTCTCTATCTATCTCTCTCTCATCTCTCCTCTCTCTATCTATCTATCTATCTATCTATCTATCTATCTATCTATCTCTCTCTCACTCTATCTATCTATCTATCTATCTATCTATCTATCTATCCATCTATCTATCTATCTATCTATCTATCTATTACTATCATCTCTCATCTACGCTCTCTCATCTATCACTCACTCTCTCTCTCTTCTCATACTATCTATCTATCTATCTACTCTCTTCACTCTCATCTCTTCTTCTATTTTTCTTCTATCTATCTATCTCTCTATCTATCTCTCTCATCTCTCACTCTCTCTCTCTCATCTATCTATCTATCTATCTATCTATCTATCTATCTCTCATCTCTCACTCTCTCTATCTATACTATCTCTCTCTCATCTCTCACTCTATCTATCTATCTCTCTCATCTCCTCTCATCTCTCACTATCTATCTATCTATCTATCTATCTATCTATCTCTCTATCTATCTCTCTCTCATCTCTCACTCTCTCTATCTATCTATCTATCTATCTATCTATCTATCTCTATCTATCTATCTCTCTATCTATCGCTCTCTCATCTCTCACTCTCTTCTCTCTCTCTCTATTATCTATCGATCTATCTATCTATCTATCTATCTATCTCTCTCTCATCTCTCACTCTCTCTCTCTATTTGTCTATCTATCTATCTATCTATCTCTCATCCCCTCCCTCTCACTCTCGATCATCTATCTATCTATCTATCTATCTATCTATCTATCTATCTATCTATCTATCTATCTATCTATCTATCTATCTCTCATCTCCCACTCTCCTGTGCTATCTATCTATCTACTCCTGTCATCTCTCACTCTCTCTATCTATCTCTCTCTCTCTCATCTCTCACTCTCTCTATCTATCTCTCTCTCATCTCTCACTCTATCTATCTATCTATCTCTCTATCTATCTCTCTCTCATCTCTCACTCTCTCTTATCATCTAGTCTATCTATCTATCTCTCTATCTCACTCTATATCTACTAGTATATCTATCTAATCATCATACTATCATCATCTATCTATCATCTATATATATATCTATCTATCTATCATCTATCTCTCTCTCTCTCTCTACTATCTCTCTCTCATCTCTCACTCTATATCTATCTATCTCTCTCTCATCTCTCACTCTCTCTATATCTATCTCTCTCTCTCATCTCTCTCATCTCTCACTCTCTATCATCTCTCTCTCATCTCTCACTCTATCTATCTTCTATCTCTCTATTCTCTCTCTCTCTCTCACTCTCTCGACTATCATCTATCTATCATCATCTATATCTATCTATCTATCTAGCTCTTCATCTCTCACTCTATCTATCTATCTATCTCTCTCCTCATCTCCACTCATCTTATCTATCTCTCTATACTACTCTCTCTCTCATCTCTCACTATCTATCTATCTATCTCTATCTCATCTCTCTCTCATCTCTCACTCTCTATCATCTATCTATCTATCTATCTATCTATCTATCTATCTATCTAGCTATTTCTGCTCTCACTCTATCTATCTTATCTATCTATCTATCTTCTATCTATCTATCTATCATCTATCATCTATCTATCTATCTATCTATCTATCTATCTATCTATCTATCTCTCATCTATCGCTCTCTCATCTCTCACTCTCTCTCTCTCTCTCTCTCTATCTATCTATCTATCTATCTATCTATCTATCTATCTCTCTCTCATCTCTCACTCTCTCTCTCTATCTATCTATCTATCTATCTATCTATCATACTATCTATCTATCATCTATCTATCTCTCTATAATCTACTCTCATCCTCTTACTCTCTCTCTCTCATCTATCTATCTATCTATCTATCTATCTATCTCTCATCTCTCACTCTCTCTATCTATCTATCTCTCTCTCATCTCTCACTCTATCTATCTATCTCTCTATCTACCTCTCTCATCTCTCACTATCTATCTATCTATCTATCTATCTATCTATCTATCTCTCTATCTATCTCTCTCTCATCTCTCACTCTCTCTATCTATCTATCTATCTATCTATCTATCTATCTATCTATCTATCTATCTATCTCTCTATCTATCGCTCTCTCATCTCTCACTCTCTCTCTCTCTCTCTCTATCTATCTATCTATCTATCTATCTATCTATCTCTCATCTCTCTCTCATCTCTCACTCTCTCTCTCTATTTGTCTATCTATCTATCTATCTCTCTATCTCTCTCTCCTCTCTCACTCTCTGTTCTATCTATCTATCTATCTATCTATCTATCTATCTATCTATCTATCTATCTATATCTCTCTCTCCCACTCTCTCTATACGAATCTATCTATCTCTCTGTCATCTCTCACTCTCTCTATCTATCTATCTCTCTCTCATCTCTCACTCTCTCTCTACTATCTCTCTCTCATCTCTCACTCTATCTATCTATCTATCTCTCTATCTCTCTCTCATCTCTCACTCTCTCTATCTATCTATCTATCTCTCATCTCTCTACTCTATCTATCTATCTATCTCTCTCTCATCTCTCACTCTCTCTATCTATCTATCTATCTCTCTCTCTCATCTCTCACTCTATCTATCTATCATCTCTCTATCGCTCTCTCCTCTCTCACTCTCTGTATCTATCTATCTATTATCTATCTCTCTCTCTCTCCTCTTCTCTCACTCTCTCTATCTATCTTATCTATCTATACTATCTATCCTCTATCATCTCTCTATCATCTATCTATCTCTCTATCTATCCTCTCTCATCTCTCATCTCTCTATCTCCTCTATTATCATCTCTCTCTCTCATCTCTCTACACTCTCTCATCATCTATCTATCTATCTATCTTCTATCTCTCTATCTATCTCTCTCCTCTCTCACTCTCTCTCTATATACTAGATCTATCTATCCTTCTCTCACTCTCACTCTCTCTCTCTATCTATTCTCTCTCTCCATCCTCACTCTATCTATAATCTCTCTCTTCTCTCTCTATCATCTATTCTATCCTCTTATCTCATCTCATCTCTCACTCTCTCTATCTATCTATCTATCTCTACATCTCTCACTCTCTAATCTCTCTATCTAATCTCTCTCTAATCTGTCTCACTCTATCTATCTATCTCTCTATCTATCTCTCTCTCATCTCTCACTCATCTATCTATCTATTCTCATCTATTCTATCTTCATCTCCACTCTCTCATTATCTATCTAACTCTCTCTCACTCTATCTATCTATCATCTATCTATCTATCTATCTATCTATCTTATCATATCTACTCTCTCTCTATCTCGACGCTCTCTCTCTATCTATCTATCTATCTATCTATCTATCTATCTATATCTATCTATCTATCTATCTATCTATCTCTCTATCTATCTCTCTCTCATCTCTCACTCTCTCTCTATCTATCTATCTATCTATCTCTCTCTCATCTCTCACTCTCTATCTATCTATCTATCTATCTTCATCTCTCATCTCTCACTCTATCTATCTATCTATCTATCTATCTATCTATCTATCTATCTCTCTATCTCTCTCTCCTCTCTCACTCTCTGTATCTATCTATCTATCTATCTATCTATCTATCTATCTATCTATCTCTCTCATCTCTCACTCTCTCTATCTATCTATCTCTCTCTCATCTCTCACTCTCTCTATCTATCTATCTATCTCTCTATCTATCGCTCTCTCTACACTATCTCTCTCTATCTCTCACTCTATCTATCTATCTATCTCTATCTATCGCTCTCCATCTCTCACTTCTTCTCATCTATCATGATATACTCTCTCATATCTATATCTATCTCTCTACTATCCTATCTCTCATCTCTCACTCTCTCTCTCTCTACTACATCTCTTCTCTCATCTCACTCTCTCATCTAGACTATCTATCTATCTTGATCATCTCTCATCTCCTCTATCTCTCTCCTCACTCTCACTCTCTATCTCTACTACTATCTATCTAGTCTCTCTCTCATCTCTCTACTCTTCTATCTATCTTCCTCTATCATCTCATCATCATCATTCCTCTCTCTCTCTTCACTCTCTGTATCTATCTACCTATCTATCTCTCTCTCTCTCATCTCTCACTCTCTCTATCTATCTATCTCTCTCTCAGCTCTCACTCTATCTATCTATCTATCTATCTATCTCTCACTCTACTCTCTCATCACTATCGCTATCTATCTATCCATTAATATATATATCTTCTGCTCTATCTATATATCTCTTCTCATCTATCTACTATATTCTATCTAATCTATCATCTATCTATCTATCTATCTATCTATTATCTATATTCTTTAATCATCATAGTATGAATCTTATATTCTCTCTCACTATTACTAATGTATCTAATATCTATCTACTATATTATCTATCATCTACTACCTACCTATCTATCTATCTCTCATCTCTCACTCTCTCTATCTATCTATCTATCTATCTATCTATCTATCTATCTATCTATCTATCTCTCTCTCATCTCTCACTCTCTCTATCTATCTATCTCTCTCTCATCTCTCACTCTCTCTATGTATCTCTCTCTCATTCTCACTCTATCTATATATATTCTCATCTATCTCTACTCACTCTAATCTCTCATCATCTATCTATCTATTATTATCTATATCTATCTTCTCATCTATCACTCTATCTATCTACTCTATCTTATCTATCTATCTATCTATCTACTCTCTATCTATCGCTTCTTCATCTCTCACCTCTCTCTCTATCTCATCTATCTATCTATCTCTTCTCTCATCTCTCACTCTATCTATCTATCTATCTATCTATCTATCTATCTATCTATCTATCTATATCTCTCTCTCTCATCTCTCACTCTCTCTATCTATCTATCTATCTATCATCTATCTCTCTATCTATCTCTCATCTCTCACTCTCTCTCTCTCTCTCTATCTACTATCTCTCTCCATCTCTCACTCTCTCTCTCTCTATCTATCTATCTATCTATCTATCTATCTTTCTATCTATCTATCTATCTCTCATCTCTCATATATATTATCTATCTATCTCTCTATCTCTCTCTCCTCTCTCACTCTCTGTATCTATCTATCTATCTTTCATCTATCTCTCTCTCATCTCTCACTCTCTCTATCTATCTATCTATCTATCTATCTCTCTCTCATCTCTCACTCTATCTATCTATCTATCTCTCCCTCATCTCCACTCCTCTATCTATCTATCTCTTTCATATATCTATCCATGAAATCTATATATCTCTCTCTCATCTATATAACTCACTCTCATCTATCTATCTATCTCTATCTATCTATTTCTTTTAATCTATGTATGTAATCTATATATCTCTCTCTCATCTATCTACTGTATCTATATCTATCTATCTATCTATCTATCTATCTATCTATCTATCTACCTACCTATCTATCTATCTATCTATCTATCTATCTATCTATCTATCTCTCAATCTATCTATCTATCTATCTATCTATCTATCTATCTATATATCTATCTATCTATCTATCTATCTATCTATTTCTTTCATCTTTCTATATGTAATCTATATATCTCTCTCTCATCTATCTACTGTATCTACTATCTATCTATCATCTCTCATCTATATCTCATCTATCTCTCATCTATCTATCTATCTATCTATGTTTCTCATTTGTCTATCTATCTATCTAATACTATCTACTACTATCATCTATCATCTATCTATCTATTCTCAATTTTATCTACTGATTATTTAATCTTTCTATCTATGAATCTATATATTCTCTCTCATCATCTCATCTACTCTATCTATCTATTATCTACAGTTTCTCTCATCTATCTATTATATCTATCTATCTATCTATCTATACTATCTATCTATTTCTTTCATCTATCTATGTAATCTATATCTCTGTCTCTCATCTATCTCTATCTATCTATCTATCTATCTATCTATCTATCTATCTATCTATCTATCTATCTATTTCTTTCATCTATCTATGTAATCTATATCGCCTCTTCATCTATATATCTCTCTCTCATCTATATATCTCTCTCCATTATCATCTATCTCTCTTTCATCTCTCACTCTATCTATCTCTATCTCTTCTATCTCTCACTCTATCTATCTATCTATCTATCTATCTATCTCTCTCTCATCTCTCATCTCATCTATCTATCATCTATCTATTAGCAGTCCTACTTTTCTATCTTCTATCTATCTATCTATATTCTTCATCTATCTCTCATCTACTATCATCTATCTATCTATTCTCTTCGAATCTCTCTATCTCTCTATCTCGCTATCTATCTATCTATCTATCTATCTCTATTATCTATATACCTCTATCTAGTGCATCTTCTATCTATCTATCTATCTCTCTCTCTCCTCATCTCTATCTATCTATCTTTCATTATCTATTCAGGTAATCTATATATCTCTTCTCTCATCTATACTCCCCGATCTATCTACTATCTATCAGTCTATCATCTATTTTCTTATCTATTTATAGTGTAATCTATAATCTCTCTCTATCATCTATCTACTTATCTATCGCTTCTATCTATCTATCTATCTATCTATCTGACTATACTTCACATCTACTCTACTATCTATCTACTATCTCATCAATCTATCTATCTCTCAATCTATCTATCTTATATCATCATCTATCTATTATCTATTATCTATCTATCTATCTATTTTTTTCATTTATATCTATGTAATTAATTATATCTCTCTCTCTCTAATCTATGCTATCTATGTATATCTATCTATCTATCTATCGATCTATCTATCTTCTATCTATCTCTCTTCTATCTATTTATCTATCTATGTTTCTAATCTCTCGTATATCTATCTATCTATCATCTATCTATCTATCTATCTACTACCTATCTACCTAGTATCTATCTATAGCTATCTACTAGATCTATCTATCTATCTATCTCTCAATCTATCTATCTATTTCTTTCATCTTTCTACTATGGATCTATATGATCTCTCTCTCATCTAGCTCTCATCATTATTTATCTATCTATGTTTCTCATCATCTATCTATCTATCTATCTATCTATCTATCTATCTTTATCTATCTATCTACTATTTCTTCATCATCTATGTATCTATATCTATGCTCTATCTCTCTCTTCTCTATATATATCTATCTATACTGTCATATATCTATAATCTATATCTCTCTTCATCTTAATCTCTCTATCTATCTATATATCTCTCTCTTCTCATCTCTACTTCTCTCTATCTCTATCTCTCTTCCTTCACTCTTCTCTCTATCTATCTATCTATCTATCTATCTTATCTATCTATCATCTATCTATCTATCTATCTATCTATCTCTCTCTCTCATCTCTCACTCTCTCTATCTGTCTATATATCTATCTCTCTCTCTCTCTCATCTCTCACTCACTCTCTCTATCTATCTATCTATCTATCTATGCTCTCTATCATCTACTCTCTCATCTCTCACTCTCTCTATCTATCTATCTTTTCATATATCTATCCATGTAATCTATGTATCTCTCTCTTCATCTATATAACTCATCTCATCTATCTATCTATCTATCTATCTATCTATCTATCTATCTATCTATCTATCTATTTCTTTAACTTCATGTATTGTAATCTATTATATCCTCATCTCTCATCTATCCTGACTCATCACGTATTAATCTACTACTATTACTCTATCCTACCTACCCATACCCTATCTATCATTATCTATCTACTATCTCTCATCAGAATTCCATCTATCTCTACTTAATCTACTCATGTTTCTATTATCTATCTATCACTATCTATCTATCTACTAATCTATTCTACTCTCCTTCTATTATCTATATATCTATATCTATCTATCCTATCTATCTATCTATCTATCTATCTATCTATTATCGAATCTATCTATCTAGCATCTATTTATATTATCTTGCTTATCTAATAGTATATTATATATCCTCTCGCATCTATATCTCATCTATTAATTTATCTCATCAATGTTTTCATCTATCTATTATCTATCTATTATCTTATCTATACTATCTATCATACTATCTATATTCTCATACTAAACTATTTTTGGCATCTAATTATGTAAATCTATGATCTCTGTCTCTCATATATATCTCTTCTTCTCTCAGCCATCCATCGTATCTATACCTAACTATCACTGATCTATTCCTTTCATAATATTCTCAGAATAATATCTCTCACTCTATCAATCCTACGATAGCCACACCTACCTACCCCGACTCTGGAATCATGTTATCCAAACATCACATAAACCCACTATCTTAATGCAAACAGTACTCTTCTATCTACCCCCCCGAACTCCCATATCCCCAGAATTATCATCTATTCTATCATCTATCTAATAACGTAACCAATTAGAAAACAGTGTGCACTCTACCTTCAGGTAATACTATGCCCAGGTGCTACTGCAGATCCTCTAAATATCCAACCATAGTAACATATAGAGCACTCTCAGGACTTGTTCAAAAAATCTTTTAACTTTTATTCCATAAGCAGCAAACAGATAGCGATGTTTCGGTCTTTGTCTCAGACCTTTCTCAAGCCATAGTTCTGCAGGTGCAAACAACCCACTCATATACAGGTGCATATTAAAAAAAACAGTGCCTTATCAGTAAAAAGCATATAATTGTAATAAAAACATACACAACATGAAATTTCCTTAAAGTGCATATTATCTACACAGTTACGTGCATACTAAAGTGCATATTGTAGCATTCTATAGGCTCAATTACAAGCCTTGAAAAATATTGCAAAAAGTGCTAAAGAGATGCACCTAAAGTGCATATTTCTGAGACATGTGCTAAACAATATAAAGTGCCATGTGCAGTGTATATCACAGAGTGCATTCCTCTTAAAAGTGCATACAATGTATAATATAAAAGCTAAGACTAAAACCCATGTGAAGTTAAAACCTTCCTTATCAAACCACAACTTACATCACAACTTATACATAATATTTCATAAATCTTATAAATAAACAAGATCCTCAAACCCAGCCTATAAAAGATTAATAGATTAATATTGATGATAATACTACCTATCCCAGGGGTATGCTTGCAACTCCATAGGGTACTTGTTATAGAACGAGATATAGGCCATGTTCGAACTGTGGTCTCCAAACAAGTTGAATGAAAGCCTGCAGTATTTCCTTTAAAATGAACTGACAATCACATCTCTGGCTTCAGCCTGTGAGAAATGATATTGGGATAAATTTTCAAACTTCCTGCTTCCAGTAGGTTGAGTGACATCACTTTACCTCTGCCTGCCCCTCCACCCCTGGGGAGAAGCATGCTCAGTAAAGACTTAATGCTGGGGAAATCAGGAAGAACCTGGGAGGAAAATTGACAGTTGAGAAGGGGGAGCCTATTAATGCAGGCAGAGGCTGATCACATAACTACAAGCTGGTCACATGGCTAGAAACAGGAAGTGTTCAAGCAAGAAGTAATATTGCTAAACTTCTCCAGCAATAATCTAGAGATGTAATTAGGTTTCATTTTGAAGGTATGATGGAAGGCTTTTTATATAATCCTTACTAGTTTGGAAGAATTGGAGACCACGGTTACCCTTTAATGTTCACTACCCTTCCGTCTCCTGTCTGTTTTACTTGACTTTTTGGTTAGTTGGAGTGCATTTTTGATAACTAAAAAGTAGTGAGAAATATGTGTTTTTATGTTAGATTATTAGGGCAATGCTATTATAATAACATGAGGCTATGAGGTGCCTTCTGTTATAAGCTCTATTTCCTTTTATACTCTGTGGGGAGCTTAACCTATAAAGCTAATCAGTATCCTGTGCTCCCAAGTCCTAACCCCAAAGCAACTGTAAATCTGGTAAATGCTATGTTGAGTAATAATTAGTATGAACATAGAGTGTTAATCTGGATGTTATTTAGGGTCTCAGGCCACCTTATGGTGCTTTTTCTTTGAACCACACATTGTGGAAGGATTGCCTGGGTCTAATCTCAGACCTGCATGTTTCTCATTCCCCTGGATGCTGATGATTGTTTGAATAACAGTCAGTGGTGTCGCTATGTTAAAACATTCGGGGCATGTGCCCTGGATCTTTGGAAAAGTGCCCTGAATGTTTTAACATAATTTACCAGGTAGAGGTGCCCTGAATTTCCTTATCCCAGGCGCAAAGGACTATTGGGAACTGCTGTCCCTGCGCTGCCTCTGCATGTCTTCAATAAATGACAGACTCCAGCTGCTCCACTGCACATGGGGTAAGTAATAATCTATTCCAGTATATAATGAAATAACCAGTTTGCTACCATTATGTGATGAAATGCCCATGGACACTATGTAATGAAATGCCCATGGCTACCAGTATGTAATAAAATGCCCATGGCTACCATTATGTAATGAAATGCCCATGGCTACCAGTATGTGATGAAATGCTCATGGCTACCCATTTTGATAAAATCCCCATGGCTACCAGTATGTAATAAAATACCCATGACTACCAGTATATAATAAAATACCCATGGCTACTTGTATGTGAAAAAATGCCCATGGCTTACAGTAGGCAATGAAACTCCCATAGCTACCAGTATGGGATGAAATGCCCATGGCTACCAGTATGTAACGAAATGCCCATGGCTACCAGTATATAATGAATTTTCCAGTTGGCTACCAGTATATGAGGAAATTGCCAGTTTGTTACCAGTATGTAATGAAAATATCATTTTGCTACCAGTATATATTGAAATTGCCAGTTTACTACCAGTATATAATGAAAATGACAGTTTGCTAGCAATATATACTGAAATTTTGAGTTTGCTACCAGTATAATGGAATACCTAGTGGTCGTGGCTTAATTGGGGCATGAAAGGGGGCTTGGCAGGGTGCTGTAAATAGAAAGACAGAGAAATAGACACAGATAAGGTGTAGACAGAGATACACAAATTAATGACACAGAATGACACACAATATTCCATTATACTGGTAGCAAACTCAAAATTTCAGTATATATTGGTATCAAACTGGACATTTCAGTATATACTGCTAGCAAACTGTAATTTTCCTTATATACCGATAAGCAAACTGGCAATTTCAATATATAATGGTAGCAAACTGGCAATTTCATTAATACTGGTAGCCATGTGGTTTTCATTACATACTGGTAGCCATGACGTTTTCATACTGGCAGCAAACTGTCAATTTCCTCACATACTGGTAGCCATGAAAATTTCATTACATACAGATAGCCATGGGCATTTCATTACCTACTGGCATCAAACTGGCAATTTCATCACATACTGGTGTATTTCATCACATATTAGTAGCCATGGGCATTTTATTACATACTGGTAGCCATGGAATTTTTATTTCATACTGGCAGCAAACTGGCAATTTCATCATATACTGGTAGCCATGGGAATTTCATTACATACTGGTAGCCATGGGGTTTTCATTATATACTGGTAGCCATGGGGTTTTCATACTGGCAGAAACTGTCAATATTATCACATACTGATAGCATTGGAAATTTCATCACATACTGGTAGCCATGGGCATTTCATTACATACAGATAGCCATCGGCATTTCATTACTTACTGGCATCAAACTGGCAATTTCATCACATACTGGTAGCCATGGAAATTTCATCACATACTATTAGCCATGGGCATTTCATTACATACTGGTAGCCATGGGCACTTCATTACATACAGGTAGCCATGGACATTTCATTACATACTGGTAGCCATGGGAATTTCTTTACATACTGGTAACCATTTCATAACATACTAGTAGCCATGGGAATTTTTTTACATACTGGTAGCCAGGGGTATTTGATTACATACCAGTAGCCATTTCATTACATACTGGTAGCCATTTCATTACATACTGGTAGCTATGGGAATTTCTTTACATACCGGTAGCCACAAATGTTTTAAAATAGCAACGCCACTGGTGTCAAAACAGTTTTTTATGACATGATGTTTGCCTACATTGAAATCAATGCAGCCTGGATCATGGTTCTAATATAAATGACATCCAGTATGCATGTAGATTTTATATGTATTTGTATCTAAAAGAAAGGTGACAACTGGGATGCCAGATCATTTATTGTATTAGGGACGCATTTAAAAATTTAATTAGTAGCACTGCACTGTGATTGCAATTAAACAACATTAATTCAGCCATGCTGCGCTAGGCGTTCCTATGGGTCTTTAATAAACTGCAAAACAACCCTGTAATGTAAATTTCACGTTTGTTCAGACTCAAAAAGAGTCAAAAGCTCTACAGGAATGATTTTGATTTGTTAACCTTAATATTGCTTTCAATCTGCCTGAACAGTTATATAGTTATAAACAAATCTGAAAGTCATAAGCACTTACCACTAACCTCTCCAAGGACTGTCCTTACGCTGCAGCTTAAACACTAGGACATCCGTCGTGCGTTCTTTAATCATGGAGGAATTGATGGAATATAGGAATGGGAGAACATGTGTGTGTGTGTACGCATGTAGGAAACAGCCTGTGTGTCAGAGAGAGTCTTCATTTTGTGAGCATGTACCTACCCTCCATTTACCTTTAAATAGGTACTCTATTGAAAAATGCATTGCTAAGATCAGGTTTACTTCACTATCCTCCACATGCAGATCTGCACGGTTTTGTCACATGTATAGCTGCAGCAAGCAATTCAATATTACATTTGTGAATTGCAATTTAACACCAGCTTACAGCTAGTGTTCAAATTATGCAGACAGATGAATTCTGATTGGGATTTACCCAGATCTCCAAGCACAATATTGAATAACTTTCAATTAATCTCCGCCATTGTGTGTCTGTGTGCAAATGGCACTTTCTGAATTACTTGTTTACACTCAGAACTAAACTGCAAAGTTGGTGAACCAGAAATCTGGAACACTTGGTTGATTCAGTAGAGATCTGAGCTTGTTTGACCCATCCAATAGCCAATCAGTAGAAATTACTGTTTGGAACATTGCAAGGAAATGTGCATCCTGGGAAGAAGGTCCATTACAGAACCTGAAATGTCAACTCTATTACTGACCACAGCAAAACATAGCAAAGGGTATGAAATCAAGTTTTCAAAAATGAAGTCAATTGGTCATATTTATAAAGGCGCGGTATCCCTAATTTTCAATATTGTGCCTGTAACAATTGTTGTGTAAATCTAAAGATTGCAATAGTAAATCTTTGATTGGGGTTGTAAATTTACGATAGCGATTGTAAATTTACGATTGCAAATGCAATACTATTGCGGTATTTTACTACCGCATGGTATTGTATGAATGTTCGTAAATCTACAATGATGTACATTTACCGCAGATTTTTTTTAATAAGGTCCAATATGTAGAATACATATGTATGTGTAATATAGATACATCATTTTAATTGTGATTTTTCCACCGTGTTTCCCTTTAAGCCATTTTAGTAGTAATATTTGCAAATCAGATGAATGACCCTTTTAGTTTAGTTAGTGAGAGGTGTGAGTATACATCACGAAAGTTTTGATTACATAGAAGCCTAAAACAAGTATTGGGCTATGTACAGTAAATAGTTACTAAAAGGGAATTTTCATGGCACTCATTTTTACTGTGGTAAAATTTGTCATTAACCAAAAATCTAGTGTTAAGTGGACAATTTCTTTGCCATTCTTCTGTGCCATACCCTCACACTTCTGTCTAGCTGATAGGAAGGGAGGAGCAAACACAAGGGATGCTCCAAAAATTAAGAGAACGAGGTTACCCAGAGGGTGTGCTGATAAACATTGTATATGTGCTGTGGTGTCCTTGCCAGAAGCTATATGTGGAAACTACACAGCCCCTGAAGGCAAGGATATCACAGCACAGATCAAGTATTCGGTTAAAAGAAGATAAGCCACCGACAACCCTAAAGAGACACAAAGATCGGGCCCGGACGCCAGAGCAGAACCCCACGAGGGGGCGGACCGGAGCGTGAGGCCTCGCGGGGGACCCGCGGCCGGGATCAACCTTGCGCCCACGAGCCTCAGGTACGTGACACGAAGCTACCGCAGGCCCCAGTAGCGATACTGGGACTCCAGAGGGGACCCGGCCGCGACCCTTCTCCTGACAGATCACCCGACGGGACCCACGGTGATAAAAACCAACAAAATAAACGAAGCGGGGGGGGAGCCTGAAATAGCTGGGAGGCCATACACCCTCAGACCTCAAGACCACCACAGATCCTGACAAGGCCCAGGACATCAGCCTCAGCACACTGCTTGCGACCAGGCACCCCACCTACCACGTGCTACTCAAAGGCCTAGCTATACAGGCCTAGATAAAAGCCAGCCACAGCCTTGCACAGGCGACTGAACTGCCTCGACACATACGGAGGCCCCCCACAAACAATATACAACACAGCGACCCGGATTTGGACCCAACCCAGACCCTCACAGGCCGACCCCTGAGATATCCACCGGACCCTTACCAAACAAAACCGCTGGCCAACCGAACTGAACTATTTACAGACCCAAGATCACCCACGGAAGCGACAAACGGTATCCAACCATCTATAGGTGACCCAAACCTGCATACAACCAAGGCACCACCGACCTGCCGACCCTTCTGCAACTACCCCTGCTAATACTGGACCACCATACCACCAACATATAACTCCAAATTACCCACCACCTCTGTTCATACCCCCCGCCGAACTCAATACCATACCCAAACCCTATTTATTTACCCTGCGGAGCGAGCGGGAGGCGCGCGCGGCAGCGCGCATCGCGGCGTAGCGAGGCGAAGGCGGGGCGAGCGGAGCGGGCGCGCGGCGCAGCGCTGCACCGCGCGAGCGAGCTCGCGGCAGCGCGCACGGTGTCGGGAGGCGAGGAGGCGAGCGAGGCGCGGTCGAGCGAGCGCGCGCGCAGGCCGCGCACGCGCGCGAGCGAGCGAGCGAGCGCGGCGCGCACGCGAAAGGCGAGCAGAGACGCGAGCGAGCGCCGGCGCAGTCTCGCCACGCGGCGCGCGCGGCGAGGCGGGAGGGCAGCGCCGGCAAGCGCGCACGCTCGGGAGCGGCCGAGGGCGAAGAAGCGAGCGAGCGAGCGCGGCGAGCGCGCGCGCGAGCGAGCGCAGCGCGCACGCGCGCGCGCGCGAGCGAGGCGAGCGAGCGAGCGCGCGCGCAGCCGAACGCGCTGGAGGCGAGCGAGCGGAAGCGCGCCGGAGGCGCAGGCGCGGCACGGAGCGAGCGAGCGTGCGCGAGCTAGCTCTGCGCCCTCGCAAGCGCGCAGGGCGCGGGGAGCGATCGACCGCGAGGGAGCGCGGGGCGGCGCGTCGCAGGCGCGCACGGACGGCGCGCGAGCGAGCCGAGCGCGCGGCAGCGGCGCACAGCGAGCGAGGAGAGCGAGCGAGCGATGGCGAAGCGCGGCACGCGCGCGAGGAGCGAGCGCGGGCAGAGAGCGAGCCAGGAAGCTATATATCTCTCTCTCATCGATCTGTTATAGCCTCTCACTCTCATATTTCTATCTATCTATCTATCTATTATCTATTCTATTATCTATCTATCTATCAAATTCTTATCTATCTAGTTCTTTTATAATCTATCTATTAATTTGTATGTTAATTCTAGTATTCTTCTGTCTCATTATTAATGGTATCTATCTATCTGATCTATCTCTCTATCTATCTATCTATCTACCTACATATCGAGAGAGCGAGCGCGCGCAGCGCGCACGCGCGCGGAGCGAGCGACGAGGCGAGCTAGCGAGCGGAGGCGAGCGCGTAAGCGAGCGATGCGCGCGGCGCAGCGCGCTACGCGGCGTGAGCGAAAGCGAGCGCGCGAGAGCGCCACGCGCGCGCGAGGGGGGGGGAGCGCGGGCGGCAGCGCGCAGCGAGCGAGGAGCGAGCGCGCGACGAGCGCGGCGCGCAGCGCGCACGACGCGGCGAGGCGAGCGAGCGGCGGGCGAGCGAGCGAGCGAGCGAGCGAGCGCGCGCGCACGGAGGGAGGCGAGAGTAGCGAGCGAGCGAGCTAGCGAGCGGCGCGCGCGAGCGAGCGCTCGCCAGCGCGCACGCGCGCCGAGGAGCGAGCGAGCGAGCGCGCGCGCAGCGCGGCACGCGGAGCGAGCGAGCTGAGCGAGCAAGCGAGCGAGCGAGGCGACGAGCGAGCGCGCGCGCGCGCAGACGGCGCACGCGCGCGAAGCGAGCGAAGCGAGCGAGGCGAGCGAGCGCGCGAGCGAGCGCGAGCGCGCACGCGGCGCGCGCGAGCGAGCGAGCGAGCGCGCGCGAAGCGAGCACGCGGCGGCGCGCGAGCGACGAGCGAGCGAGCGAGCGAGCGGGCGAGCACGAGCGAGACGCGCAGCGGCGCACGGGAGCGAGCGAGCGAGCGAGAGAGCGCGCGGAGCGCGCGGGAGCCGCGCGAACGCGCGGGAGGAGGCGAGCGAGCCGGGCGAGCGAGCGCGCGCGAGCGCGCACGCGTCGCGAGCTAGCGAGCGAGCTGAAGAGAGCGCGCGCGCAGCGTGCGCACGCGAAGCGACGAGCGAGCCGCGCCCGCAGCGGAACGCGGCGAGCGAGCGTAGGCGGGCAGAGGAAGCGAGCCAGGAAAAAGGAGAGAAGCGGCGCGCATCAGAGCAACGAACGCGCAGCGACGAGCGAGCGAGCAGAGAGAGCGAGGGCGGGAAGCGAGGAGCGAGGAAGGGAAGAGAGAGAGCGCGCGCGCAGCGAGGCGACGGGATCGAGCTAGCGGCGAGCGAGCGAGCGAGCGAGCTAGCGGCCGAGCGACCGACCGACCGAGCGAGCGAGGCGAGCGAGCGAGCGAGCGAGCGAGCGAGCGCGCAAGCGAGCGAGCGAGCGAGCGATGCAGCGATCGAGCGAGGAGAGCGAGCGAGCGAGCGAGCGAGCGAGCGAGGGGGGGCAGCGGGCGAGGGAGGGAAGCGAGAGAGCGCGCGCGCAGCGAGCGACGGGGAGCGAGCGAGCGGAGCGAGCGAAGCGGCGCAGCGAGCGCCAGCGATCGGCAGCAGCTAGGGAGCAGCGAGGGGGCGCAGGGGCGAGCTAGCGGCGAAGGAGAGTGAGCCAGACATGAGCGAGGAGCGAGCGAGCGAGGAGCGCGCAAGCGAGGAGCGAGCGAGGGAGGAAGCGGGCGAGCTGTAGGGAAAGCGAGAGAGGCCGCGCGCAGCGAGCGCGCAGCGAAGCGCGCAGCGAGAGAGGGAGCGAGGCGAAGGGGAGCAGCGAGCAGGAGCGAGCGAGCGAGCGAGCGAGACGAGAGAGCGAGCGAGGCGGGAAGCTGAGCGAGGGGAAGCGAGAGCCGCGCGCGCAGCGAGCGCGAGCGAGCGAGCGAGCGAGAGAGCGAGGAGAGCGAGGGCGAGCGAGCGAGGAGCGAGGGCGTGCAGCGAGCGAGGGAAGCTAGACGCGCGCGTCAGTCTAGAGAGCGCGCGTCGCAGCGAGAGAGCGCGCGCGCAGCGAGCGAGCGAGCGCGCGGGCAGCGCGCACGCGCGCAGCTCGAGCGCGCGAGCGCGCAAGCGAGCAAGCGAGCGATCGAGGAGCGAGAGCGCGCGCAGCGCGCAGCGAGGAGCAGAAGCGAGCGAGCGAGCGAGCGCGCAGCGCGCGGAGCGGCGGCAGCGAAGCGAGCGAGCGCGCGAGCGAGGCGCGCAGCTAGCACGCGAGCGAGAGAGAGAGCGAGCGCGCGAGCGAGCGCGCGCGCGCGCGCACGGCGCGAGCGACGAGCGAAGCGAGCGAGCGAGCGAGGGAGCGAGAGAGCGCGCGCGCAGCGCGCACGCGCGCTAGCAGCGAGCGAGCGCGCGCGCGGAGCGCGCGAGCGATCGAGCGGGGCAGGAGCAGCAAGGGAAGCGAGAGAGCGCGCGCGCAGTCGAGAGAGCGCACGCGCATCGAGGAGCAGCGAGAGAGCGATGCGAGCGCAGGGCGGGAAGCGAGCGAGGGAGTGGAAGCGAGAGAGGCGCGCGCAGCAGCGCGCGACGGGAGCGAGCGAGCGAGGACGAGCAGAGCGAGCGAGGCGACCGACCGAACGGACCGAGCGAGCTGAGAGCGTCAAGCGAGCGAGCGCGCAGCGAGGAGTCGAGAGCGAGCGAGACGAGCGATAGCGAGCGAGACGAAGCGAGGCGGGAGCGAGAGAGAAGCGAGCGAGTGGCGCGAGCAGCGGGGAATTGAGCGAAGAAGCGACGAGCAGCATGCGCGGCCAGCGTAGGCGGAGGAGCTAGCTCGATGCGAGCGTAGCGAGCTAGCGAGGAGTGCCAGTCGTACGACTAGTGGACAGGGGCGAGCGAGATGGCGAGCGAGCGAGCGAGCAGGAGTGAGCGAGCGAGCGAGCGGAGGAGAGCGAGCGAGCGAGCGAGCGAGCGAGCGAGGCAGCGACGCGTAAGCGGAGCGGGAGGGCGGCAGCGCGGCGAGGAGGGAAGCAGAGAGCGCGCGGCCGCGAAGCGCGAGCGAGCGAGGGAGGAGTCGGAGGGGGCGCAGCGAGAGAGCCGATGCGAGCGGCGAGCGAGCAGCGAGCGAGCGAAGGAGCGAGGAGCGAGGGCGGGCAGCGAGCGAGGGAACGCGAGAGCGCGGGCGCGCAGCGCGCGCGCGGCGCGAGCGAGCTAGCAGAGGGCGGCAGCGAGCGAGGGAAGCGAGAGCGCGCAGCGAGCAGCAGCGCGCGAAGCGAGCGGAGCGAGCGCGCGCGCGCGCAGCGCGCACGCGAGCGCGCGACGAGCGCGCGCGCCGCGCGCACGGCGCGCGCGCGAGGAGCGAGCGAGCGAGCGAGCGAGCGAGCGAGCAGCGAGCGAGCGAGCGAGCGAGGAGCGGCGCGCGAGCCGCACGCGCGCGACGGAGGCTAGCGAGCGAGCGGCGCGCGCGAGCGCAGCGCGCACGCACGCGGCGAGCAGCGAGCAGCGAGCGAGCGAGCAGCGAGCGCGCGCGCAGCTGCGACGCGCGCGAGCGAGCGAGCGCGGCAGAGAGCGAGCCAGGGAAGCGATGGAGCGGCGCGCAAGCGAGAGAGCGTCACGCGTCAGCGAGGAGCGACGAGCGAGCGAGAGAGCGAGCGAGCGAGCGATGCGAGCGAGCGAGGTGCGGGGAAGCGAGGGAGGGAAGCGAGAGAGCGCGCGCGCGCGCAGCGAGCGACGGAGCGACTACGAGCGAGCGCGGCGACCTACCGACCGAGGAGCGAGCCGACGAGCGAGCGCGCAAGCGAGCGCGAGCGAGCGACGGAGCGAGAGAGGGGCGCAGAGGAGCGAGCGAGCGAGGACGAGCGAGCGAGGAGCGAGCGAGCGAGGCGAGCAGCGAGCGAGCGAGCGAGCGACCGACGACAGGCGGCGGAGGAGCTAGCGAGCAGCAGCGAGCGAGCGAGGAGGGCGGGCACGGAGCGAGGGAAGCGAGAGAGCGCGCGCGCACGAGCGCGCAGCGAGCGATGGGAGCGATGCGAGGGGGCGCAGCGAGCGAGGAGCTGCGACGAGCGAGCGAGCGAGCGAGCGACTAACCACTACTAGCAGCGAGGAATGCGAGAGTCCTGCTAGCACGACTCTATGCTCGCGTCGCGGCGAAGCGAGAGCGATTAGCTATGGCGGCTAATATCTATGCGTATCTATATATATCTTCTCTCGATAGAATCTATCTATCTCGCTTTACGATCTATTACTATCTATTCTATCTATCTATCTTTATCTATCTATCTATCTATCTATCTAATCAATAACGTAACAATTAGAAAACAGTGTGCACTCTACCTTCAGGTAATACTATGCCCAGGTGCTCTGCAGATCCTCTAAATATCCAACCATAGTAAACATATAGAGCACTCTAGGACTGTTCAAAAAATCTTTAACTTTTATTCCAAAGCAGCAAACAGATAGCGAATGTTTCGGTCTTTGTCTCAGACCTTTCTCAAGCCATAGTTCTGCAGGTGCAAACAACCCACCATATACAGGGGCATATATAAAAAAAACAGTGCCTTATCAGTAAAAGCATATAATTGAATAAAAACACACAACATGAAATTTCCTTAAAGTGGATATATCTACACAGTTACGTGCATACTAAAGTGCATATTGTAGCATTCTATAGGCTCAATTCAAGCCTTGAAAAATATTGAAAAAGTGCTAAAGATGCACCTAAAGTGTGATATTTCTGAGACATGTGCTAAACATATAAAGTGCCATGTGCAGTGTATATCACAGATGTGCATTCCTCTTAAAAGTGCATACAATGTATAAATAAAAGTAAGAATAAAACCCATGTGAAGTTAAAACCTTCCTTATCAAACCACAACTTACATCACAACTTATACATAATATTATAAATCTTATAAATAAACAAGATCCTCAAACCCAGCCTATAAAGATTAATAGATTATATTGATGATAATACTACCTATCCCAGGGGTCTTATTGCAACTCCATAGGGTACTTTGTTATAGAACGAGATATAGGCCATGTTCGAACTGTGGTCTCCAAACAAGTTGAATGAAAGCCTGCAGTATTTCTTTAAATGAACTGACAATCACATCTCTTGGCTTCAGCCTGTGAGAAATGATATTGGTAATAAATTTTCAAACTTCCTGCTTCCAGTAGGTGAGTGACATCACTTTACCTCTGCCTCCCCCTCCACCCCTGGGGAGAAGCATGCTCAGTAAAGACTTAATACTGGGAAATCAGGAAGAACCTGGGAGGAAAATTGACAGTTGAGAAGGGGGAGCCTATTAATGCAGGCAGAGGCTGATCACATAACACAAGCTGGTCACATGGCTAAGAAACAGGAAGTGTTCAAGCAAGAAAGTAATATTGCTAAACTTCTCCAGCAATAATCTAGAGATGTAATTAGGTTTCATTTGAAGGTATGATGGAAGGCTTTTTATAAATCCTTACGTTTGGAAGAATTGGAGACCACGGTTACCCTTAATGTTCACTACCCTTCCGTCTCCTGTCTGTTTTACTTGACTTTTTGTGGTTAGTTGGAGTGCATTTTTGATAACTAAAAAGTAGTGGAAATATGTGTTTTATGTTAGATTATTAGGGCAATGCTATTATAATAACATGAGGCTATGAGGTGCCTCTGTTATAAGCTCTATTTCCTTTTATACTCTGGGGGAGCTTAACCTATAAAGCTAATCAGTATCGTGCTCCCAAGTCCTAACCCCAAAGCAACTGTAAATCTGGTAAATGCTATGTGGTAATAATTAGTATGAACATAGAGTGTTAATCTGGATGTATTTAGGGTTAGGCCACTTATGGGCTTTTCTTTGAACCACACTTGTGGAAGGATTGCCTGGTCTAATCTCAGACCTGCATGTTTCTCATTCCCCTGGATGCTGATGATTGTTTGAATAACAGTCAGTGGTGTCGCTATGTTAAAACATCGGGGCATGTGCCCTGGAATCTTTGGAAAGTGCCCTGAATGTTTTAACATAATTTACCAGGTAGAGGTGCCTACTGAATTTCCTTATCCCAGGCGCAAAGGACTATTGGGAACTGCTGTCCCTGCGCTGCCTCTGCATGTCTTCAATAAATGACAGACTCAGCGCTCCACTGCACATGGGGTAAGTAATAATCTATTCCAGTATATAATGAAATAACCGTTTGCTACCATTATGTGATGAAAGCCCATGGACACTATGTAATGAAATGCCCATGGCTACCATATGTAATAAAATACCATGGCTACCATTATGTAATGAAATGCCCATGGCTACCAGTATGTGATGAAATGCTCATGGTACCCATTTTGATAAAATCCCCATGGCTACAGTATGTAATAAAATACCCATGACTACCAGTATATAATAAAATAACAATGGCTACTTGTAGTGAAAAAATGCCCATGGCTTACAGTAGGCAATGAAACTCCCATAGCTACCGTATGGGATGAAATGCCCATGGTACCAGTAGTTATAATGAATTTTCCAGTTGCTACCAGTATATGAGGAAATTGCCAGTTTGTACCAGTATGTAATGAAAATATCATTTTGCTACCAGTATATATTGAAATTGCCAGTTTACTACCAGTAATAATGAAATGACAGTTTTGCTAGCATTTTATATCTGAAATTTTGAGTTTGCTACCAGATAATGGAATACCTAGTGGGCGTGGCTTAATTGGGGCATGAAAGGGGGCTTGGCAGGGTGCTGTAAATAGAAGACAGAGAAATAGACACAGATAAGGTGTAGACAGAGATACACAAATTAATGACAAAGAATGACAAACAATATTCCATATTACTGGAGCAAACTCAAAATTTCAGTATATATTGTATCAAACTGGACATTTCATATTATAATGCTAGCAAACTGTAATTTTCTTATATACCGATAAGCAAACGGCAATTTCAATATATAATGGTAGCAAACTGGCAATTCATTAATACTGGTAGCCATGTGGTTTTCATTACATACTGGTAGCCATGATGTTTTCATACTGGCAAGCAAACTGTCAATTTCCTCACATACTGGTAGCCATGAAAATTTCATACATACAGATAGCATGGGCATTTCATTACCTAACTGGCATCAAACTGGCAATTTCATCACATACTGGTAGGTATTTCATCACATATTAGTAGCATGGCGATTTTATTACATAACTGGTAGCCATGGAATTTTTTATTTCATACTGGCAGCAAACTGGCAATTTCATCATATACTGGTAGCCTGGGAATTTCATTACATATGGTAGCCATGGGGGTTTCATTATATACTGGTAGCATGGGTGGTTTTCATACTGGCAGAAACTGTCATATATCACATACTGATAGCATTGGAAATTTCATCACATACTGGTAGCCATGGGCATTCATTACATACAGATAGCCATCCATTTCATTACTTACTGGCATCAAACTGGCAATTTCATCCACATACGGTAGCCATGGAAATTTCATCACATACTATTAGCCATGGCATTTCATTACATACTGGTAGCCATGGGCACTTCATTACATAAGGTAGCCATGGACATTTCATTACATACTGGTAGCCATGGGAATTTCTTTACATACTGGAAACCATTTCATAACATACTAGTAGCCATGGGAATTTTTTTACATATGGTAGCCAGGGTATTTGATTACATACCAGTAGCCATTTCATTACATACTGGTAGCCATTTCATTACATACTGGTAGCTATGGGAATTTCTTTACATACCGGTAGCCACAAATGTTAAAATAGCAACGCCACTGGTGTCAAAACAGTTTTTTATGCATGATGTTTGCCTACATTGAAATCAATGCAGCCTGGATCATGGTTCTAATATAAATGACATCAGTATGCATGTAGATTTTATATGTATTTGTATCTAAAAGAAAGGTGACAACTGGGATGCCAGATCATTTATTGTATTAGGGACGCATTAAAAATTAATTAGTAGCACTGCACTGTGATTGCAATTAAACAACATTAATTCAGCCATGCTGCGCTAGGCGTTCCATGGGGTCTTTAATAAACTGCAAAACAACCCTGTAATGTAAATTCCCGTTTGTTCAGACTCAAAAAGAGTCAAAAGCTCTACAGGAATGATTTTGATTTGTTAACCTTAATATTGCTTTCAATCTGCCTGAACGTTATATAGTATAAAACAACTTGAAAGTCATAAGCACTTACCCCTAACCTCTCCAAGGACTGTCCTTACGCTGCAGCTTAAACACTAGGAACATCCGTCGTGCGTTCTTTAATCATGGAGGAATTGATGGAATATAGAATGGGAGAACATGGTGTGTGTGTACGCATGTAGGAAACAGCCTGTGTGTCAGAGAGAGTCTTCATTTTGGTGAGCATGTACCTACCCTCCATTTACCTTTAAATAGGTACTCTATTGAAAAATGCATTGCTAAGATCAGTTTACTTCACTATCTCCACATGCAGATCTGCACGGTTTTGTCACATGTATAGCTGCAGCAAGCAATTCAAATTACATTTGTGAATTGCAATTTAACACCAGCTTAAAGCTAGTGTTCAAATTATGCAGACAGATGAATTCTGATTGGGATTTACCAGATCTCCAAGCACAATATTGAATAACTTTCAATAATCTCCGCCATTGTGTGTCTGTGTGCAAATGGCACTTTCTGAATTACTTGTTTACACTCAGAACTAAACTGCAAAGTTGGTGAACCAGAAATCTGGAACACTTGGTTGATTCAGTAGAGATCTGAGCTTGTGTTGACCCATCCAATAGCCAATCAGTAGAAATTACTGTTTGGAACATTGCAATGGAAAATGTGCACCTGGGAAGAAGGTCCATTACAGAACCTGAAATGTCAACTCTATTACTGACCACAGCAAAAATAGCAAAGGGTATGAAATCAAGTTTTCAAAAATGAAGTCAATTGGTCTATTTATAAGGCGCGGTATCCCTAATTTTCAATATTGGCCTGTAACAATTGTTGTGTAAATCTAAAGATTGCAATAGTAAATCTTTGATTGGGGTTGTAAATTACGATAGCGATTGTAAATTTACGATTGCAAATGCAATACTATTGCGGTATTTTACTACCGCATGGTATTGTATGAATGTTCGTAAATCTACAATGATGTACATTTACCGCAGATTTTTTTTAACAAGGTCCAATATGTAGAATACATTGTATGGTGTAATATAGATACATCATTTTAATTGTGATTTTCCACCGTGTTTCCCTTAAGCCATTTAGTAGGAATATTTGCAAATCAGATGAATGACCTTTAGTTTAGTTAGTGAGAGGTGTGAGTATACATCACGAAAGTTTTGATTACAATAGAAGCCTAAAACAAGTATTGGGCTAGTACAGCAAATAGTTACTAAAAGGGAATTTTCATGGCACTCATTTTTACTGTGGTAAATTTGTCATTAACCAAAAATCTAGTGTTAAGTGGACAATTTCTTTGCCATTCTTCTGTGCCATACCCTCACACTTCTGTCTAGCTGATAGGAAGGAGGAGCAAACACAGGGATGCTCCAAAAATTAAGAGAACGAGGTTACCCAGAGGGTGTGCTGATAAACATTGTATATGTGCTGTGGTGTCCTTGCCAGAAGCTATATGTGGAAACTACCACAGCCCCTGAAGGCAAGGATATCACAGCACAGATCAAGTATTCGGTTAAAAGAAGATAAGCCACCGACAACCCTAAAGAGACAAAGATCGGGCCCGGACGCCAGAGAGAAACCCACGAGGGCGGGGGCGACGGAGCGTGAGGCTCGCGGGGGACCGCGGCCGGGATAACCTTGCGCCCACGAGCCTCAGGTACGTGACACGAAGCTACCGCAGGCCCAGTAGCGATACCGGGACTCCGGAGGAGACCCGGCCCGCGACCCTTCTCCTGAGATCACCCGACGGGACCCACGGTGATAAAACCAACAAAATAAAAAACGAAGGGGGGGGAGCCTGAATAGCTGGGAGGCCATACACCCTCAGACCTCAGACCACCACAGATCCTGACAAGGCCCAGGACATCAGCCTCAGCACACTGCTTGCGACCAGGCACCCACCTACCACGTAGACTCAAAGGCCTAGCTATACAGGCCTAGAAAAGCCAGCACAGCCTTGCACAGGCGACTGAACTGCCTCGACACATACGGAGGCCCCCCACAAACAATATACAACACAGCGACCCGGATTTGGACCCAACCCAGACCCTCACAGGCCGACCCTGGAGATATCCACCGGACCCTTACCAAACAAAACCGGCTGGCCTGGCTAACCGAACTGAACTCTTTACAGACCCAAGATCACCCACGGAAGCGACAAACGGTATCCAACCACCTATAGGTGACCCAAACCTGCATACAACCAAGGCACCACCGACCAGCCGACCCTTCCGCAACTACCCCTGCTAATACTGGACCACCATACCACCAACATATAACTCCAAATTACCCACCCCCTCTGTTCATACCCCCCGCCGAACTCAATACCAAACCCAAACCCCAACTATTTACCCTACGGCATATACCTCCGCTGAACCCTAACCACCACTCCATCTATATCCAAACAAATACTTCATATTACCACAAACGTGGCCACTTCAGGAATCCGGGCAACACCAACTCTAACTCTCCATCCCAAAACCATGGACAACGACCATTGAACGCCTAACCATGTAAACCAAGAACCTCTAAGAGCCCTTAACATCTCTATAGCAAATTTACCCACCAACAAAATACATTTATCCTACAACTAAAACCTGTCAAACTGTAGCATGGACAAATTTATAGAAAAATTGGGCAAAAGAAATAAAAGAGCAGACCAACAAACTTCCTCCGGATCAAACACCCTCAACGCCCCAAACAATAACAAGGACAAACCACAAACCCCCAAACTACAAAGACACAAAGACATGCCCAAAACTTCAAACAAACCCACTCTCCCACCCATGGAAGAGAATGATATGTCCTCTGAAGACGAAACCCCTACCTCTCATATCCCTAACTCACAAACAATAATCTCAGATCAAGCAGCCAAAATAGCCACAGAGGTCTCCAATCTAATAATGCCATTACTCGATAAGAGACTCGAAGTCCTACACTCTTCTATCTCCTCAGCATTATCCCAAGTCACGGAAAACACCCAAAGGATCTCAACCCTAGAGACCAGAATAAGCGACATAGAAGACTCCCTAACTCCTATGGAGAACACCTCCAGATCACAACAAAACTCGCTCCAACAACTACAAGACAAACTTGATGACCTAGAAAACCGTACAAGGAGAAACAACCTCAGAGTCATTGGCATACCAGAAACATACAAAGGACACGACCTAACGCAATTCATCACTCACGATCTGAGAAAACACCCTGGGAATAACACCACACCATAACGAGCTACAAATCGAAAGAATCCACAGAATTGGCCCAGAAAACAGACAGACCAACGAACGACCTCGACCAGTAATAATGAAACTCCTAGATTTTAGAGACAAAGAACTAATACTACAAACTTACCGGAAAATGAAAAGTTTAGAGGTCAACAACCACAAACTCTTACTATTCCAAGATTTCTCAGCGGCAGTAAGCGCCAAAAGAAAAGCATTCAACCCTGTCTGCCAATATCTCCATAATCACAACATAAGATTCCAAATGCTATACCCAGCCAAACTAAGAGTAACGGACAATGGCAAAACCCACCTCTACACAACACCAGAGGAGGCCTCATCCCACTACCTGGGAAACATCTAAACCAAATTTGCTAACCAACTCCTACAATACACAAAAGGAACCTACAAAATGTTTGGGGCTCAAACGAGTCTGACTCTCACTCAACGCTATTACAACTGTTATTTTTTTTTTTTTTTTTTTTCTCTTTTTCTCCGCTTCAATGAATACTAAGTTTGATATGATATGTATTTTAATGTTATGTTTGACCAGTTTATATTACTATATGCTTTGCCTAACCTCTTTTCTATTTTTCAGCCACCACCATGTCGCCAGGGAGGGGGCCTCAAGGGGGGGGAGCCGCGCGGGAGACACCACATCCACAGAGACAAGCCCTGACGTCTCCCTGCTCGCTGGGACAGGGAACACAGGCAAGTTCATACAAAACCACACACACACACAACCCAAAACCAGCACACTAACTCAATCATGACAAACTAAACCACATTAAAATAATCTCCTGGAATGTAGACGGGCTAAACACACCAGTTAAACGCAACAGGGTCCTCACCCACCTAAAGAGACTACACGCACACATAATCTTACTCCAGGAGATACACTGGAAACAATCCGAAGAAGGGTTTCTAAAAGCACCATGGATCTCACACTGCATCTCAGCCTCGCACACATCAAAATCCAAAGGAGTGGCTATACTCATACACAAAGATATACCGACCACAATATTGGATGTAACGAGGGACCCTGAGGGCAGATTCCTGATCTTGGACTTAGAAATAAAAAACACAATATACACTATAGCAAACATCTATGCCCCAAATGGGACTAACACAGAATTTTACTCCAATATTTTGAGACGGCTGCTGACTAAACCAAAATACCCAACCTTCATAGGTGGAGACTTTAACACGATCCTAGATAACACCATTGATAGAGTGGGACCTAGACAAACACCAATTGTCACACCCCCTCCCCTCCTGGAAATAATCTCACAAATAGGACTCTGCGACCCCTGGAGATTACAACACCCTACTACCAAACAATATAGTTTCTACTCCACCCACACCACTCACACTCACGCATCGACAATATACTAATATCTAATGAATTATTCCCACTTACATCCAACACTTACATAAACAACATTTTAATATCAGACCACGCCCCAATCGAACTATCGATAAACCTCAACACACAAACCACCCGAACAGACCATTGGAGATTCCCAGCATACCTCTATAACTCAGAAGATTTTAAGACATTCATAACCACCCAATGGCAAAACTATGTAGATGACAATATAACACACATAGAGAACCCAGCTCTCTTCTGGCAGGCCTCCAAGGCAGTGATGAGAGGACATATAATAGCATATGTCTCACACAAGGAAAAAGCCCACAGGGAAAAGTTTACCCAACTCGACCGCAACCTCCGGGAGGCATGCAGCCAATACACTAATGACCCGACAGAGACAAACAAAGAACACTACATATCGACAAAAAACCTACTAGACACGTATTTGCTGGGACAAGCACGATGGTCAGTAGATGCCAAAAGAAACAAATACCACAGATGGGGCAACCGAACAGGCACACTACTAGCAAGACTAACTAAACCACAACGCTCTAGCTGCCCCATACTACAAATACTTAACACCAACACAAACCAAATCATAAATACACAACCTGAACTAAAACAACACTTCCTAGAATATTTCGAATCCCTATACACATCACACACAACTCTGAACACAGAAGCAGACGCCTACCTAGAGGCATGCTCTCCCCCCCAACTCACAGCAGAACAACGAGAATCACTAAACTGCCCAATAACCCAACAGGAAATATCCAAAGTCATTAAAACACTACATAACACCAAAGCCCCAGGACCGGATGGCTTCCCAGCAGAATACTATAAATTACTAAATCCATACATACTCCCTACCCTCACCGACCTGTATAACAACATACTTACTCAAGAAACCCACATCCAAAACTTCAATGATTCCCAAACCATCCTCCTACTCAAACCAAACAAAGACCCACTGCAGGTCCAATCTTACAGACCAATATCATTACTTAACCAAGATTATAAAATTCTGACAAAAATAATAGCAAATAGACTCAGCCACATCATGCCCGACCTAATTACAGACACACAACTGGGATTCACCAAAGGCAGAAATACCACCAAAGCCATACGCACAGCCATAGCCGCTATATCAGCCCATTCCACCAGACCCCACGCCCAGGAGATCCTGCTAAGCCTAGATGCTGACAAAGCTTTTGACAGAGTATCCTGGGAATTCTTACACAAAATACTTACTACACGCAATTTTGGACCCAACTTCATCAGACTGATCACATTCCTCCACGAAAATACCAACACCTCCCTACTGATAAACAACACAAACTCACACACATTCCAAACCCACAGAGGAACAAGACAAGGATGCCCACTCTCCCCCCTACTGTTTAACCTTAGTATAGACCCACTACTCAGAACCATATCCAACAACAAACAATTCACAGGTATCAACATAGGCAAGGAAGACCTAAAACTCTCAGCGTACGCAGATGACATCCTCCTATTTGTATCCAAACCCCTACAATCCATACCAGCTATAATAGACAACCTAACATATTTTGGGAGACTATCAGGACTACAAATCAATTACAACAAATCCGAAGCACTCCTCCTGGGAACTGGTAACCCCCCAGACTGGTCAAACAACCTCCCATTTAAGTGGGCCACCACAACTATAACGTACCTAGGAACCTTTCTCCCCAAGCGAACAGACCTACTATACCCGAAAAACATCCCCCTCTCTAACCCGAATCACAAACACACTGACAGCATGGGAAAAATTCCCCCTATCCTTTACAGGACGAGACAATCTTAAAAAATGATCTTGTTCCCTAAACTACTCTACCTACTACAAACCCTACCAATATTCCTATCCCAGAAAGAACACAAACATATAAACACTATATTCCGCAAATTCATATGGCACAATAAACCCTCACGAATCAACTTCAATACCCTCACACTCCCTAAAAAACAAAGGAGGCATCGGTTTCCCAATATGAACTATACAACATAGTCTCACACCTCAGAATAGTCAGGGACTGGCTGCATGCCTCCTCGAACTACACCCACGCCAACCTAGACCAACAACTCTGCGACTCCCAATCTCTATCCTCAATGCTACAACCCGCTATCTGGACTTGCCAGAGGAGAGCAGAAACAACCCTTTACTAATGTCAGGCTGGAAGGCGTGGAACAAAGCCCGTTCTAAGATGGGCCTGAAACAATCTCACTCACTATGGCTACCATTCACCAACCACCCGAATTTCCAGGAGGGGAAGGCCCATACAATATTCCATAGATGGAGAGAGAAGGGGATAAAAACAATCCGAGAACTCGTTGACATGAACACCAAACCCCCTGTCTTTCCTACAAGCAAAAAATAAATTTCCCTCGTGGGACCCAACTTCTTCCACTACCTGCAGCCAGCAGCTATGTCTCAAAATCAATTTCTCATCAGGAGAGATGACTGGAACAACCCCTAGATATATACTTCAGTCTCCAGAACAAAGCCGTACTCTCTATCCAATTACCACCAGAATCCTACAACACCATACGAACACCCAATCACCCCCAAAAAACAAATCAATGGAAACAAGATAACCCACAATGACAGAAAATATCACACAAGAAATCATCACCTACATATAAAAACACCTTCCAGCAATCTCATACCATAGATGACCCTGAATTACTACACAGAGGCTACATCTCACCATACAGACTGGGAAAGATCAGGGGTCTGCCCCAATCCCTATGCCCAAAATGCAAAGACCCCAAACCAGATATTTTCCATTGCATGTGGTCCTGCCCAATTATCCAAGATTTCTGGAAACTGGTAGCAACATTCTCCACACAACATCTAATTAACTACATCCCCCCTGACACCCTCTGGGCAATATTTGGACACATGACCACACAAACTTCCCAATCACACCAGAGCAAAAAAAACTGCTCCTCAACATATCAGCCGCAGCCAGAAAACCATACTCCACATTGGATAACTCCCACCCCACCATCCATAAAACTATTCAAAACTAAACTGTCATATCTATTCCGAATGGATTGGGTGGAAGCAACACTAGATAAAGAAAACAAAGTCAGCCAATTTTTCTGGGAAAGCTTTATCGATATCCTACCAACACATGTTAAAAAAAGCATCCATGACTGCTTCCATGTAACAACATGGTTACAGAACAAACCCTGGTCATAACCCTCCATCTCCTTGTTGTAAATGTTTATACAAGTCACCTCGCGCTACTCCCCCCCTCTCCCCCAACCCACAATACCTACAGTACACCCCCACCTGACCCCCTGGCGACTTGTAATAATGACAACTGCTATTACTGTCATAATCTTAAGTTAGGCAATGATTTAGTTAAGTTATGTTAAAACTCGCAACTATGTTGCGACAAGTTAATTTAATATAATAAAATAATATTGTAGAGATGGAGGTGTGGACAACAAACGTTCTCCAAGACTTAAATATATACTAAATGTTTATATCAATTATATACGTAACCTATCAACTATCTCGTATCTGAGAACACCCAAAGATACAACTAATGTAAATGTATCAATGATATCTCAGCTTCTTATCTTCTCTTCTTTTTTTCTCTCAAGAACGCATTTATACAAATGTACCCCTTAACGTCTCCCCCTTTGTATTCTGTAAATCCCCATCTCTGCTCTCAATAAAAATAATTTTGAAAAAAAAAAAAAGAAGATAGGTTGCCGGTGTTGAAACATTATAACAGGAGGGCCACAACGAATCTCCGCCTTGAAATATATGGCATTGGAATTTGTTCCCTGCCACAGGGGAAGGGATCATATTTAAAATTGAAACAGAGGGAGGTCTGGTGGGTTCATAGGCTGAACACGTGAGCACCTCATGGTCTTAATAGAGACATAACCTGTTTCTTTTTTATATTAGTGATTATGTGAAATGGACCAGTTTTTTTTTTTCCTTTTTAGGCTCTGCGTTTTGTAATGGGGAGTAAGGATGTAAAGGATATTTTAGGTTAATGTGGATAATTATAATAACATGTGATGTGCGGGTAATGGTTTAATTTCTGGTGTGGGCAACAATTTTAAGGTCTGAACCCTAAGTCACGGTGTGAATGTACGTTTCTGAAAATCTTCTGAATGTCTGAGATGATTTTGATAAGACTTGGCATACATACGTTTCAGGGCCTGGAAAACAGGTTCCTTTTTTTCAACCTTCTTTAAGTTAATTGGGGATAAGGTCTGAGCATTGTGCTGCTATCTGTTGGTGAATCGAATGATTGCCTTAAGCTAGGTACACACCTAGCAATTTTTCCTCCTGACCGACTGTTCGATACTTTCAACCGGTTGGCCAGGAGGAAGGACAGTTGGTCGCGGCCACAGTGCCCGAGTCCGACAGTTACTGCGACCGATCTCGCGGTCCACTGAGGACGAATCGGACGAACGCTCGGTCGGACATGGCCGCATTCGGGTGTGATAATTTCGGTACGATCGTCCGATACACTGAACTATCAGTCGATCGGACCGAAATATCTCATTGTGTGTACCCAGCTTAAGTTAATTGTGGATAATCCCTGATGAATCTGTAAGGTTGGGTACACACAGACGGACTATTTGTCCCGACCGCTTGCTAACTACAAGAGAGCACTCGGCCGGGACACATGTCTGTCGGCCGCGGCAAATTCGTCCCCGGCTGAATTTGTGAACGATCGATCATGCAGCCCCATAGGGAACCGTATGATCGATCGGCCACCCCACATTGGTCGGTCGGCTGAAAAAATTGCCTGGTGTGTACCCAGCCTAAGGATTAAAACAGTAAAAAGCATTGGAACTTTAGTATATGAAAGTGTCATTTTAAACTGATTTTTTTTTACAGAGATCTGGATCTTAACATATTTTTTTTTTTTTTTTTGTTTTTAACCTTTCCCCTAGCCATACCCCTAAGCGTAAGCAAGAAACTCGACAAGTCCGACAAGGTTTTCATTGGTACTCTGCTAGTATCGCTATAAAAAGTTTTGCCATGTATTTTAACAAAAAAATACTGTAGGACACCACACACAATTATCAGCTGATGTATCGTATCAATGATAGCCTCCATATCATATTGTATGGCCTCCATAAGCTCTAGTGTTAATATTTACAGCCACACTCTTTTATTATAAAAATAAATTATCTCTAGAGAGTTTTGCAGAGTGTTCCTTATCTGAATAACTGTGTTTGAAACATTTGTGTGGGAGCTGCCATACCATTCTCTAATGATAATAGAGCTTAAGACTCATACACATGTCGTGTATGGGCTCTTTATCGGCCATTCACAATGTGTATGCATGGCCGTTTCGGGCAAAAAATTGTTCCATGTAGGGGTAATTTGTCGGCCGAAACGGCCGTTCGGTTGGGTCTCGTTGATGATCCGCCCGGTGGATCGAGCAATGAGCCCTGACCAAATGGCCGATAAAGTTCCCATACACGGCACCATTATCGCCCAAAACGGAAGGGCATACACATCGTGCATCTCAGGTCGGCCCCTGCAATTGCACCTTTACTGTGTGCACAGAGCATTCCTGAATATTTCCATTTAAACATATGGATAGGAGATGCCATACTGTCCCCCCAATGACAGAATAGCTTACTTGTGCAGAAACAATTCCTGAATTTTTGTAATTAAACGTATGGGTTGGAGCTGCCATTCCGTTCCCCAATGACAGTGTAAATTATTGTGTGCACAGGCCAATCCTTATAGAAATATTTGTATTTAAGCATTTGAGAAGGTGCTGAAATACATTCCCTTAACAACACAGTATAGCTTATCTGTGCAAAGACCTTTCTTTGTGAATATGAATATGTGCACAGGGCATCACTATATAGAAATAGAGTCATTTCTTCTTAACTCTGTCTTTATTTTTCCGTCAGCACAGCAATTACATTGTTGGGACAAGCAGATACAGGTTATGAGCAACAAGGGCAGCAAAGGCAGGAAGATTGTGAAACACCTGTTCTTTAAATTAGGGTACATTCACGGGTGTGGTACCACAGTGAAACATTGCAATACTGTGCTATGTTCTCTGCATTATCATATATCCAGGTGTGAATGGCATCATTTACTTCTATGTGCAATGTGTTTTCACCACTTGATACTCGTACCAAAACGCTCCTTAGTATGAACAAGCCCTTACATTCAAGACTAAGGTAAAGTTATTTTTAACAAATACTTCAATGTAAACCAAATAAAGTTTACCAAGCTGGGTCTGGTATATGTTTACCATATACACCCGAATATAAGTCGACCCGAGTATAAGTTGAGGTATTTTTACCTGAAAAATTAGTAAAAACGGGTCAAGGGTAAAAATTATCACCACTACTGCAAACAGTTGCCCCATACAGTAACTGTTTGCACTCCAGAAGTTTAGAAACATGCTTTAGTTGCTGGGAGTTTCTCCTGCTCACCACTCTAAACATCCAGTTACCACCAATTCCTTGCCACTCCAGATGTTTGGAAACTACAACTCCCAGCATGCTTTGATTGCTGGGAGTTGTAGTTTCTATACATCTGGAGTGACAACGTTCAAGCAGCATTTGAAGTTGTTTGGCCATGCAAATATATATATTATTGGTAAATAGCAGCAGAAGAAAAAAAGTTCCTGCCCGCCTCTTGCGGGGATTCAGAGTTCCGTATAGGCTTCTCCATTCTGCAGTACATTCAGATGCAATGTGCGTAAGTGCTGCACGCTGGTGTGCTGGTGTGCACGCGCATACGTACCCGGGCCTACGTACCCGCGACTACTTAAAAAACAAAAACCTTGGCTTATACTCGGGTATATACAGTATATGTATACATATTGTATTTCCCCACCAATGTAACTGAATGGCTAGGTTATTTATTCACATTTTGAATATTTGTATTTAAACATTTGGGATATGCCATACTGTACCCTATTAATAGAATAGCTTTTTTGTGTTAAAACCAATCCTTTTCTGAATATTTCTGTTTAAACATGTATGTGGGAGATGCCATGTTGTCTCCCAATGACAGAACAGATTTTTTTGCGCACAGATTATCATTTTTTTTTTTAAAGTTCTTAATTTGTATTATGCATACCTAGTTATTGTACATTCCCACCTCTCATTTCAAAAAAAAAGTAGAATTTATACCCCTTGCTGTTCTCTGCTGTTGACATTACCGAGCTGACATTTCAGGTTCAAATGGTCCTTTTTCTTCCCAGAACACACACTACCTTGGAATGTTCCAAAAAGTAATTAATTTGGCTTGAAGAGCCAAATTACTGTTCTTTCTATTTCTTCTTCTTCTGTTTTATTCTTCTGCTTTTTAGAACTGTATCTCCTCCCACAGTTTTTGAGCTAGAGACATGAAGTTCAGTGCAGACGTGCGGGGCATATGGGAGAAGTGTACTGTCTTCTAGCTAAGGAATCTGCTGAAGCATTACAGTGTTATCAGTGAATTACATTTTTCCCATAGACTATAATGGTAACAATGCTCAAATGTGGATATTTCAAAATGACTAGTTTTATGGTCATAAACACAAACGCTGATACCCCGAACCCCCCACACAGACCCAGGTACACCCACCTATTGACCTACCTTTCCATTCCCATGGAAGCCATACTTAAAGGGTAATTATAGTCAAAAAACGAATTTTGACCAATCATCAAAAAAAGTTAGTTATATGGTTATACATGCAAAAACACATAACCCCAACCTCACACAGGTACACACACCTACTCACCTACCCTACCATTTCTGTTGCAGCCATATTTAAAGGGTAAACAAAGTAAAAAAAATAATTTTGAATATATCCTCAATAAAATTTACAGTAATTATATGGTCATACATGCAAAAACACATACCCCTAACCTCACACGAGTACACACACCTACTAACCTACCCTTCCATTTCTGTGGCAGCCTTACTTAAAGGGTAACTAAAGTCAAAAAAACTAATTTTGATTTATCCTCAAGAAAAGATAGTTTTATGGACATACCCCCCTCAACCAGACCCTGGTACACACACCTACTGACCTACCCTCCCATTTCTTTCTTTCTGTGGCAGCCATACTTTTTTTGAAAACTTGTTTTTTATTTCTTTTTCATATTCAATAAAAATAAGTACAACACTTGACAATTGACAATTAGCAGCGTTTTTGTTGAAGTTATTTTTGAGTCAATAAATATGTCCAATTTTCCTTAGTATTGTGGTGATTTTATTGTCCATAACTAAGGAAGAGAAAAGAAAAGTTTATTTGTATTATCTCCTTCTATAGTTTTTATATTCTGACACTGGAGTTTCGGGCACTTTTACTTGTGTCCTGTTTCTTCCATTCTGTATTTGTAGTTTGAGAGGAGTTATTTTTGGCTGGGTTCTATGGTGACCTCTTTTTTGTGAGCTACTATTTGAGTGCTGCAAGAACATATTAATTATCTAATATTGAACCTGAAACCTTAATCAGTACAGAATAAAAAAACAAAAGAAAGAGATAAAACAAAGAAACACTAGCATAGAAAAATAGAGAGGGGGGGGAGAGAATCTAAACAATAATGGTCAGTGGTTTAATCAAAATAGAGTTATGAAATATTCACTATACCTTACTTTGAATTGAGTTGTTGACCGCTCCGCTGGTGGGGTTCTTCTTATCTTTATATAGAGAAGGTTTGTCGAAAGGCATTTAGGAGTGAAGGACTGGTGCATCTTTTTGCCCATCCGAATCCATCATGGTATCCCATGGAGCCCAAATTTTGTTGAATCTATCAATTTGGTCTAAAACCATGGCCGTCAGGTATTCCACGGATCTCACCTCAGCTATTGCTTGCAATAAATCAGATTCTGTAGGGGGTAGCAGTTGCTTCCAGAATCTGGAAATCAAATGTCTCGTAGCTACCTGTATATGAGTACACATTTTGGTAGCATGTTTGGAGAGTCTTTTGAATGGGAGACCAAGTATCCAGTGTATTGGATCCATAGGAATGTGTTATGCAAACATATTTTGGATTAATTTAGAGGCCTGATCCCAAATATTTGTTATCATAGGGCAGGTCCACAATATATAAAGTAGGGATCCCCTCCCACCACACCTCCTCCAACACCTGTGCATTGCTTCCGGCCATATTCTGGGCAGCCATACTTAAAGGGTAACTATAGTCAAAAAAATAATTTTGACTAATCATTAAAAAGGTTTGTTTTTTTAACTTCCAACCTGATCCAGGTACACAAGCCTACTGACCTACCCATCCATTTTTATGGCAGCCATATTTAAAGGGTAACTATAGTCAAAAAACCTATTTTGACTAATCATCAACAAAGTTTCTTTTTTTTAACCCCCAACCCGACAAAGGTACACACACCTACTGAACTACTTATCCATTACTGTGGCAGCCATACTTAAAGGGTAACTAAAGTAAAAAAACATATTTTGGTCAATAATCAAAAAGTTGTTTTTTTAACTTGATCCAGGTACACATGCCTACTCTCCTACCCTTCCATGTTCATGGCAGCCATATTTAAAGGGTAAATATAGTCAGATTTTTTTTTTGACTAATCAACAACAAAGTATTTTTTTTAAGCCCCAACCCGACACAGGTACACAGACCTACTGATCTAGTCATCCATTCCTGTGGCAGCCATACTTAAAGGGTAACTAAAGTAAAAAAAACTAATTTTGATCAATAATCAAAAAAGTTTTTTTTTTTTAACCCCCAGCGCGACACAGGTACACACACCTACTGATCTACTTATCCATTACTGTGGCAGCCATACTTAAAGGGTAACTAAAGTTAAAAAAATGTAAGTTTTTTAACTCCCAACATAATGCAGGTACACACACCTACTGACCTACCCTTCCAATTCAATGGCACCCATATTTAAAGGGTAACTATAGTCAAAAAAACTAATTTTGATCAATAAGCAGAAAAGCTAGTTTTTTGACCCCCAACGAAGCACAAGTACATACACCTACTAACCTACCCCTCCATTAGTGTGGCACCATTACTGAGGTTTGTGTACACAGGTACACACACCAACTGAGCTACAAATTCATTTATGTGGCAACCATATTTAAAGTGTAATCTTCACAGATATAGTCGGGCACACCAGTCTTGATACAAACTGCTTTATTCAAGTAATGTTTCGGAACCAAACTGGTTCCTTCCTCAGACAAATATCCATTGCTTGGATATTTAAAGGGTAAGAATAATAAAAAACACATTTTGACCAATCATCAAAAAAGTTAGTCTTTTATCCCCAACCGGACACGAGTACACACACCAACTGACCTACCTTTAATTCATGTGACAGCCATATTTAAAGGGTAAGTAAAAAAACAACAATGTCCTCATCATTGGCAGTATTCAGTTTTAAAATCTGCAGCACAAACACACACATTCCCTTCCAAAATGCGGCCTTTGAAGCCAAATTCAAAGTTTATACTTAAACTTTCCCTTTCTAGTTTCTACTGATTGGCTGTTGGACGGGTCAAACATTTAAAGATTTCTACTGAGCAACTGAGTCAACCCAGGTGCTGGGTCAAGGGCAAGTCCATAACGGACCCCCCCCCCTCCCTCCCTATGGATCCAATATTCACACGCTTTCTCCTAGCGTGTCAGGCTTAAGTCATAATACCCTTTAGTGTTGCCCACCCCCAACCGCTAAAATGAAAACTAAAAAAAAATTTTCAGATATTTCCTTACAGGCACTTCGCTCCCGCAACTTCTTCTTAGCCGGCAGCCGCATCTGTGATTGGCTGACCGGCAGCCAATCACAGACGCGGCTGCTGGTCAGGCCCCTCTCTGCTGTTTCCTGTTAGCAGAGAGGGAGAATGAGTCTCGCGGGAGCGAAGGGCCTGTAAGTAGTTATCTGAACTTTTTTTGTTTTGTTTTATTATAGCTGTTGGGGGTGGGCTGCCATACCTAGCATTATGCTCAAAAGTGTTTTTTGCAGTGGACTTGTCCTTTAACTTGCGTAAGCTCACGCTAATAGAGAAAGTATTGGTAACAATGTTTTTAATTAAGTGTGATTTGATTCATGTCATTCTGTTGTATGTAGACTGTTTTCATGGCTACTATACCTTAGCATGTGGGAAATAGATAAAGGGACATTATAACACAGAGATACGAGCTGCTAGTAAGTAAAAGCACCACCATATATAAGGAATCACCTAGTTAAATGCAGTTCGATCTCACTCTTTATGTGCAGTAAATTTAAAATACTTTTTTCCCTTTTCTAGATATTTACAGCTCAAAAGAATACACATCACTTAAGAGTCACTTAATTACCATAACAAATTAAAAAACAGATATATATCTGAGCCCTCACAGCCACACCCCTGAATACATCCACATAACGGTGATGCCCTCTGTAAGGACCGACGCCCGTGAAGTCCAGTTTGACCAATAAAAAGCCTGCACGTCACTTGCAGAGTGTGATTCCCAATTCAGTAACTCAGAAGAAGGGCCTGGGCTCTGTGTGCTGCCTGACTTCAACAACACAGACACAGAGTCCACTTCAGTGACACAACAACAGTGTAATGTACGGCTACACAACTCAGAGAGCTGCACACACATAACAACAGCTTCTAAAACAGAGGGAACGAGACATTTCCTTTAAGGTCTGTAACACATTACAATTTGCTCTAGGAAGGTTTCAAATATTAACCCTGGAAATCTGAAAGAATAAATATCCTATTCTAGTCACGCCCGACTTTTATTGATGCCTGTCAGACCACTAAGAGACCTTCAGCGCTGGGAGAATGGATCACACAACACGCACGGTGCAGTAGAACCCAGTTTCTCGGTTTATTCACATATTACATTGGGTTTTCACAAAGAGAAAAGGGGGCATGGCCAGACACAGTGTCTGTAGATGACATACTAAAACCTTGGAATATGAAGATAGTCAGACTGACACACAAAATGTAGCAGGGAAAAGACCTTGAGCTCAGAACATTTGGAAACAAAACATCTGCAATAACACGACAATAATATAAGACAAAATGGAGTCAGAGAACAAAATGGCTGCTATTAGGCTAAGTGATTATAGAGAATATATAAAAACCTAACAAAGACTATGTTGCTATTGGTGATATATATGACATTTATATACAAATTTAAACCCTGGATAGACTATGTTACTATTGGTGATATGAATGACATTTATATACAAATATAAACCCTGGAAAGACTATGTTACTATTGGTGATATGAATGACATTTATATACAAATATAAACCCCGGAAAGACTATGTTACTATTGGTGATATGAATGACATTTATATACAAATATAAACCCTGGAAAGACTATGTTACTATTGGTGATATGAATGACATTTATATACAAATATAAACCCCGGAAAGACTATGTTACTATTGGGGATATGAATGACATTTATATACAAATATTAACCCTGGAAAGACTATGTTACTATTGGTGATATGAATCACATTTATATACAAATATAAACCCTGGAAAGACTATCTTACTATTGGTGATATGAATGACATTTATATACAAATATAAACCCTGCAAAGACTATGTTACTATTGGTGATATGAATGACATTTCTAAACAAATATAAACCCTGGAAAGACTATGTTACTATTGGTGATATGAATGACATTTATATACAAATATAAACCCCGGAAAGACTATGTTAATATTGGTGATATGAATGACATTTATAAACAAATATAAATCCTGGAAAGACTATGTTACTATTGGTGATATGAATGACATTTATATACAAATATAAACCCTGAAAAGACTATGTTGGTATTGGTGATATGAATCACATTTATATACAAATATAAACCCTGGAAAGACTATTTTACTATTGGTGATATGAATGACATTTATATACAAATATTAACCCTGGAAAGACTATCTTACTATTGGTGATATGAATGACATTTATATACAAATATTAACCCTGGAAAGACTATCTTACTATTGGTGATATATATCTGTTGTATTCAATTAGATCGCTATAGTCATCTGACTGGCATTTTCAATTCAGAATGACTTGTACAAGCATCTGTGGCTATTATGTACCCTGGAAAATCCCAATTAGCATATAACAGCCAAGTGTTAAGGGCGTGATTGGATAGTGGCTAAGAGGTGTTATAGGAACGCCCAGAGTAAGTGATATAAATGACATTTATATACAAATATAAACCCTGGAAATACTATGTTGCTATTGGTGATATGAACCAAATTTGCAGTTATTTGCGGTTATTTTCATGCTAAGAAATTTAAAGTAGAGCCTCCTGGAATGTGACCACACCCCCAGATATGGCTGTCACGGGCCACACACCCAAACATCACGGACACGCTCATACCCCAACCATCAAGGCCATGCCCACAAAGATAACTGCCATTCCCCCAAACATCGCAACCATGCCCCCAAATGTTGTGAGCATGCAACCACATATTGTGGTCACCCCCCCAAAAAAACTTTATGCCCCCATACATCATGGCCACACCCCCAAACATCACAGACACCCCCCACCACCAATTTTAACATCAAAGCCTCCTGGATACTACAACATCACAGACACGCCCTCAGACCGTCCACACCCCTGGGAATAGATGGATGGGATCTAATAGTCAATATAAAGGGGTACTTGAGCAAGGAAAAAGTGTTAAAGTGCAAACAAAGTGAAATACTGCTAACTAATGTGCAAAAAATACAGCACACTTAATAAAAACACACAAAGTTCAGACAGTGCCACCGTATGAAGAATGGCTTTAACAACACAGACAAACAGCCAGCATGTCACATGCTTCAGAGACACTGACGTCCATTAGTCACTCAAGTGCTGCGGTATTTAGTTGCAATTAACATGTTTTCCCCACGCCAAATTCCATGTAGCATGTTCACCACAATATTTGTATAATTACGCTCCAAATAGAAAAACTGGTAACATTGTATATAAAGTTTTGCTATAAACATGTGTTCTAAACGTCCCTCAAGCAATGTCACCTCCTCAACTAATAACTATTTAATACTGTGCACTTCTTTTTCCCTGTCACTTCCATCTAGACCAAAAACCCACACCTGCACATAAAAATACTATACCCACATGTGTACATGGGCAATGCCAGGTACAACCACTAGTAGAAAATAATTGTTAAGCATCTGATATATCTTTAATGTATATATGGTATATACACCACTCTGATGTTGGCTGTTTGCAGGAAGGTGCAATCATCCATCCCTCTACTCCAAGGGCAAAGGTAATCCAAGCAATAAACAAAAGCAGAGGATCACAGTACAGGTAAGTTTCAAATTTTTTATGTGAACAATGTGAAACCCCTTCCTCTGGTATAGCCAGTGTATAAGTCCTGCAAACACTAATACCCTCATAACCCCACCTACAAACCATGCGGCAGTGTGATTGATGGGCCAGGGTCCAAAAGTGAGGCTGCCCTGGTCCAGACATATAAAGAACAAATTAAACATTTTCAACATCCCTTTAAAATGCATTTGCTATGATTAAAAAAAAAAGTTGAAAATGTTATACTTAAACCATAAAACATATTACATTAAATACAATACATTGAGATACCCTACATTCTTTATGTTTCAATAAAACATCTTGCATATTCACCCATGAATATTTTTTTATTGATATTATTAAATATACCTTTGATCAGCATAGCATCATATCAGATTGTATAATAAGGTCTGAGTCTTTTTCCCACCTCTATGTGAATAATAGAACACCTGGGGAACATTGCAAGACTTACCTTACCGGGGCTCAACTCACGTTCCCGTCTCAGCTATTGATACATAAGATAGGTGCGCAATTGGTAAATTGTGCCTAACAGCTGAGAAGTGTTCTATTATTCACAGGGAGGTGGGAATAACCATTCTCACCCCCTGTGAATAATGGATACACATTTACTGTACTTAAAGGACAACTCCACCCTCATAAGAACATCTTTTACAAAGAATGGCCTCTTTAAAATATGTTGATATATCATAGTTTGTCCTATGAATTTATTACTGTATGTCTGCTATGCTTCTGGATGCCTCATGGAAGCTGAGCAATTTAGAAACCTGTACTGAGCCTGTACTGAGCCTGGGCATGCTCAGAAGAGGCAGACAGGGGATTAACATTCAGTCATTGGCTGTGATGTCAACTGTCAAATTCACAGTTGCTAACTGGAAGAACCAGGGAGCAGAAACAGGGGAAACAGGACATTGTGCAGGATTTCAGTTTAGACTTATATATTTCAGATTTCAATCTATTACCGTTTAGCGTTTTGTGTTTTAGCTGTATGTAAGTTTACATTTTAAGGCTGGACTTTAAAAATAAAGTTTAGTGTTGCTTTAAGCTTATCTTTTGATAGACTTTTCACTATATATATATTTATATAGACTATTTCTTTCTACTTTTTTCTTTATTATAAGGATATTAGAACCAGGGCAGTTTTTAGCCATTTTGGTGCCCTAGCAATAATACCTTGTGCCCCACATAACTCCTGCCCCCCCCCCCCAAAAAAAGAAAAAAACAGTCAGAGAGATTCAATAAAAGTTCTTATCATTTAAAATGGTGCTAATTTTGCACCAACCAATCAGATCTTAGTTTTAATTTTATTAGTGGTCTCAGGACTGTGCCATTAAGTTTGATAACTCAAGAGGGGGATACTATCTCTATCTCTCGTTTTTGTCAATATTATTCTTTATCCCTAGTTATCTACTTTGCACACTAGCTGCATAGCCTGTGCATCACACTGTCTTTGTTTTGTACTTTGGCAGACAGACCAGAGCAATCCGATTCCTCATTGGGCACTAACTGCAGTCTGCAGGCCAAGTTCGGAAGCAGCTTCAGGCTTGCTGGCACAATCAGTCGCCTCTCCACTGAGCTGTTAGGGTGGTAAGGAAGGAGCATGAAGTGCAGTAAGTGCAAGTATAGCTTCACTCAAGGCTGCAAATTGGCAATAATCAGTAGGTGTAATCCTCCAAACACCCCCTACCCTTGGGTTGATGCAACCACAAATCAAAGTGAAAGGAGTATACTACATCAGGTTATCAAGATTTATTGTGCAAACAACATTCAATGTTAATCTACTGTATAATCAATTCTATCAACTGTATTTGTCTCTATTTGTTTTGAGTTGTTTTTTCTGTAGTAAAACCTCAGTAATCATGTTTAACTATCGTGTTGGCACTAGGCAATATATATAAGTGGGTTTTTGGCTACAGTTAGGACACTCAGTCTCTAAAAGGTTTGCATTTACTGCTATAGGTGATATGTGGGATAGCTCACTCAGAAGAAAGAGGATAACATCCCTATATAGTTAGCATTAATTTTTACAGCATTGATTTTACACATTTTAGCATTTTTAGCATTGATTTTACACATTTTTACACATATGTATTTTTACACATGCATAAAATGCCCAATATGCAGATACATATACAGGGAGATTCAATAAAAGTTCTTATTGTTTAAAATGGTGCTAATTTCCCCCCAACCAGTCAGATATTATTTAACATTTGAAAGCTAACATCTGATTGGTTGGGGCAAAATTAGCATCATTTTTAATGATAAGAACTTTTAGTGTGTTGGGTGGGACATCTTTGACAGGGATGTACAGTGCAGAATGCGTGTCTGAATGGATATGCTTATGTTTCTGCGGTAGACAGATATCGATATATTGTACGTTGGCACTATATTATGTGTGTAATCTTATATGCACATATGAGAAATGTATTTCTGTTTTTTAATGTTTTTTTAGATATTTGTATAAGGGGATAGCTTTGCAGGGAAGACCATCCAAACTGAAGCTCATCCAAAATGAAGCTATCCTAAGTGAAGTTGGAGTTTAACAAGGGAGTTCAATACTGGTATCTGACATCTCTCTCTCTCTATCTTCCAAAGCATTTCTACATTCATTGCCTTACCCTCTGTTTCCATATTATAACTACATCCTCTGAATAACTCATAATTGGTACGCATTTCTACATCCTTTGCCTTACCCTCTGTTTCCATATTACAACTACATCCTCTGTATAACTCATAATTGGTACGCATTTCTACACCCATTGCCTTACCCTCTGTTTCCATATTACAACTACATACTCTGTATAACTCATAATTGGTACGCATTTCTACACCCATTGCCTTACCCTCTGTATGCACAAATAAAGGAGGATTTACCCCTATTTGCAAGTATTTGCAACTTAAGATGTTTGAAAACTACAACTCCCAGCAATAAAGCATGCTGGGAGTTGTAGTTTCAAAACATCTTTAGTGGCAAATACTACCCCCTCGGTTTATACTCGAGTCAGTGTGGTTTTCCTCCTTTTTTACCTAAAACTAGGTACCTCAGTTTATACTCGGGACGGTTTATACTCGAGTATATACGGTAACTCATAATTGGTATGCATTTCTACATCCATTGCATTACCCTCTGTTTCCATATTACAACTATATACTCTGTATAACTCATAATTGGTACGCATTTCTACACCCATTGCCTTACCCTCTGTTTCCATATTACAACTACATACTCTGTATAACTCATAATTGGTACGCATTTCTACACCCATTGCCTTACCCTCTGTGTCCATATTACAACTATATACTCTGTATAACTCATAATTGGTACGCATTTCTACATCCATTGCCTTACCCTCTGTTTCCATATTACAACTACATACATGTATACCTCATAATTGGTACGCATTTCTACATCCATTGCCTTACCCTCTGTGTCCATTTATCCAACTATATACTCTGTATAACTCATAATTGGTACGCATTTCTACATCCAGTGCCTTACCCTCTGTGTCCATATTACAACTATATACTCTGTATAACTCATAATTGGTACGCATTTCTACATCCAGTGCCTTACCCTCTGTGTCCATATTACAACTATATACTCCGTATAACTCATAATTGGTATGCATTTCTACACCCATTGCCTTACCCTCTGTTTCCATATTACAACTACATACTCTGTATAACTCATAATTGGTATGCATTTCTACATCCATTGCCTTACCCTCTGTGTCCATATTACAACTATATACTCTGTATAACTCAATTATTGGTACGCATTTCTACATCCATTTGCCTTACCCTCTGTTCCATATTACAACTACAATCCTCTGTATAACTCATAATTGGTATCATTCTACATCCATTGCCTTACCCTCTGTGTCCATATTACAACTATATACCTGTATAACTCATAATTGGTATGCATTTCTACATCCATTGCCTTACCCTCTGTGTCCATATTACAACTATATACTCTGTACAACTCATAATTGGTACGCATTTCTACATCCATTGCCTTACCCTCTGTTTCCATAATACAACTACATCCTCTGTATAACTCATATTGGTACTGCATTTCTACATCCATTGCCTTACCCTCTGTGTCCATATTACAACTATATACTCTGTATAACTCATAATTGGTATGCATTTCTACATCCATTGCCTTACACTGTTTCCATATTAGAACTACATACTCTGTATAACTCATAATTGGTACGCATTTCTACATCCATTGCCTTACCCTCTGTGTCCATATTACAACTATATACTCTGTATAACTCATAATTGGTATGCATTTCTACATCCATTGCCTTACCCTCTGTGTCCATATTACAACTATATACTCCCCTATAACTCATAATTGGTATGCATTTCTACATCCATTGCCTTACCCTCTGTTTCCATATTACAACTACATCCTCTGTATAACTCATAATTGGTATGCATTTCTACATCCATTGCCTTACCCTCTGTTTCCATATTACAACTACATCCTCTGTATAACTCATAATTGGTACTCATTTCTACATCCATTGCCTTACACTCTGTTTCCATATTAGAACTACATACTCTGTATAACTCATAATTGGTACGCATTTCTACATCCATTGCCTTATCCTCTGTGTCCATATTACAACTACATACTCTGTATAACTCATAATTGGTACGCATTTCTACATCCAGTTATGAATAGAGTCAAAGTTATAATATTCTAAATATATGAGCCGTGAATTAGAAGTGTGGGATACAAAACAACAGTATAAATACACAATACAAGATTACTTAAATTGTGACACAACAAATATGATAAATGATTTAAAGTGTTCATGCAATCTATTGTATATAGGTATGACCATGCAAAAGCTTATATGTAGATTGTCTTGCCATCTCTGGAATATAAGGAATGCTTTCAGAAATAAAGAGAATAACTCACTTTCTGAAAGCAAATAAGATAGGAAAGCTGAATTGCTTTGGTTTGGAGCATGTCAGAAGCAATCTGAGAGGTGGTGGTAAAAGATATAGTACGGGTTCTGGAAATTTTAGTTTTGTTTAAAGAAAATTCGATAATTATTGAAATCAAACACTCACAACGCAATGGAGGTAACCAATATGCAATTAGAATTGTTTGTGCACTAGAATTGTGTTTTTTGTATGTTATATATTTGTGTGTTACATTGAAGGATTGACCAACCTTCTGGGAAATTGTCTCCACCCAGATAGTAGGTCATGTGCTCGTTTGAGCAAGTACTTTAAACTAGAGAGTCAGCTTCAAGCATCCAGGCCACACAGGAAAGCTGTCAGCTCATGTAGCCAAAAAGGCAAACACCAGTAGGTTAGGACCCAGTTAAAGGCACTAAACTCATATTAAATAAAAAATACTAAGTCCATCCGTTTCTATTATTCACAGGGAGGTGAGAACGCTTATTCTCACCTCCCTTGAATAATAGGACGATCGGGGACCTGGAACTTACCTTACACGCCGCTCCACTCGCAGCGCTCCTGCTCTAACAGCCGCTCTGTCCCGACCACGCGCCCTATCTTGTGCGCAATGCGCGCCATTCAAAGATAGGGCCGCGCGATCGGGACAGAATAGCGTGTTAGCAGGAGCGGCTGCGAGTGGAGCGGGTGTAAGGTAAGTTCCAGGTCCCCCGATCGTCCTATTATTCACAGGAGGTGAGAATAAGCGTTCTCAGCTCCCTGTGAATAATAGAAACAGATGCCACTTAGTTAATTTTTTGGGTTTAGTGTTCCTTTAAAGGAATCAACCTTGACGTGGTGACTGGGCTTAAAATAATTTGGCCAACTTATTGAACTAATTGCTTTTATTTATCCAGGGTTTAGCAGACTGTTTGTAGTAGCAACCTTATGGAGGTAGCCAATATGCAATTAGAATTGTTTGTGCACTAGAATTCTATTTTTTGTATGTATTATATTTTTGGTCTCTAGTTGCACTTTGATATGGATGTACAACAGCCCAATTTTCTATATATTGTGTGTTATAAGATTACTTAAATTGCGACACAACAAATATGATAATTGCTTTAAAGGGGAACTGTGGTCTCCAAACAAGTTAAGTTTAAATGAAAGGTCAGTTTCCTACCTTTAAAACGAGCCATCAATCACCTCTCTACGTGCTCCACAGCCAAAGTTAATGGGTGTGAGGCTGACATGTGACATTCCTGAGGCTTCTCCTGCACAGTGCCACCGGTGAACACAGCCTCAGACTCCCTCAGTGTGTGAGGGAGACAGGAAGTCCCTCCTCCTCTCTACTGTGTGAAGTCCTGATAGAGAAGGTAAGGGAATCTACAGCCCTTCTCTTTCACTGTGTTCTCACTCTGCCTGAAAAGGCTGATTCCACAGAGTTTTCTGTAGGGGGGGGTCTGAGTAACCCATGGCACCCACGAGTGGGTGGGACCACGGCACCCATGAGTGGGTGGGGCCACGGCATCCGTGAGTGGGCAGGGCCAGATGGGGCTGTAAGATAATGGGACTGCAACTGGAGGGACCATGGGGTCCATGAGTGGGAGGGACCAGGGGGGCTGCAAAGGGGAGGAGGAGACACAGGACAGATTGACTGACAGTTTCAGAGCAGGAAGCAGGAAGTGCAGGGGACCTGGTGATGCTGCTGCCATATCACACACAAAAATGTAAATATCTTCAAAACTATGCAAAATAAACAATGGAAATAAATTGCAAAAATTCATAGGGGAGCAATTCCTATCAATTTACCTAAAGTCATTTTTGGACCACAGTTCCCCTTTAAATTAGAAGGCAAATCTCATTGTTATAATAACAGTAATCAGTGTATCACCACTCATTTTAATGTTTTTTTAAGATGAGGTTTGTATCTTATTTCCCAGTGTTCACAGTGTGGTCACTGACCATTATGTTCTTTACACATGCTCAGTCCTAAGATACTGTATGAACTTAAAGGACAACTAAAGCCACAAAACAACACTAAAACAGAAGGCAGAACACCTTGATATAAAACTAATAATCTGTGTCTTACCTCTCATTTTGATACGGGCGCTGGGAAATTTACCTAAATAACATATGGTCTGTGCTTTACTTCTCAGCATTCTAGTATCAGACAGTTAGGTCAACGACCATTATGTTCTGCACATGCTCAGTCCTTAGCTATGGCAGAAACTTGTTACAGTTGGTCACACCCATTAATAATCTCTAGCCAATTCTTTTACAAGACAGATAAAGTAAGGAAGCATGTGACTGAGGTCAGGAGGTGTGGTCTGACACTGCACATACACACAGATACTTCATCCAGTTCTTAACAGGCTTACATTTACTTTAGTATAATTTACTGAAGTGGGATTTTATAGCTTATTGGTGTTTTTAGGGGGGTTGTTTTCAGATTCTGGAGTATAAAAAATTGGGTTTAGTTCTCCTTTAATTTATCACACCGACTAGTAGCCTCCAGTCAATTCTTTTGCAGGACATAATAGGCAAGGGAGCATGTGACTGAGATCAGGGCTGTGGCCAGTCACTGTACATTCACACAGTTATTCCCAAGTGGTAACATTTACTTTAATACTATTTAATGTATTGCTATTTCATTGTTTATTGATGTTTTTAGAGGGGATTTATTCAGATTCTGGAGTATACAAATTTGGGTTTAGTTCTCCTTTAAAGATTTGAAAAACCCTATTGCATAAGGGGGTAATTGGTGTTTTTTTTTTATTTCCTCTGGGATTCCCCTTTTTATATTGTTTCTCCTAGACCTGTTATCCAGGTCAGTGATCTTATTTTGTTATGCAGTCACCGTGTCCTCTAAATCATTGAGGGAATCAGCAGAAGAATAAAAGGTTGTTACAACATCCTGCATTTTATTTTCCATGTGCAATGTCCTATTCCCTAGTTCAGAGATATAATTTTTTTTTAAGCATAAAAGATATGTCTGTCATAAATGCCTTGCTCTGGGAAACCAGCATCTCCTTTAATATTCCTACAGTAACAGGTTAATTTGTTTTAAGAAATCTGTTAAAACATTCATTAGCAGTCTTTACAGGAGAATGTTTGTCTGACTCACCCTGTTGTGATTCTAGCATGGAGATCTCTGGTGAGGAAGGCTGTGACCCTGTGAACGCCACCAGGGTTAAGCCACGGTCGGGGGGACAAGTTATAGCGTAACTGGGTGGAGAGTGGGCAACACGGGAATGTGTCTCTGCAAAAGGGATAATTCTGTCCAAATAGGTACGCCTGGCAACCCTGACTCCACCTGACTTGCAAGGGCAGAAAATGATGTTTCCATGGGTAAGTTTGTTGTTTTCAGGTTTTGTCCTTGGTTTTCCTTTGTAGGGGTAATTTTTTTATGTTTTCTATCACAGGAGAGCTGGATTCTGAGGGCAAAATTACATTTTGGGACTCTACCCACTGGCTTTGGTATTTTGGGAAGACATCCATTACTTTGGTATTTTGCTTCCCCCCCTTGTTTCAGGCTGTCTTATTGATACCTCTACGAAGGTATTGTATTTTGGTGTTTTTAATCAGATAATAATATCTGGTTCAACTGATGATAAAGCTCACCACTTCTGCATGCAGAGGTCAAGGCAACAAGCATTAGAACATTAAGAGTCATGTACCTTTCGGAAATTGAATCTAAAGGTTCAAATGGTTCCTGGGTTACACTTTGGAGAACCATAGGTGGGTCCCATGGTGCAACACGAGACTCCTTCCTAGGAGCCACACAAATTAAAGAAGTCTTGTCCAACAGAGCAGACAAGGCTTATACCTTCCCCCTTGAAGTATTTTCGCTTAAGGACATTGAGAATCCTGAGTATAAAAACGTTAATAAAGGAACTGGATGCTCTGAACAGATCCTGTTTGAGTTCAGGGCAAAGTTGACAAATTGTTACCAAACATTATAGTATTGTACAGAAGTTGAATACTTTCTGGAATTCAGTAGCATTTTGACCAGCTCGTCTTGTAGGCCTAAATTCTTTAGTCTTTGCTTCTCAACCTCCATACAGGTGGGGTACATCCTAAAATTATATGGGACCCTGAGTTAGGAGATCCTGGACTGGAGGGAGAAAAAGTGGACGCCTCACTACCAGAGATAATAGGATAGTGAACTACAGCCTCCTTGTCAAAATGGAGTAATGGCGATGACAGTTGCTCATTTCCTATGTTAGATATCTTTAGAAATATTTTGCATATGAGGGGAAAAGGAGGAAGATGTAAAGAAGATCTGTTCCCCAGTCTCGCTCCAGTGCATCTGTGCCAAGGGGTTGTGGGTGTTGGTGCAGGAACTACAATTAAAGCCTTTACAGCACAGCCTGTCTGAAGTGTCTTGATCTACCTGTTCTTTAATTCAAATATGTGTTAAGGGTAAGAGTGGAGACCCTGGTGGATTACTGAGACCAACCTAGAGGCTTAGTAGCAGTAGTGGTCCAAACTATTTATTGATGTTGGGAAAAGGAGGAAGATGTAAAGAAGATCTGTTCCCCAGTCTTGCTCCAGTGCATCTGTAGCAAGGGGTTGTGGGTGGTAGACTCTTGAATAGAAATTTTAGCATTTTGTATTTTGAGGAGTGGCCATTAGGTCTATGGAGGGGTTTAGTAATATGTAGGTTACATGCAGGTAAATTGTTTGCTTCAAGCTCCATTCTCCTGGTAGAATCTGATTCCAGGCATGTCCAGTGAGAAAATAACTTTCATTAATGTAGAGGACCCCCCCAAACCATGGTTTGCCCCCCTGATAGGACTTACCTGACCCACTCCATCGCCACCAAGGTGCCACCCACTGCGTCTGCAGAACGTCTCTAATGATGGAAGTAAGAGATTCCATCTTGAATTTCCATGGGATTAGGAAGGAGTTTAAAGGTCTCATTGTCACGAACTTACCTGCCGCTCTGGTCCCGCGCCACTCTGGACTTCCGGGTGGGCGGCGTCGCGGACGTCATGACGTCACGACGCAGCCACGCCGGGCGGCGCGAGATTTGAAAAGCCGGCATCCTCCTGGACCCGGCGCCCCATAGTAGCATTAGCTACCCTGGCTCCTTACTCACCTGCCTTGGATCCTACTCCACTCCTGCTCCTATACTTACCTTGCCTGCCTCCAGTGACCACCTTACCTGTATCCTGTACTTACCTTGCCAGTATCCAGTACTTACCAAGCCAGTATCCTGTACTTACCTTGCCAGTATTCAGTACTTACCTTGCCTGCCTCCAGTGACCACCTTGCCAGTATCCAGTACTTACCTTGCCAGTATCCAGTACTTACTTTGCCGGTCTCCAGTGACTACCTTGCCTGTATCCAGTTTCCGTCTACTCACCTCATCTGTATCCAGTTACCTACCTTACCTGTATCCAGTATCCAGCCTTCAGTTCCCAGTAGCACCTTGCTCCTGTTTCCAGCCTACAGTTCCCAGCAGCCTCTGTATCCTGCACCTTCCAGACTATCAGCCTCCTCCTAAAGCGTACTGTGAGTACCCGGCCGTCCGGCCATTTGTTACAGTACTATGGGGCCATGGAAACGCCTGAGGGGGCTATGGCCGAGTTGAGTAAAACTCTCCAAGCTTTGTCCAAACACATGGACCTGTTTGAACATCATCAGGGCCAGTTGGCTCAGTTCATGGATTCCCTTGCTGTCCGGCTACCCCCAGCTGCTGCCTCTGCTCTGGGTTCTACGCCACCTCCTTCGGCGGCCGGATCCGGCGATCCTTCTCTTCGGAGAGAGCCCCGCATACCTCCACCCTCGCGGTTTGATGGTGATGCCCAAGCCTGCCGTGGGTTCATTAATCATTGCCGAATCCAATTTGAACTTCAACCATCTCATTTTGCATCGGATCGTGCTAAGGTTGGATACATCATCGCTTTGTTGGAGGGCAATGCACTGGCCTGGGCTTCTCCTTTATGGGAAAAAGACGATCTCTAGTCTATAATGTTACTGACTTCCTGAGTATGTTTCAAAAGGTCTTCGATGCTGCCTCCTCCCATTTGATGCAGCTCCGCCAAGGGTCACGTTCCGTGGGTAAATATGCTATTGAATTTCGTACCCTTTCTGCAGAGACTTCTTGGAACAATGAGGCACTTACTGCAGCCTTTTGGCAGGGACTCTCTGATCGCCTCAAGGACGAATTAGTATCTAGGGAACTACCTGTCCCATTGGAAGACTTGATTACACTATGCATACAGATTGATACCCGCTTTCGTGAACGGCAGGCAGAGAGGTCTGCAGCTCATTCCAACCTCCCTAAGACCTTTCCTAGGCCTGCTCAGACCTTTCCGCAACCCATATCTTTGGGTGAGGAGCCGATGCAAATTGGCAGCACTCATCTATCCCCCGAGGAAAAATCACGCCGACGTACCAATGGACTTTGTCTCTATTGTGCTGGGCAAGGACACTTTGTAAAAAATTCACATCATAGGACACCATAGTTTCTTCTACACCGAGTACTATATCTTCAATCTTGTTGGTGAAATCCTGAGAGTTCTGGATGTGATGCTTAGAACTTCCCACCAAAGGTCCTAAGATGTTAGCTAGATATTTGGCTTTCTTGGACTGCTTGGTAGAAGTTAAGGAAAATGGTAAACTGGAAGTAGAGGTTTACAGAAAACCAACACACACAGATCAGTATTTGATGTTTGACTCCCACCACCCTTTAGATCACAAGCTGGGGGTCATCAGAACCCTGCAACACAGAGCCGAGAACATCCCCACTAGCACAGAGGCGAAGGCTAAAGAAATGAAACATCTCAGAGGAGCCCTTAAAACTTGTGGAAGGCTAAAGAAATGAAACATCTCAGAGGAGCCCTTAAAACTTGTGGATATCCAGACTGGGCCTTTGTCAAAAGAAGTAGAAGGAAAGAAAAGAACACGAATACCAACAGTGAAGGGGAAAAGCAAGACAGGAGGAAGAACATGGTCATCCCATATGTAGCAGGGGTCTCCGAGAAATTAAGAAGAATTTTCAAAAAACATTGTATCCCTGTCTGCTTTAAACCGAACAACACACTGAGGCAGCAATTGGTACATCCAAAAGACCCAATACCAAAACACAAGAAAAGCGACATCATATATGCAGTGCAGTGCAGTGAAGAATGCTCTGATTTGTATGTGGGGGAGACCAAACAGCAACTGCATCAACGTATGGCCCAGCACAGAAGAGCCAATTCCTCGGGTCAGGACTCAGCCGTGTATCTGCATCTTAAGGATAAAGGACATACCTTTGAAGATTGTAATGTTAACATACTGGCGAAGGAACGTGACTGGTTCAAGAGAGGTGTTAAGGAGGCCATTCTCCTAAAGCGTACTGTGAGTACCCGGCCGTCCGGCCATTTGTTACACTCATATCTAAGATGGGCCTGAGGTTTCCTGACGATTTCTTTATCAGAAAGAGTCTTGAATAAAAGTCTAGTCTTATTCTGGGACTGGTTCTACTTCCCCGTTTAGAAATTTCGAAACCAGATGGGCACCTTCTTTTGGGGGGAGGGATCTTTGGACATAGAGTTGTTTATTGTGGGTAATGTCTTGAACTCTATGTAACCTGTGGATATAATCTTTTTACCCACATATTTGGAATGGTACCAGCCCAGACGTGAATCCTGTCAATCTTACTGCAATCTAAGAAGCCACGACCAGCAAAAACCTATTGTTGTGACTTTGGGTTGGATTGTTTTTAAAGGGCATGTCCACCCCCAAAACTAAAATTTAACCCCTTACTGGCCACATCAAGTAGTTTAAAACAATCCTTACCTTACATTCCTGCTCAAAATAGTTCCCCTGCTGTGCCCCTCCAAAGTCCAGGAAACTGCAGTGCAGGAGCGTGTGTGACTCTGCTGTGCCTGAGACTTCCTCAACCTCACGCAATGTTGAGGCATGCTAGTGCAGCCCTCCGTGCCTCTCAGCCAATCACGGATGCGGCTGGCGGTCCCGCCCCTGCTTTCAATTCCTTGCAAGCAGAGGGCCTGAACACCTGCAGCAGGGGAGAGAGGGCATGTAGTAAGAATCGGGGGACTTTCTAACAATTAATTAATGCGGTTGGGGCTGGGGGAGCATGCCCTACCACATATCAAAATTACTTTTGGGGGATGGACATGCCGTTTAAAAGGGTTATTTCAACAATATCCCCACTGTGTGTTTTGAAGTCATCTAAGGCATAACGCGATTTATAAAAAGCTAAAGTTTGTTTTTTCGCTTAATGGCCGTCAGAATATTAGCGCGACGCCTGAAGGTGGCAAAAAGGCATTTTTTACGAAATGGATGTTTTTAGCATGTCTTTGGGGATTTTGGGATGTGGTATGATTTTTAATGCACAAAAAAAGTAAAGCCATTCATACAAATGGTCTACATGTTTTTTTGTGTTCAACCTTGTCCGATTTGTGTGCGATTCCTGTGTGTTGCAGCCTGAGGCCACACTGCAACGCACAGGAATCGCACCAAAAATTGCAAGCGCTATTGCCCGCGATTGTTGTGCGTTTTGGCTTTGCGCATGTGTTTTTGCCGTCTTGCGTTATGGAAACGAATGTGTTAATGCACCAAAAATGGTGAACGTATACATTAGCAAAATGCAAACGTACGTGCAATCTGAAATCGCAGCAAGTTTTGTGTTCCCGCAATTTCCATTTTAGCAGAAATCGCGGACGCAATCGCGAATGCAAAACGCGGACGCAAACGCGAAAAACGCGCTGGTGTGGCTTCACCCTTTAAACAACTCATTTTGTCTGTTCGTCTTGCTAATGCGCCATCGCCTTTTGAATGCACTTTCATCTTGCTAATCTGTGATCGCCTTTGGAATGCGCGTTCGCCTTTGGAATACGCGTTTGCCTTTTGAATATGCGTTCGCCTTTTGAATACTGGTTTGCCTTTTGAATGTGCTTTCATCTTGCTAATTGGCGATTGCCTTTGGAATACGCGTTCGCCTTTTGAATACGTGTTCACCTTTTGAATACGCGTTTGCCTTTTGAATGCGCTTTCATCTTGCTAATCGCCTTTGGAATGCGCGTTTGTTTTTTTGAATACGCGTTCGCCTTTTGAATACGCGTTTGCCCTTTCATCTTGCTAATCGCCTTTGGAATGCGCGTTCACTTTCTGAATACGCGTTTGCCTTTTGAATACGCGTTTGCCTTTTGAATGCGTTTTCGTCTTGCTAATCGGCGATCGCCTTTGGAATGCGTGTTCGCTTTTTTAATACGCGTTCGCCTTTTGAATGCGCGTTTACGTTGTCAACTTTCTTATTTTTCTTTCTGTCTTCTCCCAATTTTAGACAAATTTAAATACAGTGCCAAGAACGTTGAACAGCTGGCTAGCTGGTAACAATGATTGGATGTGGTTTTCAATTCTTTTGCTACAAATTTCACATTATGAAAAAAACAGGAACAATACATTTTGTTTGCTAACAAACACTATTTAAACAAGCAGTTTAAGCTGATCATTGTGGCTAGAGAAAATGAGTGTGGAGGAGCTACTTTTGTTTTGCTATGTCCAAACTGTTTCAGCATCAGCAGCTGCTGTTTTACTTTTGCAGGCTGAACATGAGCAGCATGGAGAGCAGGAGAGGGAAAACGTGTCAGTTAAGATCAGACAGCTTCGTTTTTTTCTAAGGAGATTTTGTCTTCTGGACGAGCTGTCTGATGAGGAGGTTGTGGCGTCACTTTCGCCTAAATCGCCCAGCCATACAGAGTTGTACGGCAACTGGTCGATTTGTTTGGAGCCATCAACAAGGTGTAATGTTGCATTGACGGGGGATGACAACGCTTTTGTCTGTCCTTATTGTTTTGGCCACTGCCACATTCCCAAGCCTGTGACGTCAAACTCTTGGCTGAGCAGCCTTCTTTTTCTAGATCCTTCCAAGGTTATGGGTGCAATTTTGCCCTTGTCCTAGAGAATATATCCACTTTACATCCAGTGAGTCAGAGTTGGCAAACATCAATCGCTTTTTCCCGCGAGGGGAGGTTTTCCAAGCTGCCATGAGCCATGATTGGAGCATATTTTCGCTCGCACCACCTAACACAGAATGGAAGTGGTATTTAACCGAAAACACTTCCTTTCTCTTATTCAGGTGGTGTGTGATTCCCATCTGTCAATTATGAGTATAAACAGTGCGTTTCCTGGAACTGCCCCGACCTCCCATATTTTGCGCCAGTCCGCTCTCTACTGCAATTTTCCAGCGGACGGATGCCATACAAAAAACTTTTTCACAGTCACTCCTGATATCCATCTCCCCCACACTTTTTTTCCCCCCCCCAAGAAAGCCTCTACAACAGAGGGCTGGCTTGTGGTAAGTGGTTCTTTTTCTACAATTTCAAGTAATTGTGTTAAAATGACTTTACACAGATTTGTTTGTGTTTCAAAATAGGAACGCAGGGTATGGGATTCATCAAATAAACCGGAACCCAAAAAGCCCGGAAAACAAAAAGCAACAACATAAGCAACACAAATTAAGAAAGCGAATAAAAGCCCTATGCTGTGAATAATATTTGATGCCAATATGTCCCTCATGTGATAAAGGATATTTTTACATTGGGGGTCGGAACAAGACAGTACATCAATACATTATATCTATTAATAACACACACTTTTCCGCATTTTTTTGCTTTTCCGCCTTTGTGGACGCCAGTTTGGCACCAAAAGAATGGGCATTTTCACACTTTTATTTTCCACCTCAAACACCTAGCTCATGCAAGTTGTAATTTTGTGCCTTAGGAAGGTGGACACTAGGTGGTCCTTGTGTTTTTTCTGGATCCATGAAACTGTAATATCGCCTCATCCTTGCGCAAACAATCACCCATTTTGCTATAAAGCCCAGTATGGCTGGGCTTTAGTGTAAAGTGACGACAACCTCGTCATCAGACAGCTCGACAGATGACTACAAAATGAGACTGTCTGATCCTGACACATGTTTCCCTGTCTGTCCTCCCTGTAGCCTCTCTGCAGCCTCCACAATAGAGCACTGCAGCTCGCAAGCTTTCATAGTTGCCAACAGTCCTATTAACCGCTGGACAGTCCCGATTTAAGAATGCAGCCAAACCGATCTTCTGATGTCCTGTAATGTCCTGATCTGGAGCAAGCCCGTGCGTGGTTTTAAAATTTAAAGCCTTTCCCTGCACTGTACTATTTCCGATCCTCGTCCTCCTGCAGGTGAGAGATGAATTACAGTCAGTCCTCACGTTCTGTGTGCACGTTGGAAGGGGAGTGGGGAAGTGCAGTCCTGCGGATACTATCTCTCTGCTCTCAACACAATTGAGGAGGTTAGTGATCTATCTCTGCTGTCTGTTACTTATAGCTCTGTTGCCTATCTAGGTTTTCTATCATACTATCTTTATATCTATCTGTCTATCTAGCTATCTCTGCTTCTATCTATCTCCTATCTCTTCTCTCTCTCTCGTCTCGCTCTCTCCTCTCTCCACAGAGCTCTCTCTCTCTCTATCTATCTATCTATCTACAGTATATATCTATCTGTCTGTCTATCTATCTATCTATCTATCTATCTCTTCTATCTATCTCTGCATCTATCTATCTATCTATCTATCTCTTCTATCTATCTTCTATCTATCTATCTTCTTCTATCTATCTATCTATCTATATAACTCTGCTATCTATCTATCTATCTATCTATCTATCTCTATCTATCTTCTCTATCTCTATTCTCTCGATCTTTTCCTCTATCTATCTACTATCTATCTACAGTATATTATCTATCTTTCTGTATATCTATTATCTATCTATCTATCTATCTCTCTATCTATCTTCTATCTATCTTCTATCTATCTATCTCTGCTCCTATCTATCTATCTATCTCTCTCCTCTCTCTCTCTCTCTCTCTCTCTCCCGATCTATCTATCTATCTTCTACAGTTATATCTATCGGTCATTTTATCTATCTATCTATCTATCTATCATCATCTATCTATCTCTGCTATCTATCTCTGCTATCTATCCTGCTATCTATCTATCTATCTACTATCTATCTATCTATCTATCTATCTATCTATCTATCCTCTATCTATCTATCTAACTCTGGCTATCTATCTATCTATCTATCTTCTATCCTATCTATCTATCTATCTATCTATCTATCTATCTATCTTCATCTTCTATCTCTATCTATCTCTATCTATCTCTCTATCATCTCTCTTCTATCTATCTATCTATCTTCTATCTATCTATCTATCTATCTATCTATCTATCCTATCTATCTATCTCTCTATCTATCTATCTATCTACAGTATATATCTATCTGTCTGTATTCTTCTATCTATCTATCTATCTATTATCTATCTCTGCTATCTATCTCTGCTATCTATCCTCTGCTATCTATTATCTCTCTCTCTCTCTCTCTTCTCTCTCTCTCTATCTATTATCTATCATCTATCTCCAGTAATATATCTATCTGTCTATCTATCTATCTATCTATCTATCTATCTCATCTATCTATCTTCTTCTATCTATCTACTATCTATCTATCTATCTATCTAGCTAACTCTGCTATCTATCTATCATCTATCTATCATATCTAATCTATCTATCTATCTATCTATCGATCTATCTCTCATGCTATCTATCTATCTATCTATCCTATCTATTATCTATGTATCTAACTCTATCTATCTTCTATCTATCTCACTCGCTATCTATCTATATCACTATCATCTATCTATTATCTATCTTTCTGTCTATCTTTCCATTAAAAGTGAGCGTTGGGGAGTGGCTAAAACTTGTGGTGGACACACAATTTTTAAAATTGTCCCTATAATTTTTTGAGAATGCTGGCAACTATGAGCTTTGGAAATGCCCCTAAAATAACACCTCTCCTCAACATTTCTCTACTCACAATGAAAGCGGTTTACATAGTGTTTCCATTAAATTCTAGTTCACTGTTCATGCTTTTAATTTCAGTCCACTTTGGAGCACAAGAAGTGAAAACGACACACAATCATAGTTACCGCCTAGTAAGCTGTTCAATTATTGGCTACTATAATTCCAAATAAAATCCACATTGCATTGGGAGAATGAAGAGAAAACAAATTGTTAAGAAAACTCTTCTTGGCCTAATGAGCTGATGAAACGCGTTATAATGAACCGCATATTACAAAGGCAAACGCACATTAGAAAGGTGAATATTTACAAAAACAGGAGTAAGCAAACGCGCCTTAGAAAGGCGACTGCGCATTAGAAATGTGAATGTGATTAGAAAGCAAACGCGCATTAGAAAGGTACTGCGCATTAGAAAGTGAATGTGCATTAGAAAGCGAACGCACATTAGAAAGGCGATTGCGCATTATATGGTGAATATGCCTGAAAAGCGATCGCGCATTCAGAAGGCGATCGCGCCTTATAATGTGAATATGCCTTGGAAAATTAGAAGCGAACAACATTAGAAGGTGATGTGCATTATAAAGCGAACGCACATTAGAAAGGTGACGCGCATTAGAAGGTGAATGTGCATTAGAAAGGCAACGCACATTAGAAAGGCGAACGCGCATTATAATGGCGACGCGCATTATATGGTGAATATGCCTTGGAAAGCGCTTGCGCATAGAAAGGCGACGCCCATTAGAAAATCGACCGATGCATGAGAAGCCATGTGCGGTGAAACTGAAATTGACTTTCAAATGTAGACTTTATAAATGGATTGGATAAATAAACATGGGTTTACTTTTTGTAAATGTGAGGTGGACATTTTTTGGGTTAGATTGTTGTTATAGTGGCCTTTTCGCGTTTCGATGGTTTTCGCAATGCTGTCATCTTATAGGCGTTAAGTTTTTTCGCTGCGATACTTTTCGTCTTTATCGAACTTCGCGTCCTTTTTCAGACGTCGAACCCCAAACGGCGCTATTTTCTCTGCAATGTTCGCGTTATTATTTTCAAAATGTCAGATTTTTAATAATCTGCCCCTAGTGATTATCTCGTCTATGTTTTTCTCTGGCAGCTGGCCATAGATTAGACCTTCGAAGTAGTGTAGCTGCAATGGTCTAAGACATAAGGCAGTCTGCTGCAACCAAATTGCCTGACCTGGCTGAGAGGCTTACTAAATCAGTGGAGTGACCATCTTGCAATATTTAACATAGCCAGAAGTTTTTGAGCATTTCGGATGCGAAAAATGTCTAAAAGTGATGAGTATAGGAGCATTCCCACTATATATATCAACAAAATAAGAAATAGATGGGAGAACTTGGACCTTTTACTAGATTGAGGAAAGCAATTTATCAGCATAAATATAAAAAAGTGACACCCAAACCCAGAAAATGCCCCCCACCCCAGATGACTTAACAAAACCCTGTATAATCATCATCACATCCCTATGTTCCTAGTAACTATAATATTAACGTTCCAGTCACAGCCACTTGTTCTGGTCCATTCACGGATCTTGATTCAACATTCGAAGTTACTGGCCCGAGGGCATAGTATAGTGGCTGGTAGAGGGGGCCTAGCACTTCAACTTTGGGCTTTTTCAATGACACTGTGCCATGTGTCCCACTTCCTGATAACTTATACTCGCTTTCCCCATCAGCACATGAGTAAATCCAATGTCATAGGTCATAACGTTATCCCCCCATCACCCAAAAGGTTTTTTTTCTTGAATCTAAGTTGATTTTAAAGAACTAAGAAATTGAAGTTTAAGCATAAACTTTGATTTGTCTTGAAGGCTGCTTTTGAAAGGGAATATTGTGGGGTTGTGCTGCGACTTTGACAACTCAATAATAATGTTGTTTTTTAACTTACCCTTTAAATATGTCTGTCACAGGAATTTAGTACGTTTGTCTGTGTACTTGTGTAGTTTAGGGGGATAAAAACTAACTTTTTTGCTGATAGTCAAAATAGGTGGTTTTTTATACTTTAGTTACTTTTAATCTGTCTCCTGGAAATGGAAATGTTGGTTATAGGTGGTGTGTACCTGTGTCCACGTTGGGGTTAAAAAAACAAACTCTTTTTCATTTTAATCAAATTAGTTTTTTTGACTCAGTACCCTTTAAATATGCTGCACAGAAATGGAAGGGTAGATCCAGTAGTTGTGTGTATCTGGGTCACAAAAAAACCCAACTTTGTCGATGCTTAGTCCAAATAGTGTTTTTTACTATAGTTACCCTTTAATATTGCTTCCTCATGAAATGGAAAGGGTAGGTCAGTAGGAGGTGTTTACTTGTGTCACATTGGGGGTTACAAAAACAATCCTCTTTTGGTACCCTTTAAGTATGGCTGCCAGTAATCGGATAAGTAGATCAGAAGGGTGTGTGCCTGTGTCGGGTTGGGGGGTTAAACATACAAACTTTTTGATGATTGGTTCAAAAAAATGTTTTGACATTAGTTACTATTTAATATGCCTGCAACAGTAATTGGAGGGGTTAGGTCAGTAGCTGTGGGTACCTTGTCACGTTGGGGGTTAAAAAAACAAAACTTTTTGATTATTTGATCAAAATTTTTTTGTTTTTACTTTTGTTACCCTCTTAAGTATGGCTCCCCTAAATGGGAGGGTAGGTCCATAGGTGTGTGTATCTGGGTCTGGTTGAGGGATCTGTCTTTTTTTTCTGTGTGTGTGTGTTTTACAACCATAAAACTATCTTTAATGGAGGATATGCCCATTATTTTTTACTTTATTGAACTTTTAAAAGGGACTGTAAAACTCCCCTAAACCACAAAAAATAACTATATGCCATTCGTTTGTATTATTACGGAGGTGAGAACGCTTATTCCACCTCCCTGTGAATAATATTGCTCGTGGGACCTGTAACTTCCTTCGCTCTGCTCTACTCGCGCCCTTCTTCACTGAACAGCTGTTCTCTCCCGATCGCCAATATCGCCGTACCGCTTCAGCGGATTCTTAGCTAGGGATAGCACACTTCCCTATATGGCGCTGTCACTTCTTTACTGAATTTCATTTCTCAGCTAAAAACTGTGGGAGAAGTACAGTCCAAAAAGTGGCAGAAATCAAATAGAAGAAGAAAAAGAAGATTAGTTCGTATTTGGGCTGAATAAGTCCAACCCATCTACACTATCCTCATTTCTTGCCTACTGTTGATCCAGAGGAAGGCAAAAAAATTCATCCTGATTCAAGTGGCACCCCCCCCCCCCCCCCGCAATCGTAATTTCCCCTGGATCACCTACTTTGGATCAATACCAGTAACTTGCAACATTTCCTTTTTGCAGAAACTCATCCATCTGTTTTTTTTAACTGACCAATGACCTGGCTTCTGCTATCCCTATTACATTTATACTTTTCAATTCAACGCCATAATATCCAATTCACTCATTTTGTCAGCCAGGCTCTATTGATAATATTACGGATCATAATCTACAATGGTATTTTGCAAAGTAAGTCATCAAAGCGCCACCTCCTGCCCCCAGTATTCACTGTCTCATGTACAGAGGGTTGTTTCTATACAGATGGTCCCTCCACACCAATATGGAATTCCCTTTCAAAGCTGCTTGTTACCCTGCAGCTTATTTACCAGCAGTGAGTTGCTGAAAATAACTCAGGGTAAACAAGAGCTTTCAAGTCTTATCAGGGACTTCAAATTGGCGTGGAGCCATCTGTATGCATTTTTTTAGCCTTCTGTGCCTAGCAAAAACAAAGCTCTAAATATACCTTTCCCAATTATGCAGTTGTGGCACCCAGGGCACAGTTTTTTTAAAAAAACAAACTCGAAATGTCACCAGTTAAAATCACAACTACCTTTTTCCCCATTAGTTCCCTAAGAATCTACATTTACTAGTGTTTCCACAATTGGCTAGAGTTAAGAACTCCTTTTAGAAAGCCAGAATACCAAAGTTGCAGGTCAATTCCCCAGATTTACTTATTAAATGTTAACATTCTGTTGTCTTACATCTGCTCACTATACAATAAACTTTGATATTAATTTCTGTTTCATATGAAATGTAAGGGATTAATCATTGTTTGAACAATGTTTTAAAACCTATGTTTGAGTGATTGTCGGTCAACTTTCTAGAACAAGACTGTCACTTCTTATTTTGAATCTTGTTGAGCAACTCGAGATATGTGCCTTATGGGATTTACTCAGGCTAAGGTGGATTGTGCAAGCTGACCCCTGTCAGAAATCACCCAGCAGCCACAAGCAAGGTATAGGTAAGACACAGCTTGTTGTTTGTACATGTGCTTTGTCTAGTGGTACAATGTGTCCTGAGGTCTCCTTTATTAAGAGGTTCAATAAGGAAAAATCAAACCCTCATCAGAGGGAATCCAGCTGGGTGGTTCGAGATTCACGGAGTCTCCCGTATTTCTCTGGGGTGGTCTTGCACTCCTGCAGACCACCCCAAACTCCAGTGCCGCAAAGACTGGCACCTCCGCCCCTGGAACATCGCTTACCTGAACCGCCATGCCCCCAGAATGTCTCGTCATGCCCCTAACTCTGCCTTCACCCACCCTTTAAGCTCCTTGCCTCCGTCCACCTCCGAAATGATGTCCACGCCACCTCCCCATGCCCATGCATGCCCCCTGCCCCATACTGCCCCAAAAGCCTCATATGTAAGAGTGGGATGGCTGGACTTTTCAAAAATAGATTGTTCTGAATACGAATCAAAGGTCTCTTTAAGCTGTCCTCGCTCTTTTTATAGATGTGGAAGATTTGCTATCCCTGAGAAAAACTTGTTTCCTAACAGTTAGAAAGAGTTCAATAGCATGGGGCAACAGGAGACACAACAGGAGTAGGTTCTACCCCTAAATGCCTTTTTAATCTTGTTGCCATAGACGCTTTTTTTTTTGGCATGTAAACGCAGAAGTGCAATATGCAGTGCTTTTTTCCCAGGGGTTATTGAACGATTGCAGCCGTGAGGTTGCTGGGTAGATGTCCAGGATGTCAATGAGTTCATACACCGTGAGCATGAGAGGATGCCAGCAAAATTCATCTGCATCATTGGTGTAGCATTTAGAATCGGCTGATCAATGGCCTCTCCCACTTTCTACAGGAAGGTAGTGATGGGGAGCTTCACCTGAGGAGAAAGAGAGAGAAAACTCAACATATTTGTAATGGCCATAATGCACTTAAGGCAGACATGCAATTCAGGCATATAGACATGGGGGGGAAGACAGAGGAGTTGGGTGTGTCCTCCTATTCAATAATTTTCCTGTCAACAGGGCAAAAAGGAAAGCTACTAGTGATGATTCACTGCCATGGCGACTGGGTAAAATACTTCTCTTTCGTCTTAAACTTAATGTATTGGTTTGACTTCCCCCTTAATCTTTATTTTTGTAATTTGCATCATATGAGGGAAAAGTGGGTAATGGCTTTACAGCAGCAGACACCAGTGGATTAGAGTAGGCTCATTTGCCTCCCATTGGTGACGGATCCAGACCTGCTTTGCCCACTGGACATACCTCCACACCCACATTAGCTTCTCTCCCTCAGAGTATGCAATCGTGGCAAGGGAAAGTGGGCGAAAGGGTAACCACTTCACAACAGAGATCCATTAGTGGGTCGGCTCATTGCAATTTTGCCAACGTTGTTGAGAACGACAGGCAGGCCTTGGCCCTCTGAATACTCAAAAGTTAATATTTTTTGACAGTGGAGGAGAATGCAAACTTTTTAGAAGTGGTTTTCAGACACTGTTCATTGTTTACTACTTTACATGTTATCATTTTCCCCTAAGTTTGCATCATATATGTAACAGAAAGTGGGTGAAAAGTTATACTCCAGCAGCAGAACCATTGAGGGTTAGAGTAGGCCTCACTGCCGTTTGCCACCATTGTTTTGGAGCCAGGGCAAGCATGGCCGCCTCTGGACATGCCGAACACCACATGGCTTTTCTCCCTTCGGTGTTGCATCATGCAAATAAACTATACCTACATACATGCATGTGTTCGGAAGAGTAACCATTCACAATGCGCCTGTCCAGCTTTTTTTTTATACCAGGAGGTGGGCCCTCTAAAATCCTGTCATTGTCAATTTGTGGAGCATCGTTCCCCAAATTCTATACTTTAGGAAAATTTGCAATTCGAAAAATCTCTAAGGCTCGAAAGTTCGAAATCAGAAGGTTTGGGTTAGTTTCAACTCTTAAATCTGATTCGAACTCGAGTTCGAGTTCTAGTCCATCCTTCTCTAACTATACTGTACTTCCCTGTAGTTTGTGTTGATGCATGACTTCATCCAGTACTTGTTTTTGTCAGGCTCATCTTTCCATCCCCCCACACCCTGTCGACTAGGTGATCTCTGTGAGGAAAAGCATGCTCAGTAATCTCTATGAAGGCTGCCCTGGGAGAGGAATTTTCCCACAATGCAGTTCACACGTACAACTGTCACCGTTCCAGCTACAGCAACTAACATATCAGAAAGTTTTATGATAAAAGACACTTCATTGACTGATTCTCTATAGCTGCATTATTGTGCTGTGCGCTAAAAGAATTAGAACCGGAAGCGGTCGGGGATTTGAGTTCTGCAGCCGATAATCCCCACGAAAGGAAATTTATGACTTTTCGGCCCTGCTCCTGAAGTTAAGTAAAGGCATAGCTCCTTAACCTCCGGGCTTCAATCAAATACATTACAGGAAATAGTTCATTTGTGATTATTCCTTTAAGCCTTGTGTGTAAAGTTTAGTTAAAAAGGGGGAAGATCATTTCTATAGTTTACTTTGCTGTGAAATTGCAATCTTTTTATATGCCTGTAATTTGCAATTATTTGTGTTTGCTTATCTGAGTCCAAAGGACACGGATTTTGTAATAAAAATGAATGCCGCCAGCAGTGTTTTCAACCTTACTGAACATGACAAGACAAAACATGTTTACTCCTGGCTATCTTGGGGCTGGTACAACAGGTAATCTTCTACCTATTTTCACACACTGACAATATTTCACCCAAAGTGTGCCTACCCCCAACTGTTTGGAGGGAGTGAATAGGCTCCATCCACACCAGGGGTTTGCCACCTAAAATCAAGTGTGTCCATACTGCCTGTAACTATACTGTGGTGAGTTACGTTTTACATATTTAAACAATGTCCCTGATTTTTTAACATTCTTTTTTTTGTTTTTACTGAAGAACAGAAGGTAAATTGAGCTATGTCTTTACCTTAAAGGGCATCACACCGAAAAAAGAGGTTATTTAAATTGACCATGACAGAAACCTTAATTCTCCCAAGCCACCACTGTATCATTTTATTTTGACTGCCCCCTATTTCTTAAGAAATCCAATCTAAAACTTCTAATATTTCAGTTGTCAATCAAGTTCCTTGCTCTCACAACTATTCTTCTGTGAGTAGTTTACTGTAGCTAGAATGTGAAAGCTGGAGTTTGAAAGTTCGAATGCTGTATGCTGTGTGCAAGAGTCTTGACAGTTGGTTTGTGGGGGAACTCAGTCTGATGACGTGGGCGTGATTAAAAGAGAAGGGGGGAAACTGCTCCTAAACAAAAGGTGTGCTGGATGAGGCATGCAGCAACAAACACAAATCAGAGTAAGTGCTACTTAAACATGTATTCAATTATAGATTACGATGAGGGAAAGTCATTTTTTTTCAGTAAGTCTCCCTTTAAATTGCAGGCAGAGGAGGAAGAACTTACCCGCTTCTGCCCCAGCACCACTGTCCAAAGCAGGGGCTGATCGATCCGCTGTAAGCTCTTCCACTCTCCTGCAGAATGGAGGTAAGACCTAGCTCTTTACCTCCCATCCTTCAGTTAAACAGATAAAGAGTTTAAAACGTAATTGGACATCCCGCTTAACACACAGGAAGCATTTGGATTGTTTCACTAGATGTCTAATGTAATTATGCTACATCATATAGGCCGTACATCCTTGTCTTCTGCTCTTTCTTGCACTCTCTCTTGCACTCACTCTCATTTGCCAATTCGGTCTTGCAGATATGTTCGGCAGTAGCAGGCCCTCAGACTACTTCAACTGAGTCCCATATCTCAGCAGTCACCATTCAGTGGAAGATTGGGACCTTGTTGACTAGGGACAAGCACAGTGAAGTAGGCTGAGCATATGCACATTACGGGATTTTGTCGTCTTATGCTTGAATAAATCAATTCTTGCAAAACCTTTTATTGTATTTGTCAATTTTCAGGACAGGAGGCACTGAAGGTGTTTGAAAAAACATTATATCCCTGGATCTGTCGTTGGGAGAATGTTTTTCTGGAGTTTTAGTTCTCGCTTTAAAAATCCTTGTGCTGCTTAATACTATAAATGGGCTTGTGTTAAGTGAATCTCTGTTGGAACTGGTATTGGAGTTTTGGTGGATAACAAACTTAATGAGCAAGCAGTGCCAGGCGGCAACTGCTAAAGTTTTTGGGAGTCTCTCATGCACACGTGCTACTAGCCTATATCAGATAGTGGCACACAAGCTGTCTACACTTTGTCTGCCTCCGGAGGCGTTTTCTGGTAATGGCTAAGGCCACAAACTACCCCCAAGAGAAAGGGAGGTACGAAGGGGCAGAAACAGCACCTCAAAGCACAAGGTGACAACAGCAGCGGAGGAGAAGCAGATGAAAACAAGGAGACAGAAAGTAACAAGACAGTGAGGACCCTCCTTGGTGGTGAATATATCTAACATTGAACTTTCTCCTCCACTCAGACTGCTTCTTGGGATCTTTTGTCTACTACAGAGGATCTTTATTTGATTAGCTTGAATGGTTTGTTTTTACCAGAAATTTAAAATAAAATTTGTTTCAATACATCTCCTAGTGTATGATACCTTCCCACTTTATAAAAAATTACATCCCATTGGTAACATACAAAAAGATGAAAAGTATAGTATTGATTTTTTTGCACTAGTATAGTATAGTATAGTATAATATTGAGTTAACTAACGACATACGTCCTCCAGTCCAACCCATCCTCATTACGCTGCCACTGTTTGACCGAGGAGGCAAAAAACCCCACCAATTTATGAAGGGGGCAACAATTCATTCCTGACTCAACGAACTTTGTAAAAAAATCTCACTGAAACCCCCCCCCCCCCGATAGATACTAACTTAAAAAAAAACATCTCCTGCATCAAGATGTACTAACCGCCGGATAATTGATAACAATGCTAGGAATTCCTCACTGTGAACACCCCAGAATACCACTTTTACATGCTCCCACAATCCATAAATGTATTGAGAAACTCCAGGACGTCCCTAGTTTTTAGAAAAATAGATTGCCCCATTTACAGTGTGACGAACAGTGCATGTAACTCCCTAGACCAATTTCTGAAATTGCGCTTAATTTTTCAATTATCTCACTTTATGGCATGTCAGCATTATGGCAGCCCACATTTGTTTAACTGTCAGTCTCCACAGGGTTAAAATCCTCTGACGGACCATTTAGAGACTAACAGGGTCATTCAATAAAAGTCTTACGTTTAAAATGGTGCTAATTTTGCCCAACCAATCAGAGTTAGCTTTTCAATGTAGAATAGTCTGATTAGTTTGGGCAAAAGGTAGCACCATTTTAACGATAAGAACTTTTATTGAATCGCCCTGAATGTTGTCTTATATTTTGCTTAGCCCAGCATGAGTCCTGCCTTTCAAGTGGGGCCAGGTGTGAACCACTGTAGACTTCTACAATATAGTAGGCACCAGAACAGCTGATATCTTCTTTTTAGGAACTGAGCTAAAACTAATGGCAGACAAAGCCATTCATATTTCTTAATAATGCAGGGCATAGAATTAGTTTCATATTTTATAATACGCTCAGTTTTATTCTGGAATCCAAGACGCATCTGTACATTCCTTCCAAAGCAATTTATAGTGAGGAAAACCTAAGATATTTTACGATTTATCCATACTACTCCAATATATGTTGTTGATTGGTAATCATTTTATTGTGTAAAAATTAGGTTAATGACAAGCACGTTATTATTTGAATGGTGGCATGTACATATGACAGTAAATATCCTAAGGGTAAATGAAGTTAAAAAGTTCCCTCCAAAAAATAGGAACACCTTTCAGGGGCAGAACCAAGCCACCCTCTGACAGACGCTCCCATTTTCAGAAAAGGATAAATTGGGAGTATTACTAAGCCCAGGATTTCGTCATAACATCTTAAGAAACCTCTGCCCAATCGGACGGACCATATATTGGCTTCCAATCATGGACTATCATTTGGACTCCGTCACCTTTTCCATATTAGGGATTTACTACTTTCTTGGACTGTTCATGGACTTTCAAGCCAATTATCTTCTAAGTATTCCTTCTTTTACCCCATTCTCCCCTCACCTGTGTGTTACCTGTTAGCTTCAGAATTAACATAGTTTTCTGTATATTTTTATGCACCCTCTTTTGTTGTCTTTAATACATGATCCTAAATAATTTAAAGGCTAATGTCTATTTCCTTAGTATATTTAAGATGTCTCTAATAAAAGTCATGTGTTTATCGTATGAAGAGCTCTGGGTTCCTTCCTAAGGCGGTGAGTGTGGTGAGCCTTGGGAATTGTTCTTCATTTATTTCCCAAATGAACCTGTCTTCCAAAGTTCCGCTACTATAGTAAGAAGTAAATTTGTTTAGAAATTTATATATAACCTGTGTATAGAATAATAGTGGGTGGAAAACCCTTTTTTTTTGTTTTTTTTTTTTTTTTTTTTCTACAGGATTGCATATTTAGGTGGTGTGGATAACCCCAGGATCTAGATTTAGCAGTCATTCCCCTGATTGGAATGTGGTATAGATATTAAGAAATATTAACAGGAGATTCAGTAAAAGTTCTTATCATTTAAACTGGTGATATTTTTGCCCAGCTACAGATCTTATTTAACATTCAAAGCTAACATCTGATTGGTTGGGGCAAAATTAGCACCATTTTAACGATCCAGACGGTGATTGAATAACCCGTAAGTGTGTGTTATATCCGATTTGTTCACTATCCCTCCTTCTCCTTTACTGTTTATTGAATTTGTTTGGTTACTTGGAGTGCACTTTTACGATAACTGATATGTGGGTAAGCGGCCGATGGGAGGCTTCGTGACACACAGCCCCTGGTGAAAATTGAATGAACCATGTTTTGAAGGACACCACTGATTTTTTAAAAAACTATTGACAATGGTTACAGATTACGAAGAGGGGTTCTATATAAAATGGACATAGACGTCCCGTACACACCTATACCATATGCACAAGGAAGAGTTTATTTTTGAACAGCATTATTTTTGATGGGTATATACTTCTTATGGATTATTAACTATGTGTCTAAATTTACGTTTAGATTACAAAATAACATACTTCTTCCAGACCTAAGGACCCTAATATGGCACACATTTCCCACCCCCCCTATGCTAGCCTGTTTGGGCAGTTGAGAGAGTATGTTCTGGATTACAACAGATGAAAAATGAGTATGTAAAATATGGTGACAATATCTCTTCTATCTGGAATTCTTACATGTTCTTCCTCCCTAAGAAACAGAACAAATCATGAATGGTACACCCCTAAAATCCTAAATTTACATTAATCTTGATCAATAGTGATTAACTAATTTGATGTTTTGGTACTTAAGACGAAAACACATCAGTTACATACCGGGGATGGTAAAGAAGTTGTAAAATCCCACAGACAGGAACAAAAGACAGGGAGTCTTCTGCGGCAAGATAGCCTTCCACTCCATGGGTACCTGAGATTAAGAAGCATAGTCAAGTGACATGATACATAGTTAGCAAAGATTACCTTCTCATAGTCTTTCCAGGGTTTATATTTGTATATAAATGTCATTCATATCATCAATAGTAACATAGTCTTTCCAGGGTTTATATTTGTATATAAATGTCATTCATATCACCAATATTAACATAGTCTTTCCGGGGTTTATATTTGTATATAAATGTCATTCATATCACCAATAGTAACATAGTCTTTCCGGGGTTTATATTTGTATATAAATGTCATTCATATCACCAATAGTAACATAATCTTTCCAGGGTTTATATTTGTATATAAATGTCATTCATATCACCAATAGTAACATAGTCTTTCCAGGGTTTATATTTGTATATAAATGTCATTCATATCACCAATAGTAACATAGTCTTTCCTGGGTTTATATTTGTATATAAATGTCATTCATATCACCAATAGTAACACAGTCTTTCCAGGGTTTATATTTGTATATAAATGTCATTCATATCACCAATAGTAACATAGTCTTTTCAGGGTTTATATTTGTATATAAATGTGATTCATATCACCAATAGTAACATAGTCTTTCCAGGGTTTATATTTGTATATAAATGTCATTCATATTACCAATAGTAACATAGTCTTTCCAGGGTTTATATTTGTATATAAATGTCATTCATATCACCAATAGTAACATAGTCTTTTCAGGGTTTATATTTGTATATAAATGTCATTCATATCACCAATAGTAACATAGTCTTTCCGGGGTTTATATTTGTATATAAATGTCATTCATATCACCAATAGTAACATAGTCTTTTTTAAGTCTGTTTTAAGTCTAAGAAACTTTTAAGTCTGTTTTAAGTTTCTTAGCATGACAATAACCACAAAGAACCGCAAATGTGGTTTATATCACCAACAGTAACATAGTCTTTCCAGTTTTTATATTTGTATATAAATGTGATTCATATCACCAATAGTAACATAGTCTTTCCAGGGTTTATATTTGTATATAAATGTGATTCATATCACCAATAGTAACATAGTCTTTCCAGGGTTTATATTTGTATATAAATGTCATTCATATTACCAATAGTAACATAGTCTTTCCAGGGTTTATATTTGTATATAAATGTGGTTCATATCACCAATAGTAACATAGTCTTTCCAGGGTTTATATTTGTATATAAATGTGATTCATATCACCAATAGTAATATGAATCACATTTATATACAAATATAAACCCTGGAAAGACTATGTTACTATTGGTGATATGAATGACATTTATATACAAATATAAACCCTGGAAAGACTATGTTACTATTGGTGATATGAATGACTTTATATACAAATATAAACCCGGAAAGACTATGTTACTATTGGTGATATGAATGGCATTTATATACAAATATAAACCCTGGAAAGACAATGTTACTATGGTGATATGAATGACATTTAATACAAATATAACCCCCGAAAGACTATGTTACTATTGGTGATATGAATGACATTTATATACAAATATAAACCCTGGAAAGACTATGTTACTATTGGTGATATGAATGACATTTATATACAAATATAATCCGGAAAGACTATGTTGCTATTGGTGATAATGAATGACATTTATATACAAATATACACCTGGAAAACTATTTACTATTGGTGATATGAATGACATTTATATACAAATATAAACCCCGGAAAGACTATGTTACTATTGGTGATATGAATGACATTTATATACAAATATAAACCCCGGAAAGACTATGTTAATATTGGTGATATGAATGACATTTATATACAAAATATAAACCCTGGAAAGACTATGTTACTATTGATGATATGAATGACATTTATATACAAATATAAACCCTGGAAAGACTATGTACTATTGGTGATATGAATGACTTAATAAATATAAACCTGGAAAGACTATGTTACTATTGTTGATATGAATGGCATTTATATACAAATATAACCCTGGAAAGACTATGTACTATTGGTGATATGAATGACATTTATATACAAATATAAACCCTCAAAAGACTATGTTACAATTGTGGATATGAATGACATTTATATACAAATATAACCCTGGAAAGACTATGTTACTATGGCGATATGATCACATTTATATACAAATATAAACCCTGGAAAGACTATGTTACTATTGGTGATATGAATCACATTTATATACAAATATAAACCCTGGAAAGACTATGTTACTTTGGTGATATGAATCACATTTTATATACAAATATAACCCTGGAAAGACTATGTTACTATTGGTGATATGAACCACATTTATTACAATTAAACCTGGAAAGACTATGTTACTATTGGTAATATGAATGACATTTATATACAAATATAAACCCGGAAAGACTATGTTACTATGGTGATATGAATCACATTTATATACAAATATAAACCCTGGAAAACTATGTTACTATTGGTGATATGAATCACATTATATACAAATATAAAACTGGAAAGACTATGTTACTGTTGGTGATATAAACCACATTTGCGGTTCTTTGTGGTTATTGTCATGCTAAGAAACTTAAAACAGACTTAAAAGTTTCTTAGACTTAAACAGACTTAAAAAAGACTATGTTACTATTGGTGATATGAGGACATTTATATACAAATATAAACCCCGGAAAGACTATGTTACTATTGGTGATATGAATTTTATATACAATTACCCTGAAAGACTATTTACTATTGGTGATATGAATGACATTTATATACAAATATAAACCCTGGAAGACTATGTTACTATTGGTGTATGAATGACATTTATATACAATATAAACCCTGGAAGATTATGTTACATTGGTGATATGAATGACATTATATACAAATATAACCCCGAAGACTATGTTATATTGGTGATATGAATGACATTTATATACAATATAAACCCCGGAAAGACTATGTTAATATTGGTGATATAAATGACATTTATATCCAATATAAACCCTGGAAAGACTATGTTACTATTGATGATATGAATGACATTTATATACAATATAAAAACCCTGGAAAGACTATGTTACTATTGGTGATATGAATGACATTATATACAAATATAAACCCTGGAAAGACTATGTTACTATTGTTGATATGAATGGCATTTATATACATATAAACCCTGGAAAGACTATGTTACTATTGGTGATATGAATGACATTTATATACAATAAATAAACCCTCAAAGACTATGTTACAATTGTGATTGAATGACATTTATATACAAATATAAACCCTGGAAAACTATGTTACTATTGCGATATGAATCACATTTATATACAAATATAAACCCGGAAGACTATGTTACTATTGGTGATATGAATCACATTTATATACAAATATAAACCCTGGAAAGACTATGTTACTATTGGTGATATGAATCACATTTATATACATATAACCCTGGAAAGACTATGTTACTATTGGTATATGAACCACATTTATATCAAATATAAACCCTGGAAAGACTATGTTACTATTGTAATATGAAGACATTTATATACAAATATAACCCTGGAAAGACTAGTTTATATTGGTGATATGAATCACATTTATATCAATATAAACCCTGGAAAGACTATGTTACTATTGGTGATATGAATCACATTATATACAAATATAAAACTGGAAAACTATGTTACTGTGGTGATATAAACCACATTTGCGGTTCTTTGTGGTTTTGTCATGCTAAGAACTAAAACAGACTTAAGTTTCTTAGACTTAAAACAGACTTAAAAAAGACTATGTTACTATTGGTGATATGAATGACATTATATACAAATATAAACCCCGGAAAGACTATGTTACTATTGGTGATATGAATGACATTTATATACAAATATAAAACCCTGGAAAGACTATGTTACTATTGTGATATATGACATTTATATACAAATAAACCCTGGAAAGACTATGTTACTATTGGTGATATGAGACATTTATATCAAATATAAACCCTGGAAAGATTATGTTACTATTGGTGATATGATGACATTTATATACAATATAAAACCCGGGAAAGACTATGTTACTATTGGTGATATGAATGGCATTTATATACAAATATAAACCCTGGAAAGACAATGTTACTATTGGTGATATGATGACATTTATATACAAATATAAACCCCGGAAAGACATGTTACTATTGGTGTATGAATGACATTTATATACATATAAACCCTGGAAAGACTATTTTACTATTGGTGATTGAATGACATTTATATACAAATATAATCCTGGAAAGACTATGTTGCTATTGGTGATTGAATGACATTTATATACAAATATAAACCCTGGAAAGACTATGTTACTATTGGTGATTGAATGACATTTATTACAAATATAAACCCCGGAAAGACTATGTACTATTGGTGATATGAATGACATTTATATACAAATATAAACCCCGGAAAGACTATGTTAATATTGGTGATATGAATGACATTTATATACAAATATAAACCCTGGAAAGACTATGTTACTATTGTGATATGAATGACATTTATATACAAATATAAACCCTGGAAAGACTATGTTACTATTGTGTGATATGAATGACATTTATATACAATATAACCCTGGAAAGACTATGTTACTATTTGATATGAATGGCATTTATATACAAATATAACCCTGGAAAGACTATGTTACTATTGGTGATATGAATGACATTTATATACAATTAAACCCTCAAAAGCTATGTTACAATTGTGGATATGAATGACATTTATATACAAATATAAACCTGGAAAGACTATGTTACTATTGGCGATATGAATCACATTTATATACAAATATAAACCTGGAAAGACTTTTACTTTGGTGATATGATCACATTTATATACAAATAAAACCCGGAAAGACTTGTTACTATTGGTGATATGAATCACTTATATACAAATTAAACCCTGGAAAGACTATGTTACTATTGGTGATATGAACCACATTTAATTACAAATATAAACCCTGGAAAGACTATGTACTATTGGTAATATGAATGACATTTATATCAAATATAAACCCTGGAAAGACTATGTTACTATTGGTGATAGAATCACATTTATATACAAATATAAACCCTGGAAAGACTATGTTACTTGGTGATATGAATCAACTTTATATACAATATAAAACTGGAAAGACATGTTACTGTTGGTGATATAAACCCATTTGCGGTTCTTTGTGGTTATTGTCATGCTAAGAACTTAAACAAGAGCTTCCTGAATGTGACCACGCCCCCAGCTATTGCTGTCAACGGCTACGCCCCCAAACACCATGGTCATGCTCATACCCCAACCATCAAGGCCACGCCCCTAAAGTAACTGCCATGCATTGCAACCATGACCCCAAATGTTGTGACTACCCTACCAGATATTGTGGTCACCCCCCCAAAAAAACCAAAACATTATAGTCCGCCCTTATACATCATGGCCACACCCCCAAACATTCAGGTCTGTTCTCGAATCACACCCACAAACATAAACATCCTGTCCATGCCCTCAAACATTACAGGCACACACCCCCAAACACTACACCCATGCCCTAAATGGCACAGCCACGCCCACACTTTGAAACAGCATGGCCATGCCTCCAAAATCCTGACCGACAAATGTCACGTCCAAGCCTCCTGGACACCACACATCACAGAACAACACCCAGACTATCCACACCCTAGAATGCAGTGCCCCCACCCACCGCAATCGCAGAACATGCCCCACCCACCTATTCAAACTGGGAAGGTTGGGGGTATGGGAATTAAGAAACAGACACACACTGCCCACATGTCACACACTTACGACAGTTACAACTAAAGAACAAAGACATCATGGCACTTTCAATTCGGACCAGAGTAACTTTATTGATTGGGATCTAATAGTCAATATAAAGTGGTCCTTGTGCAAGGATAAAGTGTTAAGTGCAAACAAGGTGACATACTGCTAACAAATGTGCAAAAAATAGAGCATGCTTAATAAAAACACCCAACGCTCAGACAGCGCAACAGAATGAGAGCCCACGTCACTGATCAGAGACACTGACGAATGTCAGTCACTCAAGTGCTGCTGCGATATTCTGTTGCAATCAACATGTTTTCCAACGACAAATTCCATTAGCATGTTTACATGTAGGTTCACCACAACATTGTGTATATTTACGCTCCAAGTATAAAAACTGATAATGTTTTATAAGTTTTTCCTATAAACGTATGTGCTATTCGTCCCTCAAGTAAAGTCACCTCCTCCCTCATAACTATAAAAATACATGGCGTACATTACCAACTGGGCACTTCTTTTTCCCGTCTCTTCCATCTAACCCAACACCACACCTGCACGTAACAAATACTGTACCCACATGTGTACACAGGCAATGCCGGGTACAACTGCTAGTGATATCATAAAACACTCAGCAGTAACTAGCATGTAAAAGACCCTTTTTGTAGTACTTACGGCCTAGATTATAGGATGATTATTATTACTTGTTTCCTTCCCAATACAATCTATAGTCCATGTTGCCTTTGTTTTGGGACTGTAGAAAATATCTATGCGGCTACATTCGCATATGTTGTGTAAGTTATAGGGTCATAAGACATATTCAGCAAGGAATAGATTTTGGTATTTATTATGCAAAAATTTCCAGACAAACAAATTATAGAGGCAGTCAAAATATGATTGACAGCTATGAATTATGTGTATATATAGTGTATGTTGTTATGTGTGTTACAAATGTGTGTGTGTGTGGTGTAAGGTGGAGAGCCCCTGACCTTCTTTGTCTTGGAATACATGCAGTTTACTACCGTATATACTCGTAGTAAACCGACCCGAGTATAAACCGAGGTACCCAATTCAGCTAAATCCTAATAAAGTTGTTGACTCGAGTATAACCGAGGGTAGAAACTTGGCATTCAAGAGGTTTGGAAACTCAACCCAGCTAATAAAGCATGCTGGGAGTTGTAGTTCCAAACATCTTGAATGCCACCCTCACTTTGGCATTCAAGATGTTTTGGGAACTACAACTCCCAGCATGTTTATTAGCTGGGAGTTGTAGTTTCCAAACTCTTGAATGCCAAGTGAGGGTGGCATTCAAGATGTTTGGGAACTACAACTCCCAGCATGCTTTATTAGCTGGGAGTTGTAGTTCCAAACATCTTGAATCCACCCTCACTTGGCATTCAAGAGTTTTGGAAACTACAACTCCCAGCTAATAAAGGCATGCTGGGAGTTGTAGCTCCCAAAAATCTTGAATGCCCCCCTCACCCTCCCACCCAGTTCAGTTTGTACTGTCTCTTCTCCCTGTGGTCTCTTCTCCTGTGGGCTCGGTCTCTTCTGTGGTCTCCCTTGTGTCTCTTCTTCTGTGGGCTCTCCTCCATCCTCCATCCTTCCTGGCAGGTGCAGTTATCCGGAGCATTCCGGCAGCCGCGCGATCTTTCTGTGCACTGGGCGCGCGGCTGACGTCACTGCCCGGCGCGCCAGTACACAGAAGGATCGTGCGGCTGCCGGAATGCTCAGGTAAGCTAGTTGACTCGAGTATAAACCGAGTCCAGTTTTCAGGCTGATTTTTCAGCCTGAAAAACTCGGTTTATACTCGAGTATATACGGTAAGTGGGCTGCAACACCCTGATACATCCATATAAGGCAGGTTAGTTACACCAATCACCTTTGAGTGTTTGGATCAGGTTGCTTTTAAGAAATAATAATAATATGGATACGACAGAGGTGCATATGTGGCAATAATAATAAAAACTCACAATAATCATTTTTTAAATTCCCCTCTTACACATCTGTCTGGCAAACAATCTATATTGTATCAGGGTTAGGAAATACAATTCACAAATCTTCTTAATTCTTCTTGGTGCTCAGGAACTTGCATATACATTGATAGTGTAAATTTTAATAATTGTTTAAAATTATTGATATGTAATGAGACGTAAACAGTAATGTAAGAACTGAGCTAGCAATAGATTAACTTCCTCTCTTGATACCTGTGATCAACCTGTGACACCACGAGAAACAACTTATTAGGAGAAAGGACACGGCGGGGTTAGATTCTCCCAGTAGGAATTAGGAGGTGTCAAATCCTTTGTGGAGTTTTGCAAAACTAAAATTTTGCCAACAAAATGTATTGACATCAATTGGAAGTGGCAAGGCACATTTTGTATGTAAAGGATAGCCAACGCGGCATAATTTAAAAATAATAATATTGTAGAAATCATTGACAAGTACAGACTAAGAGAAACGTCAGAATCTCCCACCCATATGAATAAATGTGGCTATTGGACTGGCTGGAATGGCTATTGGATTTTCTGCACCAACCTTATTAGGGTAGGGTAGGGGGTAACTTCCGTTCCAGATCTAGCTCTTTAATAAATAGCCCATGAGTACAATCCATTAACTAGCACCAATCAAAAGGTAATGAGTTCAATTATGGTCAATTATGTTTGTTAGAAGTTTTTGCCCAATAAAAGCAATTTGGTATTTGGGCTGTATGTAGTATGTCCCCTGTATAATGAAACTCTTGTATATCACAGCTGCACCCTGCTACTGGCAGGCTAAACCCCACCCCCACAACCAACCCCCACCCCAAAACCACGCCCAAATATCCTAACTAACATGAAAGAAGCATCAATATACAACATTGAAATTTATTATTCAGTATCAATTTGCTTAACACTATGGCAGTATAGGACACAAGAAGGCGAATTGAAAACAATCAAATTAAGGTAAAGTATTTGTTTCTGATCTATTTCATAGGAAGCTTGAACCATGTATTGTAATGAATTAACAAAGAGGTAATTTAAAATAATTTAAAACAAGCAGGTGGAGGGATAAAGTAATTCACTCTAGTCGTTGCTGCCAGGCACTGTTTGCTACTGAACTAAACAAACTAACAGGGAGATTCAATAAAAGTTCTTATCGTTTAAAATGGTGCTAATTTACCCCAACCAATCAGAACTTATTAACATTGTGAAAGCTAACATCTGATTGGTTGGGGCAAAATTAGCACCATTTTAAACGATAAGAACTTTTATGAATAACCCCCTGATTTCAAAAATCTGCGCATCTGTGGAATTTTTCAATTTTTAAATGGATAATCCAAAATCTAAAATGAGATTGAACAAACTATGGGGGAGATGCAATAATTTTCATATCGCAACCACGTGCACTCGCTTCCGCAATGTTAACCAGTTTGTGACCGTCAATTTCATTGTGAAAACACTACGGTAATGCGACCTTTTTGCGCACTCTTTTAAAAACACCATTGAAGAGGCGTTAATTGTTGCGCAAAAAACTAGCGCAAAATTTTTTCTTTGCGCTGTGCGAAGAAAAAAAAATTGCGACATGGCGCAGGCAGTGCAAAACACGTTAGTACATAGGTTAGCATGATTTTAGCACTTATTTTCTCGTTAGCGCGGGATATTGCATCTCCCTGTATGTTTGGAAATTCGATAAAATCCTTATTACAATTACTATTAACTTCTTCTAACTTCAAACTTCCTTTTCCGCAGAGCCGCTGTTGGAATGAAGCAGTTTAGTTCATCTCTATTTGCTACAGCTAAGGCCCATAACATGGCAAAGTTTCCTCGGGCAAAATGCCTGAGGGCCGACCAAGCCTTCCGACCAATGATCACATGTGTATGGTGCTAGGTTGGCGGTCATTCATTGATCTGCCAGGACAGCGGTTGGCTCTCAGTTGTTTTTTTCCATGAACAATTTGCCATAGCAAAAAAGTTCCAAACAGTAGACATTGAAATAACCCATACAATTTAAGTTAACTTAAAGTATAACTATCGCATATATGAATTTTATTTAGAAAAAAGTACTTGGGACAGGGATATAAGATTGGGTTTGGGGTACTGTATGACATTAGTTTTTATTTACAGTCCTTTTGATAAACAACAGGGACCATATATTTGTGTACTTTAGTACAGGGGACTGACCGTGGCTGGGGGAAAAGTTCCATCAAGGCCGACCCACAGGAAACTCTGCAGTACACCCTTTAACGATAGAGGGGCGATTTAAAAAGGTGATTTGTCTGATCTGTTGTATCTTTCTAATTATTATTTTTAAGATCTTCGTTTTTCTTTCTATACTTTTTTAATTTCATTCTCATTTTTCTAATAATTATTTTTAGTAATCTTCATTCCTCATCTTTTCTAATAATTATTTTAGTAAATCTTCATTCCTCATCTTTCTAATAATTTTTTAGTAACTTCATTCCTCTCTTTTAATAATTATTTTAGTAAATCTTCATTCCTCATCTTTTCTAATAATTATTTTTAGTAATCTTCATTCCTCATCTTTTCTAATAATTATTTGTAATCTTCTTCTCATCTTTCTAATAATTATTTTTAGTTTTCATTCTCATCTTTCTAATAATTATTTATGTAATCTTCATTCCTCATCTTTCTAATAATTATTTTTAGTAATCTCATTCCATCTTTTTCTAATAATTATTTTTAGTAAATCTTCATTTCCTCATCTTTTCTAATATTATTTTTAGTAGATCTTTCATTCCTCATCTTTTCTAATAATTATTTATAGTACTCTTTATTCCTCATCTTTCTAAAATATTTTTAGTAATCTTCATTCCTCATCTTTTCTAATAATTATTTTTAGTAATCTTCATTCCTCATCTTTTCTAATAATTATTTTTAGTAATCTTCATTCCTCATCTTTTCTAATAATTATTTTTAGTAAATCTCATCCTATCTTTTCTAATAATTATTTTTAGTAATCTTCATTCCTCATCTTTTCTAATAATTACTTTTAGTAATCTTCATTCTCATCTTTTCTAATAATTATTTTTAGTAATCTTCATTCTCATCTTTTTCTAATAATTATTTATAGTAATCTTCATTCCTCATCTTTTCTATATTATTTTAAGTAATCTACTCCTCATCTTTTCTAATAATTATTTATAGTAACTTCATTCCCCATCTTTTCTAATAATTATTTTTAGTAGATCTTCATCCATGCTTTTTTTCTAATAATTATTATAGTTCTTTATTCCTCACCTTTTCAATAATTATTTTTAGTAGATCTTCATTCCTTATCTTTTTCTAATATATTTATAGTAATCTTTTTCCTCACCTTTTTCTAATAATTTTTTTAGTAATCTTCATTTCTCACCTTTTCTAAAATATTTTATAGTACATCTCATTCCTCACCTTTTCTATAATATTTTTAGTAGATCTTCATTCCTCATCTTTTCTAATAATTATTTTTAGTAGATCTTCATTCCTCATCTTTTCTAATAATTATTTTTAGTATCTTCATTCCTCACCTTTCTAATAATTATTTTGAGTAGTTCTTCATTCCTCACCTTTTCTAATAATTATTTTTAGTAGATCTTATTCCTTATCTTTCTAATAATATTTATAGTAATCTTATTCCTCACCTTTTCTAAAATTATTTTAGTATATCTTCATTCCTCACCTTTTCTAAATTATTTTTTTATATCTTCATTCCTCACCCTTTTCTAAAATATTATTTATGTAGATCTTCATTCCCTCATCTTTTCTAATGATTATTTTTAGTAGATCTTCATTCCTCATCTTTTCTAATAATTATTTTAGTAATCTTCATTCCTCCTTTCTTTTAAATCACCTTTTCTCCAGTCCCCTCTGATTTGAAATCTTAATGCCCCTTTCATTTCCTTATTAAATCTGTTTGCATTTGGCCTAAAGGAATATATAGAGAATGGCAAATATTTTAAACAATTGGTTTGTGCACAAGATATATGAGATGGTAAGTGACTTAAGACGGAATTGCAGTGGTTGCAGAAGTACGCAAAAAGACCTGCATGCAACCACCCCAAGCAATGCAGCAACACAATTCCTAACTTGTTTTTGTTTTACAGCTGAGAATAGCTGGCATTAACAGCATTGTTAATCTCCTTCAAATAAAAAAATAATATATAGGACCCCCCCCAAAAGTTAAACAACTACAATAGTAGAAAGCTGACAGGTGTAAGGCTAATCTGTTTTGCAGAAAAATGTTCCTTATCCCCTTTCCTCTGCCCACTCAAAAAATGTTCTGCCCTCCTCTCCAAGCTCATTAAGAGCTTGCACATCCTCAAGAGTAATTAGGAGAGTAGCATTTAGTCATTGATGTCCATCTAAGGAATGACAGTTACTAACTGAAAAACTTATGTTTTGATTTGTTTAAAGAAGCATTGTTGGCATTATACATTTGACTTAGATTGGGAGTAAATTCCACATATTACTTGATTTGTTGGTCTATGTGTTTAAAGGAGTGAAACCATACTCTTGGGTGTGTCTGTGAAGTTTGGTGGTGTGGGCTGTCCCATTTGGGGCCTGGCCATGATATCTTTGGTCATTTTCCATAAATACAAGCACATTCCAGGGGATTCTACTTTAATATTCTTAGACAACAATAACTGCAAATTGGGTTCATATAACCAATGTAACATAGTCTTTCCAGGGTTTATATTTGATATAAATGTCATTCATATCACCAATAGTAACATAGTCTTCCAGGTTTATATTTTTGTATATAATTGTCATTCATATCACCAATGTAACATAGTCTTTCCAGGGTTTATATTTTGTATAAATGTCATTCATATCACCAATAGTAACATAGTCTTTCCAGGGTTTAGTATTTGTATATAAATGTCATTCATTCACCAATAGTACCATAGTCTTCCAGGGTTTATATATTTGTATAAAATTCATTCATTCACCAATAGTAACATATTCTTTCCAGGGTTTATATTTGTATATAAATGTCATTCATATCACCATAGTACCATAGTCTTTCAGGGTTTATTATTTGTATATAAATGTCATTCATATCACTAATTGTAACATAGTCTTTCCGGGGGTTTAATTTGTATTAAATGTCATTCTATCACCAATAGTACAATCAGTCTTTCCAGGGTTATATTGTATATAAATGTCATTCATATCCCCAATAGAACATAGTCTTTCCAGGGTTTATATTTTGTATATAAATGTCATTCATATCACCAATAGTAACATGTCTTTCCAGGGTTTATATTTGAATATAAATGTCATTCATAGCGCCAATAGTACATAGTCTTTCCAGGGTTTATATTTGTATATAAATTGATTCATATCACCAATATAACATAGTCTTCCCAGGGTTTATATTTGTATATAATGGATTCTATCACAATAGTAACTTTAGGGTTATTCATAAAATTTATCATTAAAAATGTGCTAATTTTGCCCCAACCAATCAGATATTAGCTTTCAAATTTAATAAGATCTGATTGTTTGGGCAAAATTAGCAACCATTTAACTATAGAACATTTATTGATCCCCTGATTGGTCTTTCAGTTGTATATTTGTATATAAATGTGGTTTCATATCACCAATAGTAACATAGTCTTTCCAGGGTTTATGTTTGTATATAAATGTGGGTCATATCACCAATAGCACCATAGTCTTTTCAGGCTTTATATCTCTATATAAATGTTGTCATATCACCAATAGCAACAATAGTATTTCCAGGTTTTATTTGTATTTAAATGTCATTCATACATCAATAGTAACAGTCTTTCCAGGGTTTATATTTGTATATAATGTCATTCATATACCAATAGCAACATATCTTTCCAGGTTTTATATTTGTATATAATGTCATTCATATACCAATTAACATAGTCTTTCCAGGGTTTATATTTGTATTAAATGTCATTCATATCACCAATAGTAACAATAGTCTTCCAGGGTTTATTTTGTATATAAATGTCATTCATATCACCAATAGTAACATAGCCTTTCCAGGTTTATATTTTGTATATAAATGTCATTCATATCACCAATAGTAACATAGTCTTTCAGGTTTTATTTGTATATAATGATTCATATCACCAATAGTAACATAGTCTTTCCAGGGTTTATATTTGTATATAAATGTATTCATATCACCAATAGTAACATAGTCTTTCCAGTTTTATATTGTATATAAATGTTCATTCTATCACCAATAGTAACATAGTCTTTCCAGGTTTATATTTGTATAAAATGTCATTCATATTCCCCAATATAGCAAACATATCTTCCAGGGTTTATATTTGTATATAAATGTTCATATTAACCATAGCAAACATGTCTTTCCAGGGTTTATATTTGTAATTAATGTGATTCATATCACCAATAGTAACATGTCTTTCCAGGGTTTATATTTGTATATAATGTCATTCATATCACCAATAGTAACATTGTCTTTCCAGGGTTTATATTTGTATATAAATGTCATTCATATCACCAATAGTAACATAGTCTTTCCGGGGGTTTATATTTGTATTAAGTCATTCATATCACCAATAACATAGTCTTTTCCTTTGGGGTGTATATTTGTATATAAATGTCATTCATATCACCAATAGTAACATAGTCTTTCCGGGTTTATATATTGAATAATGCAACCCCCTACTGTAATTATAAGGATATTAAAGTCACCGAGGAGTTCTTGACCATATAAAGCACGAGGCCGCAGGCCGATCCCTTTTATACAGGGCGCGGAACTCCAAGGTATACTCTAATTCCTTATATTTACAGTAGGGGGTGTTTATTTAGTATAATCCACCCCTCATATATAATACCAAAATTCCAGCAATCTTACAGTTTTGTTCAGATCCCTATAGACGAGGATATGGCCAGTGTGGGACAACCAGTATGACTGTAATGCAATTCTTACCGCACGGGCACCATCCCTGACCTCTAGTATTCCCTCTTATTGTCCCAGCCCCCGCCTAATCAGTCTCCCTGATTTCCTCCGCCACTGCTCTGCCTTTTTCCCATTGACCATCAGTCCAGTAAAGGGCCGTGACTGTGCGGACACAGTGAGAACAGTGAGCCCCGCCCTCCCCTTCTCCCTTAGAGCCGTAACGTGAGTGTCAAAGCATCTTCAACTGGCAGCGAGACTCCCAAGTCTTTGGCGGGGCAGTAGAAGAAAGATTGTGTTGAGTGACAGACCAGCAGCGCCCTGGAGTGTTTCCGACCTTCAGGACGCTCGCCGGCACCCCAGACCCTGGCCGTCCCCGGCCCAAACCACGCACACCCAGCCCTTTTACATGTAAGGAAAGGCTGGAGCCGCCCATACACAGTCCCGATGGCCGATAGCCGCGTAAACTGAGAATGCGAACACGGATAAATTCAAGTATACGGAGGTGGGCGTGGACAGTGAGGCAGGGAAGTAGAGGGAGAAAGAAAGAGGAACGGCAAGTCCGGAAAGTTTTAACGGCGCGCTACTACGTGTAGCGCCGCGAGTTATAAGTTATACTACAGTTTGGCCCCATAGGCAATACTCATGAAAAGGGGGGATTATATTTTAATAAATAGTATCACCAATAGGTAACATAGTATTCCAGGGTTTATATTGTATATAATGTGATTCAATATCACCAATAGTAACATAGCTTTTCCAGGATTTATTTGTATTAAATGTCATTCATCATCAAACCATAGTAACATAGTCTTTCCAGGGTTTATATTGTGTATATAAATGTCATTCATATCACCAATAGGTAAGACATAGTCTTGTTTCCAGGGATTAGATTTGTATCTAATGTCATTCACATCACCAATAGTAACATATCGTTCCAGGTTTATATTTGTAATAAATGTCATTCATATCACCATAGTAACATAGTCTTTCCAGGGTTTATATTTGTATATAAATGTCATTCATATCACCAATAGTAAACATAGTCTTCCAGGGTTTATATTTGTTATATAATGTCATTCGTATCACACAATAGTAACATAGTCTTTCTGCGGGTGTTATATTTATTTAAATGTCATTCATATCACCAATAGACATGTCTTTTCCGGGTTTATATTTGTATATAAATGTCATTCTATCACCATAGCTAACATATTTCCGGGTTTATATTTGTATATAAATGTCATTCATATCACCAGTAGTAACATAGTCTTTCCAGGTTTTATATTTGTATATAAATGTCGATTCATTCACCATAGTACTAGTCTTTCCAGTGGTTTATATTTGTATATAAATGTCATTCATATCACCAATAGTACATAGTCTTTTCCGGGGTATTATATTTGTAATTTAAATGTATTTATATCACCAATAGTAACAAGTCATTTCCAGGGTTATATTTGTATATAAATGTCTTCATATCACCAATAGTAACATAGTTCTTCCAGGTGTTTATTATTTGTATATAAATATATCACCAATAGTACATAGTCTTTCCAGGGTTTATATAGTTGTATATAAATGTCATTCATATCACCAATAGTAACAAGGTCTTCCAGGGTTTATATTTGTATATAATGTCATTCAATCACCAATAGTAACATAGCCTTTCCAGGGTTTATATTTTGTGGAACTATGTCCTTTAAGGGCTATATTATGGTTTGTTAGTACCACGTATTTTGGACTAATCCTCTGTCTTTACGAGGGATATCTTCCTATTTAAGTACAATATTAACAAAGGAGCGAGCATATTGGACATAGTTTGTAATTTGTTTGACTACCGCCGAAATAAACAACTATGTATGATAATATTTTACATTCCCCATGGTATCAGTCCTGTGAGCGGCCACTTATTTATTCCATGGCAAACATTATTATGAATACCTCTGATTATAATATAATAATGCCCGGTGACAGTAATGGAAATTCATTATTAGACACTACAGTTATATATAAACCAACCCTTTGTGTAGAAGAAAAATGGTGGTCCCTTCTTTAAAATATTCATTTAAAAAAAAAACAGCATTAAATCGCATTATTAAAAGTTTTATCAACGGTGATTTTTCCTAAAGCATTTATGCCAATGTTTTTCATGTTTAGTTAGCATGTTTACATTTTTCAGTGTTATGCAGATGTGGTTTATGCGTGGTTTTTATGCGTGTGTGTGTAAGGCAGTTGTTATTTTGCAGTGTTTAGTTTTGCAGTGTGTTTTTATGCCTTCAGTGTTGTTTTTATGCCTTGTATGTTTTAGCCAGTTGGTTTTTATGAGCAGTTTAGTTTTTTGTGCAGGTGTGTTATTTTTAGTGTCGTTTAGTTTTTCAGTGTGTCTTTTTCAGCCTCGCTCCCTATTATTCTATTGCAGTGTTTGTTCAGAGTGTTATTAACAATGCAGTTTTTATTATAGTGTTGTTTTATGGCATTTTTCAGTGTTTTTATGCAGTGTTTTTATCTGTTTATTATACATGTGTTTCGAGTGTGTTAATGGCGAGTGTGTTTTATTCTGCATTTTCCAGTGTGTTTTTTTATATGCTGTTTTATCATATTTTCAGTGTGTTTTTATGCAGTGTGTTTTTGTTTATTCAGTATGTGGTTTACAGGCAATGTGTTATGACATGTGTTATGAGTATAGTGCGTGTGTTTATGAAAACACACAAAAAAGCAATTAAACGGCTCTACCTAGTATAGAAATAAGGTACTCATGTAATTTCTGTTTTGACAATAGGCAGGTGGGTCACTGATATCATCAATGTTGCAACATTTTATTTCTTTACGTACTCTGGGTGATTATACACAGTGAAGCTCACTAAAGCAGACTTTATAACGATGAGAGGCTTAGCTAGTCATTTATTGTATATGATAATTATACGGCTATTACTTTATTGTATTAGTCACTCGCAAACCTACACATCAGGGTTGGTCTTTTTTTGTTACCAGAACCCATTAGAGTGCCAAGATGACGAAATATTGTACGTTTTAGTGGTATTAGTTCTATTTGGCATACTGGAGATATAGTCTTAAAGTGATTAAAAGGGTTTCTTCTATTTATACACCCCTTTATACAACACATTGTGCACAAGAACAGAGATGAGCCGGCCAATATATCGCACATGGGTACTAATACTAGTGTGAAATGAATGCCAACTGCGTTCCTATCTTTTTCCTATGGGCCCCTATGAGTACCATTTACTCTCTGCTAGCTGCAATTGTGAGGTCAAAAAATATTTGCATAATTAAGGGCAAAAACGATGTATGGGAACACACTACTTCGTGGTACGAATCAACCCGTGCCAGAATGTAGGATCCTGCAAGAATTGTTACAATAGGAATTCCTTGCTATTATGCAGGTCATCAAGACTTATTTCCAAATTCGATAAACGGGCAACAGAGGTTTAAATAATACAAGAAACTCACTCTAGTCTATATTATCAATTATCGGAACATAAAGAAACCAAAGATTGCTGAAAGTGGGAAAAAGCATCAGTGATGCCATCTGGTACAGGCCACTTACGCAATGCACGTGCTCATCACTATTTAATTACCTTAAGGTCTAAGATAGATCATCCTTTAAGATATAGTCGTTGGTATGATGGGGCATGTCTGGGAAAGTAGACATTGGCATCCTGTGTTGAAATTAATGTGGTGAAAGGATTTTGCGAGCCTGTCTTTAAGATCTGGTAGGGGACCTGGGCAACATGGTGGGGGCAGGGTGAGGGAAAAACTTTACCGACCAGTAAAAGGACGAGTTACAGAATAAGCGTAACTGACAATCAGAAAAGAGAGATATACAACACTAACTACAGAACATAAATGCAGAACCTAGTACATTATGTTTACAGTAACCCATACCACGTCACACATACATTAGATCAGATATTCAGTAACAATCGTAAAACCCACACATTAACATATACAGTAACCATCACGTAACACACACAGTAACCCATACAGTAGGATACATCAGAAACCCAGTAACCACACTAGCAGTAACAGAACACACATCAACATAGGTTAACATATACAGTAACACAAACTGAACCAACACACCGAACACATACTACTAATATACAGTAACACACAAGTAACCCAGTTAATAACCCATACGGAGCAATTTACAATACCCATCATTTAATACCACCTTCAGTTAAAGAACCTACTACTAATAGTTGAACCATTTCAGTAACATTATACAGTAACACATACATAACATATACAAGTGGAGACATACAGTACCAATCATAACATATCATACAATACAGTACCAGTAAAAACAACAGTTTAACCCATACAGTTAAACATATACAGTAACACACACAACAGATAACCATCAGAAACATTCAGAACAACAGGTAACCATATAGACCATACTAACATAATACAGTACCCCCCACCACAGTACCCCACGCATTACAAGTAAAACATATAGAAACGCGATTCTGTGAAGGTCTCATTCATCCAGTCATGGTATTTCATGTTGTATCAAGTAGGTTTAGCCAACTGACTGAAGATTTAGTCTATAGCGACGTTCGCTAGTCATCCGATGGCTGTTACTCAAACTTTTCACAAGAATGAACTTCCCCCCTGGGCATCTTGTACCCTGCGAAAACCCATTAGATATTTCACAGCCCCGTCGTTTCAGCGCAAGCTGGTTGTATTGGAATAGTGGTATACTAAAGCGATTGCTGGGTATAGGAACCGCCCAGGGTAAAGGTGTCAACAAGCTTGTACAGGGCGGAGACAAGCTGGTGTCAAACCCCCCCACCAATCTATTTAGAGCGCTTGATTTCTTATTTAACCATAAATGGCCTTCTTGAACCTCTCTTGGAACCAGTCACGTTCCTTTACAATATGAAACTTACATCTTCAAAGGGAATGTCCTTTTTCCTAAGATGCAGGTATACGGTGAGTCAGACCCGAGGAGAAATTGGCTTCTCTGTGACTGGGCCATGACCGTGATCAGTTGCGTTTTTGGTCTCCCCCACATACAAATCGAGCATTCTTCCTGCACTGCTATTAAGTGATGTCACTTTTCTTGTGTTTCCGTGTAGTGGTCTTTCTGATGTACAAATGCATGCCTCAGTGTTGTTGTTTCTGTTTATACAGCAGGACAGGATAATGGTGTTTTTTTTGAAAATTCTTCTGTAAAAATACAGTAAAACATACAGTAACAACACAGTAACCCATACAGTAACGAATACAGTAACCACTATTAGAACCCTACAGTAAACATATACAGAAACCATCGGTAAACACCACAATAACCCATCAGTAACATATCACAGTAATACATACAGTAAACTATACAGTAACCCATACATAACATATACAGTACCCCCATCAGTTAACACATACAGTAACTTACAGTACCATAACAGTACCCCAATCAGTACATATACAGTTACACATACAGTAACATATACTAGACCACAACATAAACAACAGTAACACACACAGTACTCATTCCAGTAACAGAGACAGTTACACATATGGTAACATTCAGTGACCTATACAGTACCTATACAGTAAATATTTTAGCAACACTAACCAGTAACAATATATAAGAAACACCTACAGACCTTTGGCTTGTTAAAAGAGGAAGATGCCCTCCATCAAGTGCTTTATATTAAAGGCATAAAAGTTGTTTATAAGTATGACAGTGTGCAGATATAAATATTATAGGGTAGGGGCCTAGGAAGGTCATTGATTATCTTTTCTATGTTGTATAAATGTTTGACCAGATCAGTAGCACTTCCCTAAATAGTTGTAATTAGCCTAATTGGAGGCTATCCACAAAACTTGTATTGTATGTAAATCTATTCTGAGCATTCAAGCCTCCATTTGGTAATAGGCCCCACCCCAACACACCCCTTTTTGGGGGTCCTATCCTTTACTATAAAGCACTGGATTGGATGGCCTCTTCCCTCATTTTAAAAGCCAAAGTGCTGGGGGAACAGTGGGCCAGAGCCCTCCCACCCCCCTGTATATGGAACGCGTGCACCACTATGAGAAATGCAAAGGGTGCTAATTGTAATTGAAGTAGAAAGAAATGTGAAAAGGTTAGATGTTAGACCTTCCCGACGGTTACTTTACGTGGTTGGAAGGCCTTTTGTTCATGTGTCCCAGTGATGTAATACTAAAACTCCTTTTTTATAATGTTATCCAGTGTGCAGAAATATGATATTGTCTGGGGCCTAGAATGTGCATTGATTATCTTCTCTATGTTCAGTCAGGGCTTAACTAGAGGGGAGCATGGGGCGCAACTGCAGGGGCTCCAGGAGCAAAGGGGCCCCATCGTCATATTTTAGATGATTTCCCTTTTCTTTGCTTTGCATTTCTTCTCCCTTTTTTTTGTTCTTTTCTCTCTTCTCCGTAAGCGTTCCCGTTTTTCCTTTAGAAGCGGACTCGATTCTGATGTTGCATAGTCATAGTGTTGTATAGAATGCTTATGATAGGAAGCACGAATAGGGGCCCCCATCATAGTTTTTTGGGGCTGGGGGGCCCGTGTTTCTAGTTAACGTCACTTGTTCATTTGGCCGAATACAATTCTAATATGTTGGCAGGTAAACCACCACTAGTGTTATGACCAGCATAGGAATTTAAGGGTCACCAATCTAAGAGAAAATGAAATGAAGATTTGAACATCTAAATTTATTGGATGTATAGTTGGCCATAAAGAATTACTCCGATCCGCACGTACCACTTGCCCTGATTATCCATTGGCCGAGCTTTACATTTTTATAACCTCATTTAAACTACTGTGAACTTAATCTCTTCTGCACCACTTCATTTTCATCCTAGATTTTCACACTAGATCTTTCTGGCGGTCATGCTACCAACAACATGTGACTCTATTTTTTTCAGCAATTGTCAATCATTGCCTCTAATATACAATGGTAAATCTATAAACAGGAGGCGATGGCTGTGTGGGGGGTATGGTTGAGTGGGCTTGTGTAGAGTTTACTGCATTCATAGTCCTCCTAAAGATTGTTGTCTCCATCTTCCTCTGAGCTTAGACCTGCATTGCTTTGACCAGATAACCAAATCTTGGATGAATTTTACTTTTTATGTCAACAGAAAGAGATGAATATGTTTAATTCCTAGTCTCTGCAGTTAGATGTACAAATAAAGCTTGACTTGTGGTGCATGAGCTCAAAAAACCACATTTTACAAGGGTATACTTCAAGGTGATTTGGGCGTGCCTTTCTTCTGCTTTTTCTTGTACAGTATATTCCAGGGTCCCCCCTATAATGCGGTTTGTCCCAGAGAAAAGGTTGGGGTTGCAAGATAGGTTCCTTCCGTGTTTTGGTCCGAGTCTCAACTCTCAAACCGGAAAGAGGGGCTAAAAGCGCAAATGAGTCACAGTTTGGCCTTGGATACATGAAATTTGGAGGGGACAGTGGGGTTTTGTGTTTGGAAGTGAGAATGTCTTATTTTTTCTCACTACCCGGCATTTACCTGGAGTTGGGGTGGTTGTCATACAAGGACATATCACCCAAAAAAGTTTTGTGCTAGTTAAAAAGAAACCGAAGAAGCAATTATACGTGACTGCAATCCCCCAAGAACACGGTGATGGGTGGTACCAACATTGGTGGTGTTTGCCTGCTTTTCGTGTGATGTTTGGGGCGGAATTTGAGTTATACTACACAGCAGACAATGCAACAGTAGTCTGAATGTGGGTACAGGGTAGGTGCTTTGGATAATTTACAAACATAATAGAATTTTAAGACCTAACCAGATGTCCAGTGAGGAGGGTGTTTCGAGTGACTTTAGGCAATAAGTGTACAAAACTGTGCCCCCTGCCATCAGAAATTAGCTGGGTTTTCATGCAGTTAACTGGGTACCCCATCCAATAATTCACCCACCCAAGAATTCGCACACCGAGCGGTTGCTCTCAGAACTGTCAGCTCGTGTTGCTCAGGTGTGCCAAACCATCGTGTTGGATTCTCAGTTTGTTGGTAGTGGTAGCGGCAGTGTTGCGTTGGTGTTCCGCGAATGTTTGGGGGTGTGGGGGATCTGGTTGTGGGTTGTGGTTTGCGTTCTTGGGGGTGGGTGTAACTAAAAGGGGCTGATGTTGTGCTGGTCCCTAGCCGGTCGTGAAGTGAGGGTTGCCGAATATATTGGGGGGGCGGTGGTGGGTGTGTGGGGGGGGGTGGTGGGGGTTTGGGTTGGGGCGACTGTCAGTCTTTGTCCTTGGTTGGTCGGACGAAGAATCTATTAATGTGTTACCCAGCTTAGTAAATCTGCTTGCTGCTGAAGAATTCAGGGCACAGCAAACTTTACTCTTTGTAACTCCCGGTAAAAAATTTTAAGAGAAGGACTAAAAATGGTCGGGTCAGTTTCGGGTCCGAAACTGCTGGTCAGGTCAATGGTAATAAGCGGGTGGAAAATCGGGTCTGGTTAAGGGTTTTGCGGGTATAGAAAAATTAGACCCGCACAGATGGGTCGAACTATTTGTGCTTATGGCTGTTATAAACTGTGTTCTATCTTGGAGGCCAGTAAAGGAAGCATCTGTATGGTTTTTGGTTTGGGTAGGGTGTTTGCATTAACAGCTCAGCCATTTTGGGGGTGCGCGCGATGTTGGGTGGGCCTCTTATTCAGATTAATTTTTTTCAATTTAAAAGAAAATCCTGGAGAGGCTGAGTTTGTATAGTGCCCGGAGCATTTATCTGTTATATGTTAGCCCCTGACTTGACTTAGCAAATGTGCGGCCATTGGGATTCGCATTGGATATTGCTTCTCTGTGACCTCTTACCACAATATTTATCAGATGGCCAGAGAATGCTAGCATTAACCATAGCAACATACAGGACATCTCAAAGCCAATTCTCTGTATTCGCGTAACTCAGGGTTGAGGTCATCTTCGACTCATTGATAGTGGCGATTCAGCGTCTAATGGTTTCCCCTCACCTACTATCTCCTTGTCAGCACTATTCTTAAAGAGAGAAAACATGGGTGAATCATCTTCGTAGTGGGGGAGTGGGGTGGGGGTGGGGTTGGGGGCACACTTTGGCAGGATCAAAAATACATGTTTTTGTCACCTCACTGCTAATGGAATTGCTAATGAATTTTGAAAGGTAAGGGTCCTAATGAGATCCCTTCATTGCTGCAGAACCAAATAGTCTGTTGTTTTCTCTCTCCTCAGCGAACTTTGTCTACTGCAGAGTGAACTTAAGACAGTCAACCAACTAATTCACTAATAAATGGTCATCGCTAATCAATATGCCGAGCTCTCTGAGAATCAAGCATGTAAAATGTCCGAACCAACGGCCTGTTATATATCCAAGTAATCCAATCCCCTGGGAAAGGTGTCTCAGACTTGGTATTGTTCTGTTTTAACTGAGAAGTTAACAAAACCCCTTAAAGGACCCTGTCATCTCTGTATGACACTTCTTAACTCACCCTGTATTTATAATAATAAATACAGATAATCCCCGATACAATGTTTAATGTGTGACTGTTGTGGCGGATGGTGAAAAGAAGCCCTGATCCTGAAGGTCAGATAATATAATAGACATTCTAGGGGACGGCTGTTTGGGTCATTGTGGAGACAGGAACCAAACTGGGTAAGTCTTGTTTCCAAAAGCCGTTCAGGAACGGCTACTACATTCTAAAGGTGGTGTAATGTATGTCAAGGTGTGCCAATGACACATTAGGAATGAGAACTCGGCCCTGAAGAGCTTCACAATCTAAGTGGGGAGGGACAACATGCAGATCATGGGGGAGGGATAAGGGCAAATTGATAACATGGTGGGGGGATGGGGCGTATCCAGTCAATGTATGAAGTACTAGATGTTCGTGCAGTATCGTGATAGGAGGGTGAGGTGGACATCAGCCTGCTGGAAATGTAGCGCACTTAACAAACTTCGGTGTGTGGGGTCCGAGAAAAAGCCCATTGGTAGTAAACTAAACCGCAATGTATTCTTGGGACGTAATCATTATCGGCACTTTACAATTAATTATCATATTTACAATAACGACATTAAGCGTCAGAAATGAACATCAGTTTTAAAATGCGATATCGCACTTTTATAAATTGCCAAGTGCTCAACACAGCTAAACAATCATTCATAGTGCTTGGTTTTCATAGAATGTAAGATAAACAGATGTAAGATGTTGTGGTGTTGAAGGAACTGTAAACTCCAGTTTTAAGTCTTTGCCCTCCGTTTGTTTATTATTCCAGGAGATGAGAACTCTTATTTCACTCCCTGTGAATAATATGTTGCTCAGGGGGCCGGGACTGCTTCTCCTTCGCCTGCTGGCAGGTCCGCTTTCTGTCACAGACCAGGTTGGGGGGGGGTTCTTGGGTCGCCTTTTGCGCACCGCTATCGTCTGGATATGCGCTCAGGGCGCCTAGAGAGCGCTCATGGTCGAGCAGTGCTGTTTTAAGCAGGAATGCGGCTACGAGCTGAGCACAGGGTAAGTGGCCAGGTCCACCGAGGGTAACCGATATTCATCCAGGGAGGTTAGAATAAGGCATTCTCACCTCCCTGTGAATAATACGAACGGAGGGGCAAAGACGTAAAATCTTTGGTTCTGTGGGTTTACAGTTCCTGGGTTAAGAGCTGAGTAGAGGAATGGTGCGCGGACCGGGGGGGGGGGGGGGGTGTGTTGTAAGTTGTGGTGGGAGGGGGTGGGGGTGGGGGGTGTATGGAGTCGTGGGAGTTGTGTTGGGGGGTGGGTGAGTTGTGCGGGGGTGTTTTGTGGGCGTTTGGTTGGGGCGTTCGTGGTGTGTGTGGTGGGTGTTGGAGAGGGGGTCGGGTGTTTGTTGTGTGGGGGTGACTAGTGGGACCATCCACTCACCCTACCACCTCCCCCCTCCCTTTCCTCCCTCACCACTTCTTCTCGCCACCTTTTGTGGTGTCGAGTTCGTTGCGGAGGGGGGGGTGTGCTAATGGGGTGGTGGCACCAGACGAGAGATTAAGAAAAACGTCGTCAGTTCGGTGGTGTTGTTTGAGCAGTCCAGCGCTAAAGTTGAATCAAAAAAAGGGATGGGGGTGGCGATGCGGGGGTGGGGGGTCTCTGTGTGGTGTGTGGTGTTGGTGTGTGGGGTGTTTTGTGGGTGGGTGGGGGGGGTGCAGAAGGGGGCGTGTGAGTTTGCGTATGGGGTGGGGGGGTGTAGTGTGTGGTTTTGTTCCAAAACAGGGGCTATCGAGGCAGGGTGGTTGGGTTTTTGGGGGAACCCCACTGGGTTGTGGTTGGGTGGGGTGGTGGACAGCCATCGAGCGTAGATACTGATAGTGTGTTTTGGGACAGAAAGACGTGGCAGACAGGCAATAAAAGAAAAAGGGGGCCACAGGGTGAAGAGATGGAGGAGAGAGACAAAGACGAGACGACCCAGGAAGAGAAAATAGAAACAACAGACAAAGGCGGGAGAGGGCGCCAAAAAAGGGGGAGAAAATGGGACGGTGTAACGAGCATCAGTGGGGGGGAAATGTGAAGGGGGGGGGGGGGGGGGGGGGGGGGGGGGCGTAGGGGAGCAGTTCCAAATGTCGGGAGCTTGAAAGAGAGAATTGGTTTAAGATGGGAGGAACAGTGGGGTTTTGTAGAGAGATTTCCTGTGAGGAACGCAGGGCACGTCCAGGACCATCCGGGCAAGAGGGACGACAGTAGGGCAGTTCAGTAGAGTGACATTTTTCAATAGAATTTTCTATTTTCCTATAAGAACTTTTCAAGTTTTGATTTTCTAATATCTGTTTCTTGTTTTTTCAATGAAAATTTCAGCAAAATTCTGTGGAATTCTAACGGGCTAAACCAGCTTTGTTCCAAAACTGGGACTTCTCACTAGTTCATTCTTAGCACCACTGATTAGTGCAGAGTAGGCACCGCTGGTCTTAACAATTAGATTGATCTTAAAGCCCAACGATTGACATGGCAATTGGATAGGCTGAAGTCTCGCTATTTGTGATGGCGGGGGGGGTGGGTCTCAGCGCCAATACGGTCTGAATCACGCAGTACACCCGGGAGTGGTAAAAGGGGAGTAAAAGCTAACCATCTGATTTGGCCTCTGCAAATCAAAGCACAGTCATCTTGCAGGATGGGTGGCGCTTTTTGTTCGGAATCAGTCCATTGTTCTCCCTACCAGAGGCGTTTTTAAGGTGGCATTGCCCTTGGATAGGCTGCCTCCATTGGGCCTGCCCCTGTTTTAGAAAATGCACACATTTCATTAAGGTAACTCTGTTGACTTGAATTGGTGAATTCTGTTTGTCCTGAGGTGCTTACTATCAGTTCGGTTTGAGATGAATTATTGCATGTTACCACATAATGAGCACAAGAATTCACACGTGGATTATGTGATCATGGCCGATACACGGGTTGGTTTCCTAATTACAGCTGTTATATGAGCAGCTGTATCTCTTGCATGATACCCAGCCCTTACATCCACCATTTCCAAACCACGCCAAGGCAAGTCGAAAATTAGCTGCCTAACTCTGTTGCAGAATGGTGTTGGCCGCTTCACGAACAAACGACAAATATTACTTTTATCGTCCAAGATCCAGTTATGGCTTTACAACCTTCAACATCCATATTAGCTTTACAAGACTACGATCAGGTAATAATGTTGACATCTGGTTCTGAATGTGTATGGAAACATTGTCTGTAATATGCTTGGTATTGGAAGCACTTGGTTGAAATGGGAATGCATGAAACAGCCAATTGTAAAATGTTTTGTGATTGACGAGAGGGGGTTATATAAAGTGGGATTGTTCTGCAAACGGTCTGCAACGCCCTTTTATAGAAACTTAGGGCATACTCAGCTAAACTTTTCCGATACCATGGGGATGGTTAATAGTACTGCAGAGGTACAGTTTCGACTTGCGGCAGTGTACTGACCCAACCTTCCAGGGACCCATTTCCATACTCGGAGCAGTGTGCCCACTACGTAATGAAAACGACACTTTTTGCCATTTTATACACTAAGGCCAAGCGGCTATCACCACATTTATTGTGTTGTGGAAGTGAAAAGCGAAATGCTGATGTGGCGGTTAGAGATGGGCTCTTAATCCAACCTGTAACTTCCAATTGTATTTTCCAGCGTGTTAGGCGCGTGGGGGGGGAAGTACAAGATTAATTTTAGAAACCCTCACTACAGACCTTGTAGACAGCCGATAACACCCCTCGAAAATCCCCTGGAAACTTGAAAGGGATTCGGCGATCGTATTTCTGAAGGTCATAGGAAAGTTCGGTCATTTTCAAGGGTTAGGGAAACAACCCAGTACATCGTAACCCTGGAACAATATTTTGGAACAACCCTCAAACCTGCCCCCTCGCTCCCTCTTTTATTTCGTGCAGGGTAACTGGCTAAACACTAAGTTTATTTCTCTTCTTTGCTGCCAATTTCCCACACTAAAATAAATGAGGTGTGGGGGGGAGTATGAGTTAGGAAAAAATTCCATCCTGTCTCATTTGTGACATTTTGGAACAATGGAGATTTGATCCCTAAACTTAGCTACCCCGAAACTCCATGCGCTGGAACTGCCCAATTATAGGGGTAAAACGCCCACATGAACGGGTAATCATCCTGGGATTCACAAGTGAAACGAAACTAAAGATATTCCACCTATCCAAGGATATACAAATATAAACATGGCTGTAGGGCTGTGGTGTGCTTGTATCATGGACAGGGTGTTTCTAATGGAACCAATATCACCTGCCACGTTAATATACAAACACCGCCCCCATCCTCTCGGGGTCTAAAACATAACTAAGAATTTAAAATGGTCCATGCTTGTGGTGTGGGGTGGCTAGGCTATGTAGACTGTCAATGTGAGCAGGAATGTGTTTTGGCTGTGAAATCCATGGGAAACCGGTATAAATTTATTGCGTATTTCATGTAGTAATACTGACATACTAAGATGTCCTAACCCTCTGTTTCGTTCCTTCGGGTTGGTTTTTTTGTGCAATATGGGTAATAGGGGGTGTTGATTGTAATGTAGGATTTTCTAGATCAGTGATAACCAGAGACACCTTATAAAAAAAAAACCTAAACACCGATTTCAGTCAACAGTAATGCAGTTGAAAATGCAACTCCAGTTTGTAATTCAGTGTATTTTGCTAATACATTATTAATAGAGTAGGGTACTATGGGGGTGAAGTAAGGATACTGGGTGGAGTAGGGGTACTATTGTGTGGAGATAGGAGTATTAAGTGGAGTAGGGGTCTGGATGGATTACGGGTACTCCGGAGGGGGACTGGTTGGAGTAGGAGTACTGGGTGGACGAAGGGGTTACTACTATTGGAGCAGGAGTACTGGGGTGGAGTGAGGGGTACTACTACTGTATAGGATTACTGGAGGAGCGCGGTACTCTGGATGAGAAGTGGACGGGTGGAGTAGGGGGTTTAATAGTGGATGGAGTAGGAGTACTGGTGGTACTCGGTACTCCTGGTGATGTGTGGCTACTACTGGGTAGTGTAGGGGTACTACCGGGTGGAATGGGAGTATGTGTGGAGTGGGGTACTACTATGTGGAGTAGAGTATTGGGTAGATAGGGGAACTACTATGTGGAGTATGAAGTACGGGTGGAGGTAAGGGTTACTACTGGGAGAGTATTACTACTGGGGAGTAGTGTGTACACTGGCTGAGAATGGTTCTGGTGAAGTAGGGTACTACTGGGTGTATAGGGGCACTAATTGGGGAAGTAGGAGTACTACTGAGTGGAGTGGGAGTACTGGTTGTGGAGTAGGGGTACTACTATTTTGAGTAGGAGTCGTGGGTTGCTAGGGGTACTAACTATGTTGAGTAGGAGTACTGGGTGGGTGTAGTGGTACTACTGGGGGATTCCCATTTAAAAAATACGCACAAATGGTAGTCCATCTTTTGGGGGATTTCCGAACATTGAGATGTTTGTGCACTTAGTTTTCACAGATATAACGAGGCCGGGTAGTCTCCCCCAGAACTTCCAATAATAACTCCAATTTTGAACGCGAACTGAGTTAAAGCCCTAAATTGATAAAAAAGAGGGATGAGGTTTAATCATCCGAGTGGCAGACAAGGAGGTAATGTTGTAATAATCGACAAATTACAATAATAAAGAGGCAAATCAGACAATTTAGTGATATAGAACAATATTCGTTAATATCCAGAATCCCCTGCTTGGAGTCCAAAAGACCCTCAAAAAATCCTTGATGTGGAAAGAAACCAGGTGATTCCTAAACAGGAATATGATTTATCTATGGGGGCATTCCATGCCAAAGTGGCCGACTTTCGGTACCACAGTCCGAAGGTTCATAAGAAACAACAAATTTCCCCCTGGAGAAGCCCGATAATAGGGGTGCGGGGTTGGTTGGTTGGACCTACGGAACATGGTGAGTACTATGTGGATGAAATGTTAGGCCATTTTTTTGGGGACTTTGAGCTCTTATGTGATGGACGCAGAGATTGTTGAGGAAAGGGGCTTGAGGGCTAACGGTGATAACAGACATTTCTGGCTAGCGCTTAGACATAGAGGGACTGTATTCCCTATTCCCATGATCTGGATAAAAGCGGGCCAAAATGTTCCTTGAAACAACGAGGGAGTCTACAATATCAATCCCATACAATTTTGGTCATTGTCTGTTAACAATGTATGTATGTTGAATTGGGAGAGCCGTACTGACCGGGGTCCACTAGGAAGGGAACCGGGGATGGGGGGCGGCGTGCGTCGCCTGCTACGTATGGGGCCTCCGTCCGAGTCTTGTGGGGCTACTGGGCTGGTAAAAATTCCATAGTTTATGAATTATTACAAATCTCCTGTTTGGGAAGAGGTGTCTTTATGCACGGGATTTTGGATGATTTGGCGTCGGCTTTTAGGGGTTCAATGCGGGATCAGTGGTAGGATTGAACCTCAGCAGGTGCGATGTGAATTCTAATACCTTGAATATAAAGATTGACCTTATACTATCAGTGCGGGGGTCATGGTGGCATGGTGTGTTTGGATATTAATATCTCCATAAGAATGGAATGTTGGTACAATCGGTAACTCATAGAAAAAGAATGGCAGTGAATGCACTACATGGCTGATAGTCACCATCCTAAAAATTTAATAACCGGGATTGTGACCTTTAGGCCATTTGGGGTAGGCAATAAAACGCAATTGTTTCGAACAGAGATACTATCGATCACAGTGATGACTAGCAAACAGATTTCGAGCTCGTGGATATTCAGAATTGGGTGATTAAAAAGGACGTGAGAGGATCCAGTAGAAGGATTCGTAAATCTTTGTTAGTTCCATCTAATAATAGGCACAAAAAGGATGACACCATCAGGTTTTATCTGCCAGCTTTAACCAGAGGTTGGACAAAATACGACAGATTCTGTCAAACTTGGAGGTTAATCTCGGGATGGGACCGTAGAAAAATATATAGGCCCATAATCCTCAAAGTGGACAGCGCGGAGAGCCACGAATTTTAAAGGACAAATTGGGTCCTCCCAAGCCTATAACAGATCCCAAAAACACACGGATTGATTTGCTTAGATATTTTGGTAATAAATGCCTGTGGGAAATGCCGATAATGTCCACAGAGTGGTCCCAGGAAAAAACCTGTATGGGCTCTGATGGTAAGAAATGGGACATAAACAATACATCTCTTGTGAAAACTAAGCAGAGTAATTTATTTTAATAACATGCTACCTTAAAAAATATTGGGTAAAACCAAAAGAAAATGTTAAAGACAAGATTTTAGAGCAGACAGAGCAATTAAGAAAAATGGATATGAAAGATCGGCCATAGCGAAACATGTGTTTTGAGGTACATAAAATACAAGTACCTTGGTTTTCTGTGGTGTTGAACCTGTGTCCCTTGGAGTTAGGATGTGGATGTAGATAGAATCCTCATTACCAAAAGATTTACGTTGGATAATTAAGACTTATACTCAGATCCCTATGGCCTGAATGACACAATGCATTTGCATGCTCTTAAGAAATGTATTGGTGATGTGTGACGTGACATATCGTGACTATATGCTATTACATGGTTTTAATAACAGGTATAGATTGGTATAGAACAAGAGTTCTTCAATTAGTTTATGATAATTTGCTAATCCTCGTATAAGGTTTTGCCCTCTATATTTGAAAAGTTAGCTAAGGTTTGATATTGTAGAAGCTACAACTCCCATATTTGGAGATGTAGTAGGGGAGAAGGTAGGTCCTTTTGTTTTTTGCTTATTGCCCATGTTTGCTGATGCGAGTCCATTGTGGCCCTACCCATTAACCGGGTGATCACCGCTTTTTGTTTATTACGTATCCAATTTAAGTTACGGAGCTTGTTACTCGATTTTGGATTGAAATAGATGGGATTCCATATATTACATTGTTCATTAGATGTGTAATGCAATATAATGATTATGTGGCAACAATTGTATCCATAATGTAAATTGATTCTAAGGTATTTCCACCTGGATATACAATACCTTAATCCTGGTCTGAGGTGTATACATTTAAGGAGATATGTTTAAAATAGGTATCTGCCCGTGGAGTATCGCGAGACCCTGAAGAGCCTTTGCATTATGAGCGCGAAGGTGAAACGCGCGTTGGTTGTTTGTAGGAGGCAGACTGCCATGCCTGTGTACAGTTCTCAGAAAACGCTACTTCAATCGGAAAGAGGCATGGCGTGAACTTGTAATTGTGACTGCTGTCCTACTTACCAATCGGGTGAAGAGTGTGGTCCCTTCCCGGTCATCGGGTCCTGGCTTCTGCAGTAATCCCGTACATTTGATTTTATCAACACGTGGCCGCTTATTTTATGATAGTTTCTCACTACCTCCAGGATGAATCTGAATGAGAACTGATCAGATAACGATACCCGCATGGACACTGGACTTTGGGTAGAGGTAATTGGGGCGCCCATTGCCGGATATGTTTTTAGAATACGTTTGTTCATACAATTGTGGGTTTTAAGTTTGTTGAATATCTCATAATGAGGGGATAGGGGTAGGGTTTATGTGTCATATATTTATCTCATTTGTGATGTCAATAAAACAGATTTGGGTATTTTTTGGACCTGCTGCGTTTAGTGCTTTATATAGGTCCTTTTTCTCTATGAGGACTTCTGTGTTCTCTGTCGCTTCATGATAGTATATAGATGTTTACCCTATAAGCACCGCTGTATTTGCACGTTTGTGATGGTCCTATTATGTGTAAGGACCTGTGCCACACAGAACCAAATTTAGTACTACTGGGGGAGTAGGATTACTGGGTGGATTAAAGGGTACTACTGGAATGGAGAAAGGAGCAATGGGTGAAAGTAAGGGTCTACTGGTGGAGTAGAGTACTGGGTGGTTGGGGAACTACTGGCGACTGGAGTAGGGGTACTACGGTGGATGCGGGGTACTACTGAAGGAGCGGGATTTAGGTGAGAAGAGGTACTGGGTGGATTAGCGGGTACTCTATTTTAGTCGGCGTACTGAGTGACTGAGGTGTACTACTATTGGAGAAGGAGTACTGGGGGTGGAGTAAGGTAGCTACTTGATGGAGAAGGGTTACTGGGTAAATTCGGGGTGCTACTGGGTGGTATAAAAAAAAAACAAAAAAAAAGAGGGACTAGTGGTGAAGTAGGGGTACATACTGGGTTTAGTGGGGTACAACTATGGGGTTGAAGTCTCAGAGAGGGGCAGACTACTGGATGGAGTCCAGGGGTACTGCTGGGTGGTGTAAGGGGTACGACTGAGAGGATTGGAGTACTAGGGTGTGGAGAAAGTACCGGCTGGGTGTATAGGGTACTACTATTTTGGAAGGTAGGAGTGGTCGTGGGGAGTAGACTAGGGGTACTACTAATTTGGAGTAGAGAGTCTGGGTGGAGTAAAAGGTCTAATTGGAGTGGGGTTTCGGGATAGGTCGGATTACTTGGGTTGTAATTAGGGTACTACTGAGCATGTTCCTTCAAAGAGTCCAATGGGGTCCTGCTTTTAGATCTGCAGGACCCCCAACAAGCACTTTGCCCTTTTAATGGTGCGTGGTGAGCCCGTTTTGCGGGAGCTGTCGGGAACCCCTTAAGGAGTGCACTTGCAAGGTCGAGCAGGAAACGGTAAGCAGGATATTTAAATGAATTTGTGGCCAGTATTATGTGTTACTTGTATGGGTTTGGGTTGTACAGTGCCCTTTAAGGTCGCGGTGCTATTATTAGTCTGAGATATTGAAGCGTGTCAAGATTTATTATTTTTTAACTGGCTGGAGGAAAGACAAGGGGGGGAAATTGGGGAAAGGGGGGGGGGGTATAGAACTAGTGTCAGTATTGAAATAGAACAATTAATCTGTATATCTCCTTATTCTGCTCCATGTTTACGAACCTTTGTTCTTTACATTCAGTCATTCCTTCATACTTTAATGGGTTAATTCCGGCCCAAAAAATATAAACAGGGAGTTCCTAATTCCCCTTTATTTGATTACAGCTCATTACTGTAATTACAGGCTGCAGTCCAGAGACGTTTGGGTCAATCAATCGTGGTGATTTCCTGACCAATAGTCAGACATATGATATGTGTTGGGTTCATGGCACAACATGTAGGGCACGCCTAATATCAGCCGTGTATGGGGGATCAGCATGGGATTTATGTTTTTTTTCAGGAAACACACATATCCACCACTGATCCCATGGGAAAGAGTGGGGATTTTCGCTGTAACAAAAGTTTCTTTGTGCCAATCATCATTCTAAACTTTCACAGCTTTTTAAATAAAATCTTTATTTGACTTTATGGCTTTGACATTAAAATAAGTGTATGTGAAAATGGTTACAGGAATAATTAACTATTTTGTTGATTGTAACTTTTTAATTATACTGGTGGGGCTTGAGGAACTGCAGATCTGGGTAAACCCCTGCATGACGGCTGTGTTTAAACCCCCTGCATGTCCACCTGGGTAAGTACCCCATTTCCTGATGGGGTAAACCACCTGCACATCCGGCTAGTAAATCCCCCTGCACGTCTGGCATGGGTAAACCCCCTGCCTGGCCAACTGGTTAAACCCCCTGAATTCCTGCTGTAACCACCTGTATGTTCCTGGCTGGGAAATCCCCTGCAAATCCCCTCACATGGGGTGCGGCTGGGGGTTATATCCCCTGGACCGTCCGACTGGTTAAACCCCCTGCATTGTCCAACAGGTCACCCCCTGCATGTCCGGCGGAGTAAACCCCCTGCATGTCCTGCTGGGTAAACCCCCTGTATTGTCGGGCTGGGTTAAATCCTCTGCACATTCGGCTGGTTAAATCCCCGGAAAGCCGACGGTTACATACCCCCTGCTGTCCGGTTGGGTAACCCCCTAGCAATGCCCACTGGGGTAAACCCCCTGCATGTCCTGCTGTTAAACCCCCTGCATCTGCCGGCTGGTTATCCACCCAGCATGTCTGTCTGGGTTAAAACACCCCCTGCCTGTCTTGCTGGTAACCCACTGCAATGTCCTACTTTTTCAAACCCCCTGCGTCCGGTGACCTAAACCCCCTGCATTGTCCATCTGGTTAACCACCTGCATGTCCGGCTGGGTAGACCCCCTGCATGGCTGCTGGTAAAACCCCTGCATTCTGCCTGGGTAAATCCCCTACACGTCCTGGCCGGGTAAAACCCCTGCAACGTGTGGGCTGGATAAACCTCCTGCATGTCCCTGTGGTAAAACCCCCTGCACTCCTGGCTGGGTAAACCCCCTGCATGTCGGCTGGTTAAACCCTCCTAGCATGTCCGGCTGGGTAAACCCCGTGCTGTCCGGCGGGTAAAACCCCTGCCTGTCCGGCTTGGTTCACCCCCTGCATGTACTGGCATGTGACTAACATTGGGAGGGTTAACTACAGGAGCAGAAGGCGCCACACAACGGTAAGAGGGTATGGTTACTAAATTCACCAAACCAAGGACTTCGTGGGTTATTTTCCAAACTGCATCCACATTTTGGGGTTACCAAACCGAACGAATGCAAATTACATCAAAATTTATTTTCTCCTTTAACACACATATTTATACTTCTTGTCCATAGCCAGCCTGATCTCTACTTTACAGCTATTAAAGACCATACAGCTACATTACCAGAAAAAAAAAACTCGAAAATGACAGCTGGGTAAATGTGCCACTAACGGAATACATAATATGACACATGTTCCTTAAAACAAGGCTCTTTTTTTCTGAAATGGTTTAGTAAAACATGTTTGGCTAAAATAACATAATCAGATGGTGAACTTTAAGTTAAACATGAATAAGGCTTTGTACCTTTCAAGCGAAGTGTAGACAGAGGATGACACTCTAGATCGCCTGTCAGAACAGCCCGACTTTAAACGTCCAAGATTATACAATCTTACCACTTGCAATATTGTTATCTCTATAGTCTAACTAACATCCACGGGGAAGGAACTCAGGGTATGTAAAAACTGAAGCAAACATAGCTCCAAATTACTCCATATTTAAGTTCCTTGGTTTTCCTTTGAGGGGGGAAAGGAACAGGACCATTCCAATCCTCCAACATTTTGAACCAGATCTGGAGCTGGGGGGGGGGGGGGGGGGGGGTGGGGGGGGGAACGGTGGGGGGGGGGGGGGGGGTTTTTCATGTTGGGGGGCCCCCATTCTAAGAATCCCTCAACCCTGGCCCCTAATCCTCCCTAAGCCTCCTTCCGCTTTGGGTTTTAGCCCTTTACAAACCTAGATGGATGGAAGCCTTTCTGTACTCTTAATGGACCCCCAACCCCCCTGCTAAAAAAAAGTACCCCGGGGTGAGGGCCTAACCTTAAAGTCCTCACTCTGGTTTTCTAAAAACATGCCCCAAACCAGGAGCTCTAAAATTTCCAACCAATTCTAGCCCCACCCTCCTCCTATAGTCCTGGGAATTGTTTCTGACGACATGCTCTGCAAGGCCTAGGCAGAGGTATTTTGGACAGTAGTATTGTCCGTTAACTATCCTGGTATATTCAAGGTATCTTGGTCTCCAACCAAGTGTCCTCTATTTAAAAGAGCCCTTCTTATACCTTTCAATCCAAGCCTAGGATTATGTTCTAGTTTCTTCCCAAGGTTCTGGGTGCAATTTTGCCCTTGTCCAGAGAATATATCCACTTTCCATCCAGTGAGTCAGAGTGGCAAAACATCAAATCAGATTTTTTCCCGCGAGGGGGGTTTTCCAAGCTGCCTAGGAGCCATTGATTGGACGCATATTTCGCTCGCACCACCTAAACACAGAATGGAAGTGTATCTTAACAGAAAACACTTCCTTTCTCTTAATGTTCAGGTGGTGTGTGATTCCCATCTGTGCATTATGAGTATAAACAGTGCGTTTCCTGGAACTTGCCACGACTCCCATATTTTGCGCCAGTCAGCTCTCTACTGCAAGTTTACCAGCGGACGGATGCCAGAGGGCTGGCTTGTGGGTAAGTGGTTCTTTTCCTACAATTTCAAGGTAATGTGTATAAAAATGACTTACACAGATTTGTTTGTGTTTCAAAATAGGAAACGAAGGGTATGGGATTCATTCAAATAAACCGGAAACCCAAAAAGCGAAAAAGCAACAACATAAAGCAAACACAAAATTAGGAAAGCGAATAAAAGACCCTATGCTGTGAATTAATATTTGATGCACAATATTGTCTCAATGTGTATAAAGGAATATTTTTACATTGTTCGGAACAATACAGTACATCAATACATTGATATCTAATTAATAACACACAATTTTCCGCATTTTGCTTTTCGCCTTTGTGGACGCCAGTTTGGCACCAAAAGAAGGGGGCATTTTCACACTTTTATTTTCACACGCAACACATGCTCATGCATTGTATTTGTGCCTTAGGAAGGTGGACAACTAGGTGGTCCTTGTTTTTTTCTGGATCCATGAAACTGTAAGATCTGCCTCATCCTTGGCTCAAACAAATCACCCATTTTGCTATAAAGCTCCAGTATGGCTGGGCAATTTAGTGTAAAGTGACGAACAACCTCGTCATCAGACAGCTCGTACAGATGACTAAAAAATGAGACTGTCTGATCCTGACACATGTTCCCTGTCCTGTCCTCCATGTAGCCTCTCTGCAGCCTCCACATAGAGCACTGCAGCTGCTGCAAGCTTTCATAGTTGCCAACAGTCCCGGATTACCCGGGACAGTCCCGGATTTAAGAATGCAGCCCCGATCTTCTGATGTCCTGGTAAATGTCCTGATCTGGAGCAAGCAGCGTGCATGTGGTTTTAAAATTTAAAGCCTTTCCCTGCACTGTTACTACTTTCAGATCCTCTCCTCCTGCAGGTGAGAGATGGAATTACAGTCAGTCTCACGTTCTGTGTGCACGTTAGGAAGGGGAGGGGGAAGTGCAGTCCTGCGGATACTATCTCTCTGCTCTCAAACACAATTGAGGAGGTTAGTGATCTATCTCTGCTGTCTGTTACTTATAGCTCTGTATGCCTATCTAGTTCTATCTACTATCTTTATATCTATCTGTCTATCTATCTATCTCTGCTATCTATCTATCTCTCTCTCTCTCTCTCTCTCTCTCTCTCTCTCTCTCTATCTATCTATCTATCTACAGTATATATCTATCTGTCTGTCTATCTATCTATCTATCTATCTATCTCTGCTATCTATCTCTGCATCTATCTATCTATCTATCTATCTATCTATCTATCTATCTATCTATCTATCTATCTATCTATCTATCTATCTATATAACTCTGCTATCTATCTATCTATCTATCTATCTATCTCTATCTATCTATCTCTATCTCTATCTCTCTATCTTTCTCTCTATCTATCTATCTATCTATCTACAGTATATATCTATCTGTCTGTATATCTATCTATCTATCTATCTATCTATCTATCTATCTATCTATCTATCTATCTATCTATCTATCTATCTCTGCTATCTATCTATCTATCTATCTCTCTCTCTCTCTCTCTCTCTCTCTCTCTCTCTATCTATCTATCTATCTACAGTATATATCTATCTGTCATTTTATCTATCTATCTATCTATCTATCTATCTATCTATCTATCTCTGCTATCTATCTCTGCTATCTATCTCTGCTATCTATCTATCTATCTATCTATCTATCTATCTATCTATCTATCTATCTATCTATCCTCTATCTATCTATCTAACTCTGCTATCTATCTATCTATCTATCTATCTATCTATCTATCTATCTATCTATCTATCTATCTATCTATCTATCTATCTATCTATCTCTATCTATCTCTATCTATCTCTCTATCTATCTCTCTATCTATCTATCTATCTATCTGTCTATCTATCTATCTATCTATCTATCTATCTATCTATCTATCTATCTATCTCTCTATCTATCTATCTATCTACAGTATATATCTATCTGTCTGTATTCTATCTATCTATCTATCTATCTATCTATCTATCTCTGCTATCTATCTCTGCTATCTATCTCTGCTATCTATCTATCTCTCTCTCTCTCTCTCTCTCTCTCTCTCTATTATCTTATCATTATGCATATCTATTCTATCTCTTCTAGTAATATATCTATCTGTCTATCTATCTATCTATCTCATCTATCTATCTATCTATCTATCTATCTATCTATCTATCTATCTATCTATCTATCTATCTATCTATCTATCTATCTATTTATCTAACTCTATCTATCTTCTATCTATCTAACTCTGCTATCTATCTATATCTATCTATCTATCTATCTATCTATCTATCTATCTTTCTGTCTATCTTTCCATTAAAAGTGAGCGTTGGGGAGGGGCTAAAACTTGTGGTGGCACACAACAATTTTAAAAATGTGTCCCTAGAATTTTTTTGAGAATGCTGGCAACTATGAGCTTTGGAAAGTGCCCCTAAAATAACACCTCCTCCTCAGACATGTTCTCTACTCACAATGATAAGCTGGTTTAAATAGTGTTTCCATTAAATTCTAGTTCACTGTTCATGCTTTTTAATTCAGTCCAATTTGGAGCACAAGAAGTGAAAAACAGACACACAATCATAGTTACCGCCTAGTAAGCTGTTCAATGTAATTGATACTATATTTCAAATAAAACCACATTGCATTGGGAGAATGAAGAGAAAAAAAAATTGTTAAGAAAACTCTTTTGCCTAATGAGCTGATGAAAGCGCGTTAATACGAACGCATATTACAAAGGCAAACGCACATTAGAAAGGTGAATATGCATTAGTAAGCAAACGCGCATTAGAAAGGCGACTGCGCATTAGAAAGGTGAATGTGCATTAGAAAGCAAACGCGCATTAGAAAGGTGACTGCGCATTAGAAAAGTGAATGTGCATTAGAAAGCGAACGCACATTAGAAAGGCGATTGCGCATTATAATGGTGAATATGCCTTGGAAAAGCGATCGCGCATTAGAAAGGCGATCGCGCATTAAAGGTGAATTGCCTTGGAAAATTAGAAAGCGAACACACATTAGAAAGGTGAATGTGCATTAGAAAGCGAACGCACATTAGAAAGGTGACTGCGCATTAGAAAGGTGAATGTGCATTAGAAAGCAAACGCACATTAGAAAGGCGAACGCGCATTATAATGGCGATCGCGCATTATAATGGTGAATATGCCTTGGAAAAGCGATTGCGCATTAGAAAGGCGAACGCCCATTAGAAAAGCGACCGTGCATGAGGAAGGCCAATGTGCGGTGGAAAACTGAATTGTATTTCAAATTAGAATTTATAAATGGATTGGATAAATAAGACATGGGTTACTTATTTGTAAATGTGAGGTGGACATTTTTGGGTTTAGATTGTGTTATAGTGGCCTTTTCGCGTTTCGAATGGTTTTCACAATGCTGTCATCTTAGATGCGTTAAGTTTTCGCTGCGATACTTTTCGCTCTTTATCGCACTTCGCGCCTTTTTCAGACGCGAAGCCCCAAACGGCGCTATTTTCTCTGCAATGTTCGGCGTTAATTATTTGTCGAAAATGTCAGATTTTTATAAATATGCCCCTTAGTGATTATCTCGTCTAGGTGTTCTCTGGCAGCTGGCATAGATTAGACTTCGAAGTAGTGTAGCCTGCAATGGTCTAAGACATAAGGCATGTCTGGCTGCAACCAAAAGTGCCATGGACCTGGCTGAGAGGCGTACTAAATCAGTGGAAGTGACCATCTTGCAATCATTTAACATATCCAGAAGTTTTGAGCATTTCAGGTTGCGAAAAATGTCTCAAAAGTGATGAGTATAGAGCAATTTCCCACTATATATATCAACAAAAGAAGAAATAGATGGGAGAACTTGGACACTTTTACTAGATTGAGGAAAGCAATTTATCAGCATAAATAGAAAAAAGTGACACCCAAAACCATAAAATGCCCCCCACCCCAGATGACTTAACCAAAACACTGTATAATCATACAGCACATCCCTATGTTCCTAGGTAACTATAATACTTAACTGTCCAGTCACAGCCACTTGGTCTGTCCATGCACGGATCTGATTCAACATCGAAGTTACTGGCTCAGAGGAGCATAGTATAGTGCTGGTAGAGGGGTCTAGCACTTCAACTTTGGGCTTTTTCAATGACACTGTGGCCATGTGTCCCACTTCCTGATAACTTATACTCGACTTCCCCAATCAGCACATGAGTACATCCAATGTCATAGGTCATAACGTTATCCCCACCAGCACAAGTCTGAATCAATAAAGTTTGATTTTAAAGAAACTAGAAATGGAAAGTTTAAGCATAAACTTTGAATTTGGCTTGAAAGGCTGCATTTTGAAAGGGAATATGTGGGTTTGTGCTGCAGATTTTAAAACTCAATAATAATTGTTGTTTTTTACTTACCCTTTAAATATGTCTGTCACAGGAATTTAAGTAAGTTTGTATGTGTACTTGTGTCAGGTTAGGGGATAAAAAACTAACTTTTTTGATGATTAGTCAAAATAGTGTTTTTATACTTTAGTTATCTTTTAAATATGTCTTCCATGGAAATGGAAGGTTGGTTAGTAGGTGTGTGTACCTGTGTCACGTTGGGGGTTAAAAAAACAAACTCTTTTCATTATTAATCAAAATTAGTTTTTTTGACTTAAGTTACCCTTTAAATATGCTGCCACAGAAATGGAAGGGTAGATCAGTAGTTGTGTGTATCTGGGTCAGGTTGGGGGTTACAAAAAAACAAACTTTGTCGATGATTAGTCAAAATAGTGTTTTTTACTATAGTTACCCTTTAAATATTGCTTCCATGGAAATGGAAGGGTAGGTCAGTAGGTGTGTTTACTTGTGTCACATTGGGGGTTAAAAAAACAATCTCTTTTGGTTACCCTTTAAGTATGGCTGCCACAGTAATGGATAAGTAGATCAGAAGGTGTGTGTGCCTGTGTCGGGTTGGGGGTTAAAAATACAAACTTTTTGATGATTGGTCATTTTTTTTTTTTTTTTTTTTTTACTATTTAAGTATGCCTGCAACAGTAATGGAGGGGTAGGTCAGTAGCTGTGGGTACCTGTGTCACGTTGGGGGTTAAAAAAAACAAAACTTTTTTGATTATTGATCAAAATTTGTTTTTTTTACTTTTGTTACCCTTTAAGTATGGCTGCCACAGAAATGGGAGGGTAGGTCCATAGGTGTGTGTATCTGGGTCTGGTTGAGGGGATATGTCTTTTTTTTTGTGTGTGTGTGTTTACAACCATAAAACTATCTTTAATGGAGGATATGCCAAATTATTTTTTACTTTATTGAACTTTTAAAGGGACTGTAAACTCCCCTAAACCCCAAAAAATAACTATATGCCATTCGTTTGTATTATTCACAGGGAGGTGAGAACGCTTATTCTCACCTCCCTGTGAATAATATTAGGCTCGGGGGACCTGGAACTTGCCTTCGCTCTGCTCTACTCGCAGCCGCTTCTTCACTGAACAGCTGTTCTCTCCCGATCGCCAATATCGCCGTAACGCTTCAGCGGATTCCTTAGCTAGGTAATAGCACACTTCTCCTATATGCTCTGCACGTCTTTACTGAATTTCATTTCTCTAGCTCAAAAACTGTGGGAGAAGATACAGTCCAAAAAAGTGGAAGAATAAAACAGAAGAAGAAAAAGAAGAATTAGTATAGTATTTGAGGCTGAATAAAGTCCAACCCATCTAGCAATATCCTCATTTCTTGCCTAACTGTTGATCCAGAGGAAGGCAAAAAAAATTCATTCCTGACTTCAAGTGGCAATCGTAAATTTCCCTGGATCAACTCTACTTTATGAATCAATACCAGTAACTTGCAACATTCCTTGTTTGCAGAAAATCATCCAGCTTTTTTTTTAAACTGACCAATGAACCTGGCTTCTGCTATACCTATTACATTATACTTTTCATTCAACGGCATAATATCCAATTCACCCATTTTGTCAGCCAGGCTTCTATTTGAATAAATTACAGGATCATAATCTAAAATGTATGTTTGCAAATTAAGTCATCGAAGAGCCACTCTCCCTGCCCCCAGTATTCACTGTCTCTATGTACAGAGGGTTTTCTATACAGATGTCTCCACACCAATATGGAAGTCCCTTTCAAAGCTGCTTGTTACCCTGCAGCTTATTTACCAGTCAGAGTGAGTTGCTGGAAAATAAACTGCAGGGTAACAAGCAGCTTTCAAAGTCTTATCAGGGACTTCCAAATTGGCGTGGAGCCATCTGTATGACATTTTTTTAGCATTCTGTTCCTAGCAAAAACTAAAGCTTCTAAATATACCTTTCCCAATTATGCAGTGGTGGCACCCAGGGCACCAGTTTTTAAAAAAACGAACTCGAGAATGTCACAAGTTCAAATCCACAGACTTACCTTTTTCCCATTATGTTCCCAAGAATCTACATGTACTAGTGTTCCACAAGTTGGCTAGAGTTAAGAACTCTGCTTTTAGAAAGACAGAATACAAGAAGTTGCAGGTTCAATTCCCCAGATTTACTTATTAAAATGTTAACATTCTGTTTCTTACATCCATGCTAGCTATACAATACACTTTGAATATTAATTTCTGTTTCATATGAAATGTAAGGGATTATATCATTGTTTGAACAAATGTTTTAAAACCTGATGTTGAGTGATTGTCGGTCAACTTCTAGGAAGCAAGACTGCAACTTCCTTATTTTGATCTGTTGAGCACTAGAGAGTATGTGCCTGTATTGGGATTTACTCAGCTAAGGTGGATTGTGCAAGCTGACCCCTGTCATAAATCACCCAGCAGCCACAGCAAAGGTAGAGGTAAGACACAGCTTGTTGTTTGTAAATGTGCTTTGTCTATTGGTACAATATTGTCCTGAGGTCTCCTTTAATAAGAGGTTCAATAAGGGAAAAATCAAACCCTCATCAGAGGGAAATTCCAGCTGGGTGTCAGAGAGTCACGGGAGTCTCCCGTATTTCTGGTGTGGTCTCCCGCACTCCTGCAAGACCACCCCAAACTCCAGTGACCGCAAAGACTGGCAGCCTCCTCCCCTGGAACATCGCTTACCTGAACCGCCATGCCCCCAGAATGTCTCGTCATGCCCCTAACTCTGCCTTCACCCACCCTTTAAGCTCCTGGCCTCCGTCCACCCTCTAAATGATGTCACGCCACCTCCCCAGGCCCCTTGCCATGCCCCCTTCCACCATACTGCCCAAAAGCCCCATATGGAAGAGTGGGATGGCTGGACTTTTCAAAATCAGATTGTTCTGAATAAGAATCAAAAGTTCTGCTTTAGCATTGTCTAGCTCTTTTTATAGATGTGGAAGATTTTTGCTATCCCTGAGAAAAACTTGTTTCCTAACAGTTAGAAAAGAGTTCATTAGCATAGGGGCAACAGGAGAAACAATAGGAGTAGGTTCTACCCCTAAAGGCTTTTTAATCTTGTTTGCCATAGACTGCTTTTTTTTGCATGTAAACGCAGAAGTGCAGAGATGCAGTGCTTTTCCTTAGGAAAGATGGCAGCCGTGAGGTTGCTGGTAGAGTGCTACCAGGATGTGCAATGATTTCATACACCGTGAGCAGGAGAGGATGCCAGCAAAATGCATCTGCATCATTGAGTGTAGCAGTTAGAAGCGGCTGATCACTGAGCCTCTCCCCACTTTCTACCAGGAAGGTAGTGGATGGGGGAGCTTCACCTGAGGAGAAAGAGAGAGAAAACTCAACAGATGGTAATGGCCATAATGCACTTAAGGCAGACATGCAATTCAGGCATATAGACAGGGGGGGGAAGACAGAGGAAGTTGGGGTGTGTCTCCTATTCAATAATTTTCCTGTCAACAGGGGAAAAAAGGAGAAGCTACTAAGTTGATGATTCACTGCCATGGCGACTGGGTAAAATACTTCTCTTTCTTCTTAAAATTAAATGTATTTGTTTTGAACTTCCCCTTTAATCTTTATTTTTGTAATTTGCATCATATAGGGAAAAGTGGGTAATGCTTTACAGCAGCAGAACCATTGGATTAGAGTAGGCTCAGTTTGCCTCCATTGGTGAGGAGCCAGACATGCGTGGCCCCACTGGACATACCCCACACCACATTAGCTTCTCTCCCTCAGAGTATGCATCGTGCAAGGGAAAGTGGGCGAAAGGGTAACACTTCACAACAGAGATCCATTGAGTTGGAGTCGGCTCATTGCAATTTGCCAACGTTGTTGAGAAGACAGGCAGGCTTGGCCCTCTGAATATACTCAAAAGTTAATATTTTTTGACAGTGAGGAGATGCAAACTTTTTTAGAAGTGTTTTCAGACACTGTTGCATTGTTTTATACTTTACATGTACATTCTTCCCCTAAGTTTGCATCATATATTTTAACAGAAAGTGGGTGAAAAGGTTATACTTCACAGCAGCAGAACCATTGAGTTAGAGTAGGCTCACTGCAGTTTGCCACCATTGTTTTGGAGCCAGGCAAGCATGGCCCCTCTGGACATTCCGAACACCACAATGGCTTTTCTCCCTCGGTGTATGCATCATGCAAATAAACTATACATACATACATGCAGGTGTTCGGAAGAGTAACACATCACAATGCGCCTGTCCAGCTTTTTTTTTTATACCCAGGAGGTGGGCACTGCTAAAAATACCTGTCATTGGTCAATTTGTGGATGCATCGTTTCCCCAAATTCTATAAATTTAGAAAATTTGCAATTCGAAAAATCTCGAAGGCTCGGAAAGTTCGAAATCAGAAAGGTTTGGGTTAGTTCAAACTCTTAAAATCTGATTCGAACTCGAGTTCGAGTTCTAGTCCATCCCTTCTCTACTATACTGTACTCCCTGTGAGTTTGTGTTGATGCATGACTTCAATCCAGTACTTGTTTTTGTCAGGCTCAGTCTTTCCATCCCCCAGCACCCTGTCAGACTATGTGACTCTCTGTGAGGAAAAGCATGCTCAGTAATCTCTATGAGGCTGCACTGGGAGAGGGAATTTCCCACAATGCAGTTCACACGTACCAACTGTCACCGTTCCAGCTACAGCAAAACTACACATATCAGAAGAGTTTATGATAAAAAGACACTTCATTGACTGAATTCTCTATAGCATGCATTATTGTGCATGTGCGCTAAAAAGAATTAGAACCAGGAAGCGGTCGGGGATTTGGAGTTCTGCAGCCGATAATCCCACGAAAGGTAAATTTACTGACTTTCGGCCCTGGCTCCTGAGTTAAGTAAGGCATAGCTCCTTAACCTCCCGGGCTTCAATCAATACATTAAAGGAATAGTTCAATTTGTGAATTATTCCTTTAAGCTGTGTGTAAAGTTTAGTTAAAAAGGGGGAAGATGCACTATAGTTTACTTTGCTGAAATTGCAATCTTTTTATATGACCTGTAATTTGGCAATATTTGTGTTTGCTTATCTGAGTCACAAAGGAGCAGGATTTTGTAATAAAATGAATGCCGCCAGCATTGTTTCAGACCTGACTGACATGACAATGAAAAACATGGTTTACATCCTGGCTATCTTGGGGCTGGTACAAACAGGTAAACTTCTACCTATTTTCACACACTGACAATATTTCACCCAAAGTGTGCCTACCCCCAACTGTTTGGAGGGAGTGAATAGGCTCCATCCACACCAGGGTTGCCACCTAAAATCAAGTGTGTCCATACTGCCTGTAAATATACTGTAGGTGACTTACGTTTTACATATTTAAACATATGTCCACTGATTTTTTTTAACATTCTTTTTTTTGTTTAACTGAAGAACAGAAGGTAAATGAGCTATGTCTTACCTTAAAGGGCATCTACACCGAAAAAATAGGTTATTTTAAATTGACCATGACAGGAAACTATAATTCTTCCCAACCACCACTGTATCATTTTTATGTTGATCTGCCCCCCTATTTCTTTAGATATCCAATCTAAAACTTCTAATATTTCAGTTGTCAATCAAGTTCCTTGCTCTCAAAAACTATTCTTCTGTGAGTAGTTTTACTGTAGCTAGAATGGTGAAAGCTGGAGTTTGAAAGTTCGAATGCTGTATGCTGTGTGCAAAGCTTGACAGTTGGTTTGTGGGGGGAAACTCAGGTCTGATGGAAGTGGGCGTGATTAAAAGAGGAAGGGGGGAAAACTGCTCCTAAACAAAATGTGTGCTGGATTGAAGGCATGCAGCAACAAACACAAATCAGAGTAAGTGCTACTTACATGTATTCAATTATAGATTAAGATGAGGCAAAGTCATTTTTTCAGTATAGTATCCCTTTAAAACTTGCAGCAGAGGAGGAAGAACTTACCCAGATCTCCCCAGCACCACTGTCAGAAAAGCAGGTGCTGGATCGATCCGCTGTAAGCTCTTCCTACTCTCCTGCAAGAATGGGAGGTAAGACATAGCTCATTTACCTCCCATCCTTCAGTTAAACAGATAAAGGAGTTTAAAAAGTAATTGGACATACCCATTAACACACAGAAGCATTTGTGATTGTTCACTAGATGTCTAATGTAATTATGCTACATCATATGAGGCCGTTACATCCTTGTCTTCTCCTCTTGCACTCTCTCTTGCACTCTCTCATTTGCAATTCGGTCTTGCAGATATGGTTCTGCAGTAGCAGGCCTCAGACACTGACTTCACTGAGTCCATATCTCAGCAGTCACCATTCAGTGGAAGATTGGGACCTTGTGGACTAGGGGACAAGCACAGTGAAGTAGGCTGAGCATATGCACATTAAGGTATTTTGTAGTTTTATTCTTGAATAAATAAATTCTTGCAAATACCTTTTATTGTATTGTCAATTTTCAGGACAGGAGCACTGAAGGTGTTTGAAAAAACAATTATATCCCTGTGATCTGTCAGTTGGGAGAATGTTTTCTGGAGATTTTAGTTCTCCTTTAAAAATCCTTGTGCTGCTTATACTATAAATGGCTCTGTGTTAAGTGAATCTCTGTTGGAAATGGTTATTGGAGTTTTGGTGGATAACAAACTTAAATGAAGCAAGCAGTGCCAGGCGGCAACTGCTAAAGTTTTTGGGAGTCTCTCATGCACACCGTGCTACTAGCCTATATGCAGATAGTGGCAGCACAAGCTGTCTACACTTTTGTCTGCCTCCGGAGGCAGTTTTCTGGTAATGGCTAAGGACCACAAACGACCCCCCAGGAAAGGGAGGTACGAAGGGGCAGAAGACAGCACCTCAAAGCACAAGGTGAAAACAGCAGCGGAGGAGAAGCGGATGAAAACAAGGAGACAGAAAGTAACAGACAGTGAGGACTCCTTGGTGGTGAATATATCTAACATTGAACTTTCTCCTCCCACGCAGACTGCTGTCTTGGGATCTGTGTCTACTACAGGAGGATCGTTATTTGATTTTAGCTTTGAATGGTTTGTTTTTACCAGAAATTTAAAATAAAAAATTTGTTTCAATAAATCTCCTAGTGTAATGATACCTTCCCACTTTAATAAAAAAGTTACATCCCATTGGTAACATACAAAAAGATGAAAAAGTATAGTATGTGATTTTTTTGCACTAGTATAGTATAGTATAGTATAATATTTGAGGTTAAATAAAGACATACGTCCATCCAGTCCAACCCATCTAGCAATATCCTCATTACCTGCCTAACTGTTGATCCAGAGGAAGGCAAAAAAAACCCACCAAATTTATGAAGGGGGAAAAAATTCATTCCTGACTCCAAGTGGCAATCGGAAATTTCCCTGGATCAACTCTACTTTATTCTCTATACCATACTTGCACCCTCCTTTTTAGCTCAGACACTACCAACTCATGCCAAGCTTTTTGTTAAACTGACACTGAACCTGCCATAATAACAACAGTTCCGCTGGAAGACAGTTCCGCTACTGTTCCGTTCCTCACCGTGAAAAAACCTTAATGTTTCCGACTTGAAGCCTAAACCAACCGCTTTTCGTTCAAGTCCTTAAGGGATGTCCCTCGGGGGAGGTCCTTTGTCCTTTTCTAGTTGACAATGCCGCCAAATGTTTTTTTATTGTTATGGCCCGTTTAAAAATGTATAGTGTATACACAGTAATCAGATCCCCATCGCGGGCCCTTTTCATCTACGTGGTACATGACTGTAACTTAGTTCACAGTCCTTCTTCAGAATCACTACCTCCACAGCCCTATTAATTAGTTGCCCTTCTCTAACCTTTCCTTTCAAAGATGTCCTTTTTGACACAGAATTCCCAAATGCACGCATATTCAAATTAGGCCTTACAAGCTTGTAAAGAGGGAAATTACATTTTTCTCACATTGAATTATACCCTCTTTATACAAACAATACCTTGCTGGCTCTGGTGCTTGTTGCAGCCTGGCACTGCTTGCTACTTTAAGTTTGTTATAAAAAACCAAAACAATAACCAGTTTCCAACAGGATTCATTAACACAGAGCATTTATAGTATAGCACAAATGATTTTCAAGTCTAAAATGCTCACCGTGTCATTTTATCAACTTGACTTTCTCAACTGCCACTTAGCAGCCCAATTGACACTATCTAGATCCCCCTGTGGGGGCAGACGTTTTGTACATCCTACGGAACTTTTTTAAAAATGGTCCGCAAAGTTTTGGGTCGTCAGGCCAATACCTACAAGAAAATACATAATACAAAGCATACAATGATTCAATGAGAAGAGACAATAGATATGAAAGTGCAGAGACATGACTTGGCGACTGAAAAACTATACGTGCAAAACTCTAAACCCAATAGCGAGGGACCGAACGTACTTGGCTACCAAAACTATACAATCAATGACATAAGTGCCAAAAGTGCAACTACAGCAGGAGGAAAGACAAGGGGTGGATAGTGAGAGGCAACCAATTGCGGGGATAGTGCCAGTTGCCATTCTTGCATCTCCTCCGTCTCAATCTTCCTTTAGTGGATCGGGAGATAAAGCAAGGTTCCAGCGTGTGTCCGCGGGCAACCATAAGGGACAGCGGCGGTTCCTCGGCGTTCACAACAGACCGTGCGGATAGACGGACGCCGCAGTGAGTAACGGTCGTAGGCCGAATTGTGCAAACGTACGCGTGGACGGAGAGATCCCCTTAAGTCGGGCTTCGGCGAGGGAGCTCGAAGGGCGTGTAATTGCCATGATGTAACACAGGTGTGTAAAATGAGGTCAAAACGTGACTTTGTGCAAAGGATTGGACAGAGGGAACATAAGTAAGAGGAATATGTAATACTGGGTGTGGCATAGTTTATAAAAGGTCTAAATTTTTTCCAGAATTACAACGGCAATCGCCTTGCGCCGGAAAACAGCTTTTTGTGGGACTTTTCGTCGAGCTGATTTTATAAAAAACGCCTGGGAAAAACAAGACTTCAGCCGTCTGAACAAACGGCGAACCGGCGCGAACATGGGAAACAGTACTGGTTACAGCGAAAATTGCTTTCCAACCGCGTTCTACAGAGACTGGGAGTGTGAAAACATACCAAGCGTGGCCAATACACACAGCACGATTTCATATTCATCCCGACCCTTGATTCCGTTCACGCCCGACTTGTGTTACCGAGATCCTGCCGGCACCACCGTCTCGCGAGTCTTATATAGATAGTACACGCAAGCGTGGGGCGGCTGCCGCAAATTCCATTCATTTTTCGACGCATTACGGGGGTCTTAATAAAATCGGGAGAGGTGGTTCCTGGCAGGATCCATGAACGTCGCGTTGAGCAAAGTAAATCGTCGGGTAAGTATTCGTGGCGGGTTAATTGGCCCAATCTATCAGCGAGGCATAGGCCAAACATCGGAAAAGTGCTCCATCCCCACGCATTTTCCTCTAGCTACATTCTCCGCGATAGCTGCTTGTTTTAAAGGTGTTTGTTATAACTCAAGTCAACTTTAGTTGGCCCTGTTTTTTTAATTATGGTGAACCTTGTAGCAAAAATAGTCAAAACCACATCAGCAATCTTGTATTACTCAAAACCGACCAGAAAGGGGGGGCCTAGCCAGCTGTTCAAATTTCTTTGGCATGATATTATAAATTTTAATGGGGTCCAAATTTGGAGAAATAAGCAGCGAAAGACAAAAATAAATATAATTTTCCGAACACGCCTATTAACAACGTAAATGCGCCTTATCGAAGGCGAACGGACGGAATGAGTGTGTTTTGGAACACTACGTAAACATCAATGCATAAAAGCAGGCACTCCCTGAAGTGCTAACAAGGGTGGCCTCGCGTTGGGAAATGCAAAAAATGAGCCACAGTGCGACTGCTAAAAAGCCAGAAAAGGGAGTGCGGGTTCTTTCGCTGCAAGAGACCAAAATAGCAGACCAATCCAAGCTAACATGTTAAGAAGGCGAATTAAAATGTATATAAACATGGTAAAAAAAAAGAATGCCTTTTAGCTTACTTGCAATGTTTGTCGATATAGTATTACCGCTCCATTTAAGCTGAAAAGCACCGTTTTGCTTTTTAAATAATCACGTTATGCCTTTTGAAAAAAACGCTCATCTCCATGTTATCGGCTCAAAATAATAGCCGATGGGCAATGGTATGAACAAGTTGGCGACCAGAGGTTTAAGCGCAATCGGTTGTCACGGACGCCACCGGTTATTAAATTCATTTATACGATACCTTTTTTGGCTAAAAGCCATGCGGTAAAAGCCGTAAAGCGAAACATTTTTGCGACTGTTCGCGCTTTTTATAAATATGCCCCTAATAGGCATATGGAACCAGAATTTTCAGATAATGATTGTTCCACTGCGCTTGTGCACTTTAACAAAAACAACCAAAGAAACAGAAAGATGCTAAATATTACAAGGGGAGAATGAGTCAAGGGACCGCAATAACGGATTGTTATAAACCAATCATCGGAGTCAAATATGAGTAAAGACTCAGCTCACTTTTAATGATGTGATTATGAGATATAAAAGTGTGTATGTGGGCCCCCTAAGCTTGTCCGTGGTGAGGCCCCCTGGGTCTCAATTTCCCGTGTGTGGGGCCCCACAGTCCCCAAAGTCCTAACGCTAGAATAGGGGGATAAGTGAGACCTGAAAAAATTATCTAGAATGCTGAATTGCAGCATTTAAATAGTTACGCGAATCAAAATCCCAATATCATTAAAAGGCGAATAAGGGAGGGGCAATTGTAGTAATGGATAAAAAGGCATATATGTGGGAGAAGCTAATAGACAGCTTTGTAAAAAAAATCTCACTGAACCCCACCCCCCACCCCCCCCCCCGATAGATACATAAAATTAAAAAAGAAACAGATCTCCTGCATCAAGATGTACTAACCCAGGGAATAATTGATAAAAATGCTAAGGAATTCCTCACATGTGAACACCCCAGAATACCAGCCTTTTACATGCTACCCAAAATCCATAAATGTATTGAGAAACTACCAGGACGTCCCATAGTTTTAGAAAAATAGATTGCTCACCATTTACAGTGTGACGAACAGTGCAATGTAAACTCCCATAGACAATGTCTGAAATTGCGCTCTTAATTTTCAAATTATCTCACTTTATCGGCATGGTCAAGCAGTATGGCAGCTCCCACATTGTTTAACTGTCCGGCCCTGATAACCGGGTCTAAACCCCTGACTGATCCATTCGAGCCGTAACAGGTCAAATAAAAGTTCTTATCGTTTAAAATGGTGCTAATTTTGCCCCAACCAAACAGATGTAAGCTTTCAAATGTTAAATAAGATCTGATTAGTTTGGGCAAAAGTAGCACCATTTTAAACGATAAGAACTTTTATTGAATCTGCCTGAATGTTTTCTTATATTTGCTTAGCCCAGCATGAGGTCTGCCTTCAATGGGGCAAGGTGTGAAACCACTGTAGACTTCTACAAGATAGTAGGCACCAGAACAGCATGAGATCTTCTAGTTTAGAACTGAGCTAAAACTAAATGGCAGATCAAAGGCCATTCATATTTCTTAATAATTCAGGGCATAGAATTAGTTCATATTTTTATAAATACGCTCAGTTTATTCTGGAATCCAAGACGCATCTGTACATTCCTTCCAAAGCAATTTATAGTGAGGAAAACCTAAGATATTTTACGATTTATCCATACTAACTCCAATATATGTTGTGTTTGGTATCATTTTATTGTGTAAAATTAGTTAATGACAATCATGTTATTATTTTGAATGTGGCATGTACAGTATGGACAGTATATCCTAAGGGGAAAATGGAAGTTAAAAGTTCCCTCCAAAAATAGGAAACACCTTTCAGGGGCAGAACCAAGCCCACCCCTCTAGAGACCAGACTGCTCCCATTTTCAGGAAAAAGGATAAATTGGGAGTATGGACTAAGCCCAGGATTTCGTCATAACATCTTAAGGAACATCTAGCTAATCGGACGGACCATATATTGGCTTCCATCAGGGACTATCAATTTGGACTCCGTCACCTTTTCCATATTGGACTTACTACTTTCTTGGACTGTTCATGGACTTTCAGATGCCAATTATCTCTAAGTATTCTTTCTTTTATCCCATTCTACCCTCACATGTGTGTTACCTGTTATCTTCAGTAAGTTAACATAGTTTTCTGTATATTTTTATGCACTCTTTTGTTGTCTTTAATAAATGATCTAAATAATTTAAAGGCTAATTGTCCTATTCTGAGTATATTTAAGATGTCTCTAATAAAAGTCATGTTTTAATCGTATGAAGAGACTCTGGGGTTCCTTCCTACAGGCGGTGAGTGTGGTGAGCCTTGGGAATTGTTCTTCCATTTATTATCCCAAAATGAACCTGTCTTCAAAGTTACGCTACTATAGAAGAGTATTGTTTAGAAATTTATATATACCTGTGTATAGAATAATAGGTGTGGAAAACCTTTTTCTTACAGGATTGCATAATTTAGGGTGTGTGGATAACCCCAGATATAGATTTAGCAGGTCATTCCCCTGATTGGAATGTTGTATAGATATTAAGAAATATTAACAGGGAGATTCAGTAAAAGTTCTTATCATTTAAAATGGTGATAATTTTGCCCCAGCTAATCAGATCTTATTTAACATTCGAAAGCTAACATCTGATTGGTTGGGGCAAAATTAGCACCATTTTAAACGATCAGAACGGTTATTGAATAACCCTGTAAGTGTGTGTTATATCCGATTTGTTCACTATCCCCCCTTATCCTTTCTGTTTTATATTGTTGGTTACTTGGAGTGCATTTTACGATAACTGATAGGTGGGTAAGCGGACCGGATGGTAGGCTTCGTGACACACAGCCCCTGGTGAAAATGAATGAAACCTGTTTTGAAGGACACCACTCAGTTTTTAAAACGTTTTGAAAATGTGTTACAGATTAAAGAAGAGGCGTTTCTATATAAAATGGACATAGACGCCCCGTACACACCTATACCATATGCACAAGGGATAGTTTATTTTGAACAGGCATTATTTGATTGGGTATATACTTCTTATGGATTTATTAACTATGTGTCTAAATTACTTTAGATTAAAAATAACATACTTCTTCCAGACCTAAGGACCTAATATGGGCACACATTTCACCCCCACCTATGCTAGCCTGTTTGTGGCAGTTTGAGAGGAAGTATGTTCTGGGAAATGAACAACAGGATGAAAAAATGAGTATGTAAAATAGGTAGACAATATCTCTTCTATACTGGATTCTTACATGTTTCTTACCTCCCTAAGAAACAGGAACAAATTCATGAATGATGTACACCCTATGCTAAATTTTACATTAATCTTTGATCAATAGGTGATTAACTAATTTGATGTTTTGGTACTTAAGAAGGAAAACACATAAGTTACAGACCTGTATGTAAATCCCACAGACAGGAACAAAAACAATCTTCTGAGAGCAGATAGCTTCCACTCCAGGGGTACCTGAGATTAAGAAGCATAGTCAGTGACATGAGACATGTTAGCAAAGATTAGGACCAGAGAGAACTATTAACCCAAAGCAAAGAGGTAATGAAAAGAGATAGGAAAGATTTGCTTAATGAAAAAGAGGAAGGAATGAATAAAAAATTGTCTCAACCTATTATACAAAATCAATGAGGGTTGAGAAAATGATAAAGAAACATTGGGGGTATACTACAAGCTGTTAATATAGTAGATAATGCACCCCCTACTGTAAATTAAAAGGATATTAGAAGTCACCAAGGCCACAGGCCGAGAGCTTTTATACAGTGCACGGAACTCCGAGGGGACATCTAATATCCAAATCATTTTTTTGTAGAGGGTGCATAATTAATTATAACCCACCCCATCATTTGAGAACCATCTTGGCCCCTGTGCAGGGATGGGGGGAGGGGGGATAGGAATAATCCATAACATTCCTATCCTTTCCCCCCCATCTCACTTCCCCCACCTCCGTTTTCTCCCCCATCAGTTCACCTTCAGTTCCATTGCCTCACACTGAGTTCCATGTCTCTCACACCACTGTGGATGGCAGGGCTCCTCCGCTTCATTTTACATCCTGCAGAATGCTGAACAATTGCGCAAGTGATTCAGAAGTTACTTGCATGATTGTTCATCAATGTGCACAAAGTAAAAGGAAGAGGAGGAGCCACGCCATCCACAGTGGTGCGGAAGACGCGGAACTCCGTTGGAGGCAATTGAACTGAAGGAAAACCTGAAGGGGAGAGAAAACGGAAGTGGGGGAAGAGAGGCAGGGGGAAAGGAGAGGGGAAATAATTTCCGGAAAGTTATGATCAGCGCGCTACTATGTAGTAGCGCATCGATTATAAGATTATTATTTACAGACCTGCCCCATTGAGTTCCATGGAAGGGGTAGATTATATAGTAGATAATGCACCCCCTTCTGTAATTTATAAGGATATTAGAAGTCACTGAGTAGTTCCGTGACCATGCGGCCTCATACTTTTTATACAGGGCATGGAACTCCACGGTGACTTCTAATATCCGAATAATTTTTTTGCATTATTTATTCTAATCCACCCCCTTATTTTAGAACATCAGTGGCCCCTCTGTCACTTATTCCTATCCCTCCCCACTTCCCAAACCTCCGTTTTCTCACGTGTACCTTATTTTCCACTGACTTCCACTACGTTCCTCCTCTGTCGAACCACTGTGGATGGCGCGGCTCCTCCTCTTCCTTTTACATGCTGCGTGTGTGATTCTGAAGTCACTCGCGCGATTGTTAAGCACTATGCAGGATGTAAGGAGGAAGAGGAGGAGCCGCGCCATCCACTGTGGGGCGGCAAAGGAGGAACGTAGTGGAAGTCAATGGAAAAGAAGGTACACATGAAGGGGAGGGGGAATGTAGGTGGGGAACTTCTGGAAAGTTAAAATCGGCACGTCACTACGAGTAGCATGCCGATTATAAGAGTATATTTTACACATTGGTCCCATTGACGACAATGGAAGGGGTGGATTATACAGATATAATCTCTACAGATAAAAGACAAGCAGAGTTTTTCGAAACAAGTAACATTCCTGCAGAAAATGTGAAAATATGTAACTCCATTTTCCAAAGTGACTATGTGTACCATCCAAGCAAAGGATTAAATTACATGATTTTGCTACATGCGCAGCAAAAGGAGTTATATATTTAATAAAACGTCTTGCACATTCACCCCCCCCTGTATACACTAAAAGATCCAAGTATAGATAGCATAGATATAGTAGCAAAATGTATCTTGTCAAACTAGCTTGCTTGCTTTTGTGAGAAAGTGAGTAGGAATTTTGAACGCTGGCATAGCGTAGATGTAGTTTACTTGGATTTTGTTACAGGGTAACCCTTTTGAAATAAGAAAAAATAACAAAACTGGTATTTATACCACATTGGCTAACTAAGATAATAATAGCAAAGCTTTCAGACATTCTAGTTCACTTTTCAAGCTGATTACAATGAAGCAGTGGTGCTCTTTGATATATATATATATTATATAAACATTTAGCTCATAGTTCAAATAGCCAGAAAAAAAGGAGTATCTGTGTAGAAGGTGTTAACAAAGTCAAAGGTTACCCTGTAACATTTGACTGGCAACATGGTTCACCACCTTTTCCTACATCTACTTGTATTTTGCTAAGGCTTTGATACAGTCCCCCTTGGCGACTAATGTATAAGTCTGTTGATCTGGGGAGGCAATTTGTACATGGATAGAAATTGGTTAATGAATAGGATGAAGAGAGTGGTGGTTAATGGGGCTTATGGACTAAAGTGTAAGTGTCTAAGTGTGGTGCCACAGGGTTCTGTGTTGGGGCCGCTTCTATTTAATCTATTTATCAATGATTGGAAGTGGGTATTGTCAGCAAGAGTTCTGTGTTTGCTGATAACACAAAACATTGTTGGCCATTAAAAGCTTGAGGAGATGTGCATCATTGCAGGGGATCTAGATAGATTGTCACATGGGCTGCTAAGTTGCAGATGAGATTCAAGTTGATAAATGTAAGGTGAGCATTTTGGGGTTAAAATACATTGTCTGCTTATAAATGAAGTGGAGTTGGTGTCCACGTCTGAGAAGAACGAAGAATTCGGATCAAGACGTTGGCAACACTGACAACGATATTGCCAGTGCAGGCAGTGTCACTGGCAGCTGCAGTGACATCGCCCAGTGTCAGCGACACCAGCGGAGTCGCCGGCTGGGAAGAAAAGAAGAAAGACACGCCCCCAAGGGTTCTTCTAAGAGCCAATGGGTCCGGTCCTGGATTTAAGCTACAGGACCCCTTAAGCTGCAAAACGCACTTGCCAGTCCTGGTTCGAGCTGCAGGACCCCTTAAGCCCCAAAGACCCTTCTCAGGGCAATTGTAAATTCCCCAAGGGCCCTGATAGGGCGGGGAAGGGGGTCCTGTTCGAGCTGCGGGACCCCTAAGCCCTAAAGGGCTCTGTTAGAGCCGCAAGGGTACTTGTAAGAGGCGGGGAGGGGGGTGCCAGCTCGAGTGCGGGACCCCTTAAGCCCAAAAGGTCCCTTCACCCCCCAGTGGGCCTTCCCTCCCCACAAGAGTATGGGGGGGGGGCTAGGAGGGGCTGCTGGGAAGGGGTCGTGGCAGGTGGTTGCATCCGCCGCTGGGGGCGAGGGCGGGGTGGGTGGTACCACCCCGCCCACGCCCCTCTAAGAATGCGACCACACGTGGTGATCCTTTCCCAGCATCCCCTACCAGCCCCCTGCTCCAGGATTTGCGGCAATATGTATTTATCGCAATGCACTAAGTGCAGTATCGCCACAAATATAGCTCAAATTACGCGATGCCGCTCGCCATATAAATATGGCGATAGAGGTAATTTTTCCCGCGGCGATGTGCGCTGGTAATTTTCCTGCGCTATTATCGCCCGGTTATAAAATGGCCCCTAAGTGACAATTATAGAGTCTGTGGAGGCGCCTTTGCATTTTGGGTTTTGTTCTCTTTAACTTTAAGTGGCTGAATTCGTAACTCTTTCGAAGGAAAACATAAATGCATAATGGATACCTTTATGGAACAAATGTAAAGAAAATGTAACAATCGTAATATGTTACGGGCATTTATTTTTTTCAATAGATGCATCACCTACACTGCCACCTTGTGTTCACTAAATATAAAGTTAAAAATAAGTTTGAAACAAAGAAAAGACCAATGTGTGATATAGTATGAGGATACTGGAACACTTTCTAAAGTTGGGGAATTACTTTAGATTTTTTAAACTTGTATATAATTAAGCAAAAATTGGATAGTTAGCTGCCAATCATGATTAACATGTTTGGAGGTGGAGTTTAAGGGATAAAAGTGGTGGTGGGTAGTTTGAGTTACACCTGAGGAAGGGGACAAGGAGTTCCCCAAAACATTGTGTGAAATAATATGAAATAAAAATCTGCAACACTAAGGGCCTTTTCATAAATGTGTGGTATCGCAAGTTAGCGCTAGCGTGCATTATAGGTAATGTACAAACAGAGGCCGTAAATGTATGGCCGCGGTTGTACAATTACACCCAAACGTTCATTAATTAAACTAAAGGAATGGTATTTTATGGAGATCGTAAATCTACGTAAATCTAACTAAATCTACGATTTCCGATCATTGAAGTTACTTTGCGATCATTATCGTAAATTAACAATCATAAACCGATCGGAAATTAACAATCAGTTTTATGACGATCCTTGAAGGTGCAGTATGGCTTTGAATATGGCCCGGAGAGTTGTGTGACATTTGATTGTTTTAGTTGGCAACAGCTAGAGCCAGCAAGATATTGGTCTGTATAAAGAGGGGTATGGATTCAAGTAGAAAATGTTAATCCTCCCTCTTTACAATGCGCTTGTAAGTCTCATTTGGATATGCGGTGCTGATTTGGAATCCTGTGTGCAAAAAGGACATCTTGGAAATGGAAAGGGCTCAGAGAAGGCAACTGAATTAATAAGGGGGCTGGGGGAGCTTGAATATGAAGACAGATGGATAAGTTACAATAATTCATTTGATCAATGTATAGAAATGCATTACTGCGCCACACAATAAACTGTCTGGGGCTATTGTTCACCAGTAGAACATGTCAGAGGATATGCAGACATCCCTTAAGATAGAAGAAAAGACGTTACAAGGGTTTTGCACTGTGAGAATGGTAAAACTATGGTACGTCTTCCATTGGACGCAATGAGGCAGGTTCATTGTATAGATTAAAAAAAAAAAAATCCGGAAGAGTTTCTAAAAATTAGAATGTTGCAGGTTACTGGTATTGATACATAAAACTGGAGTTTAACCAGGGGTATTTCCTATTGCACTTTTTTCCTGTTCATACTGGTTTTTGTTTTGTTTGTTTTTTATCTGGATGAATTGTTAGACAGGAAATGTCTTTATAAACCTCAAATACTATTACTATACTATATTAATTAGCACATATCTCTTGGGACATCTTTAAACTTAAAAGGAAAGAAATTTCACCTACAGGTTAGGAAAAATCCTTTACAAAAACAGTGAAATGGTTTGTCTTACTATTCGTGATCTGTGATGCAATACTGGACAATCTATCTAGCAGAAGGGGATGCAAGAACTGGTGTTACCAGCACCAGCGCAGAGGAAAGTAGGCAAAAGGAAAGTCAGATTACCTTACAAGTAAATAATATATCAGGCTAGGTGATTAGGCTGAGGCCACGCTACACAAAAAACCAAAGCATGGCGCAATCGCGAGTGTTTCATATGCGATTGCATGCGTGATTCTGGTGCATGTGAATTCCCTAGTTCTGTTATAGAAACACATGCAAAATAATGGTGAACACAAAAACGAAAACAGAGCGCATTGGAAATCGCAGGGAATTTTGCATTTTAGGGCCTAGCCCTAATTTGCAAAAATATTGGTGCTGTGTAACAGCCCTAAAATGTGTGCCAGCTGAAATGTAAAGCTTTTATTAACTTGACTAGTAGACAAGGGTTGACCGTTGACTGGGTTAAAATATTGTTGGATATGAATGTAAATCGACAACACCAATTTTCACCCCACATGATTGGCTTAAATTTCTGACATGTCTGATTGAACTTTTGTCTATTTTGGATGAAGGTTCTATCAACATTGCTGGCCACGGCTGAAAAAGTACTGCCAAGTCAGGTATTATCTTCATTTTCAAAATGAGGATTATTTTTCTTTGCACTAGTTGTTTGTGGTGTACCTCCTCTCTGTGTGTGTATCATCATTACCACTGATAGAACCATGCTATTGGTATCATCCTCAAACTTGTAACGTGATTTGAAATGTGCTAGCAAACACATCATAGGTCAGTTTCAGGAATAAAGTGGACTAAGCACACAGCCCTGTGGTGCTCCAGTGTTAGCAATTGCTAATGGAGATATTGTTTCAGATCATGGAGGACTGCTCTGACCAGAGTAAGAGGGTTGATCTCGAAGCTTGTCTACTAAAAATAAACTGTTAGTCCATTTTACTACATATATTGGACTAAACGGCACATCTTTGAAGTCTTTGATCTTGATTGCCAGGGGGGGTGTCCAGATCTAGCAATCTCAGTTTATCTATTAGATGCAGAGGAATAATGGTGTTGAAAGCAGAGCTTAATCTATAAATAAAGTAATGAATTGGTGTCTTTTTTTCCAAGTGGCTGAGAGCAAGACGGAGAATATCATCTAGACACTATGCAAATTGGGAGGGGTCCAGAGAAGGTGATAACTGGGACTTGATGTGCTTTATGATTAGCCTTTCAAAAATGTCATGATGATAAGAGTAAGTGCAATTGGCACAGTCATCGAGGCAAGTAACAGATGCTTTTTTTGGCATAGGAATAATGGTGGTTTTTAAGCATTCCGGGAATAGTAGTAAGCCGATCTGCACATTTTTCGAGTACACTCCCATACCATCCAGCCAGCATCTTTCCTTGGATTTATTTAGCATGTCTTCACATCAATTTGGTTTGGCAAATCCCTTCTTCATTAGTCCTCAGCTTATACTTGCTTATATGGTGAAATGGGATATGACCAGTATTTTTTTGCATTTGCCATTTTGAATCAGGATTCAGGAAGGAATATTTTTACTTAATGTTGGGGGTTTCTTTGCCTTCCTCTGGACAACTGTTAGGTAGGTTCATAGGTAGGCTAAAAGGTTGTACTAGATGGACATGTGTCTTTATTCAACCTCTAATATGTAACAATGTAACACAGTCCCAACCATTTTCCCTATTGTGAGCATAGGGAGAATATTCAAGTGGCCGCTGATGGTGGTAGTAGTATAGTGTGGGCGAGAAGCAAATGAATTTGTACAACACACATATTGTATAGTCTAATCTGTTGTACCTGGAGTGATGGCTTATTATTGGTACTGGTTGGGTACCCTTCAGTGGCAGCATTGGTAAAAAAAACCAAAAACTAAAATACATATCATACAATCAATATAGTTCTACAGCACTATTGGTGCATTTATTAATAAAGACATATATCGTGAACAGGTATGTATGAGGTCTGACAATGAAGAGTTTAGGAATTTCCCTGTGTGCTTATTGGAAGACAGAACCATGGCCAACACGAGAGACGGTACAACAGCAGTTCACATAATTCCATACTTTTGTAATATATAGTTGTGGATAATTGTTACACTGGAAAGTTAGGTTAAATAAACAATGAAAACAGTATGTAAAATGATTAATGATATATGATGGTTATACTATGCAAACTAATCAACGAAAAGAAAGAAAAAACTGTGGCACTCAATACTCAAAAAGTAATAAAAAACCCTTTATTGGATTAAACATGGGCTGTACAATATAAAATCAATTAAAAAACATATTAACCCCATACCAGAGCAACTACTGGCAACACAAAAGACCCCCTGCTACTGAAAACAGCAGGACTAGATGAATGTAAGTGTGACAAAATGCAGGACTGAAATAGCAGCATAATAATGTATCCAAAATACTAAACAGTTGTACAGTGGAATAAATGCAATAGAAAAAAGATCAATTCAATAAAGAAAAGTCCTTCATAAGTATCTAATATACAAATATCCTGCGGGTATAATAACTTCAGTAAATGTCTTCAAGAAATCACAGTTCATAAGTGCACAGATCAAATAATAGGTAAACGACAGACCCACTTGCTAATGCAAAGTCAAAAAGCATATACTTATGCAGACCCATAGAGGACTGAAGAGACCATAAGGTAGAATCAGCATGGAGGGGAGAGAGAGGGCCAGCACCGAATTGCCAGACGCGTTTCGTTCACATTAGTGAACTTTGTCAATGGCGTGAGGACGCAGACTTAGCTGAGGGATATGAAAACGGCCAAAAATCCCGCACAAGTACGAATAGAATCTCGCGCCTGTGCGCGTACTAAGACCGCGCATGCTGATGACGTCACAGAAATTGTAAGCCGCGGCACAGCTAGACGCCATAGTAAGAAGGCATTGCAATGGATCAAAATAGAGAAAGAAAGAGGGGGAACAACCCAATGAAATACACAAAAGGGAAAGTACATAACATATTACAAACACTATATGTCACTATATACAGTTTATACAATGGCAAAATTACAATGTGTTCGGAATAGTAACAAATGTCTATTCTTAAATATAGAAATCTCAAATAGACTCACAGGTAATTATAGATTGGCCAATCAATAAAAGGACAAAAACAATAAGTCCAAAGTCCAGATTAAATGCACTTCTGCTACCATAAAGTAGTACCGTAGTGAAAACATAAACATTTGTAGTCCATTGTACCATATGTCATTGATGATTACAATAAATTATATAAAGAATCTTCAAATGCAAAAAATTTGTTAGCGGAGATGCCAGTATCCAGATTATCAAACAGTCAATATATCCCAATATCATCCATGCCAGCAGCGATCAATATTTAAGCGTTATTATCTATACCAAGGGTAAGTATGTCTAATTCCACAGGATAACTGATTCAAAAAAGGTAAGTCACATCTTGAAGGTTAATCCCCATCACGTTGAAAATGATAAGGAATACTCCAGCGAATAGTACAAGTATCTGATGTAAAAAGATACAAGGTATGCAGAGCTGTTTGCCACAATCTGAATCCGGCGATGGAGCCATTTCCACTGTTAGAGGGCAGCTAGTCGACAAGAGAAGGCAAAAGGAAGTAGAAGAAGTTCCCAGGCAAAGGATCATACTGTTGTAAGGTTGTGGTACAGGAGGGTTCCATAACACTGCAAAGGAAAACACCTTTTTTAGAATTAAAGATAAGTCCATCTCTTCATTATACCATTTGGAGACAAAGGTAAATCCACCTACCTCATTTGCAAAAAAATTTGATTAATGTCGCCCCCTCAAATATTTAACTTGATCTGTTTCAAGTCCCAGCGACATCTGAGGCTGTAGGTCTGCTCCATGGGTCTGCATGAAGTGCATGGCAACTAGATTGATTTATTATTGCTATGTCTCTATGAGCATTTTTAATTCGATAAATGTTGGCTTAGTCGGCCTTAAATTTTTGTGTCGTTTACCAACATAAACGGGGGATTCAATAAGGCGCTCCCATAACTTAACCTTAGCCCGATCCCGCAATAAATAACTGACATAAACGAGAGTTACGTCAGTATTGCATCGGGGATCGGGCAAGGTAGGAGCGGGCTTTAACGCTCCAAAAGCCGTAGCCTTAGGGTTTCTCGCTCGAAGTAGCGACAAAACTTAATGCTAGCGTTTTGGATCGTTGCACAGCGCTACTTCCAAAAACATCGGAAATGGCGCTGTGCTCTAAAAGCCGTCTAAAACCCACGTTAACCCGAAATTTTTTTGGGTTAACGTGGGTGTTAGATGGAATGGGCTATATTGTATCTCCCCCAAAGTTTGTCACAGGGCGCAGCGAAGGCATTAGATTAATGTTCAGCTATGCACTTACAGGTAGATGCAATATTCTCACTACTGTTTAAATGTATGTAAAACCAGACTAACTGTTGTAATATGGACTTAAAGGGTATGTCACCCCCCAAAATAAAATTGACACCTTACTGGCCACATCAAGTAGTTTAAAACAATCCTTACTCTTCATCTGCTCAAAATATTCCCCTGCTGTGCCCCTCCAAAGTCCAGGAAACTGCTGTGTAGAGCAGTGTGTGACTCATGCTGGCCTGAGACGTTCCTCAACCTCATCAAGGTTTAGGCATGCTCAGTGCAGCCCTCCCTGCCTCTCAGCCAATCACGGACGCGGCTGCCGGTCCCGCCCCAGCTTTCAATCCATGCAAGCAGAGGGCCTGAACATGCAGCAGGGGAGAGGGCAGGTAAGTAGAATCGGGGGACTTTCTAACAATTATATTAATGCGGTGGGGCTGGGGGAGCATGCCCTACCACATATCAAAAGTTAAATTTTGGGGGTGGACATGCCCTTTAACATACAGTAAAAAACATAACATACGAACGATAATAGGTAGGTTTGTGTGTAGGAGCTGGGAATGACAGGAAATTTCCATCGGTTGTTACGGCTCCCTTTACTTGAAGTAGGGGAGCCGATCGTGGGGTGTTATGGCCGCAGCAGTATGGGGATTGGTCGAGCCCATGTTGCTGATCCACAGCATGTGTGCAGAAGATACCAATGTTATCTGTCAGCAACATGCTGTGGAATCGCATGTGTATGGCCACCTTAGCATGTTTTACTTTTATCAGGGCCTGCTGGCATTTCCAAATCTCGAGAGGAAATAGCTTGAGATGGGTGAACTCACTGAAATCCATTTGCTTGCATTTTACGGATTTGACAAAAAAATCTGAAAATCAGAAATCTGCAAGCTGACCCCTTGTCATGGGAGATAAAAAATAAAAAAGTTCTGCCTAAAATGAAGGTATAAATAGCAATGGTAACCTACTGTAATGGCTCTGGGACCTGGGGAACACATATCAATCCCCAAATCTTCAATAACACTGTCCAGTACATAAATTTATGTGCTTCTTGTTTTGACATTCACAACTTTTCAAGAATTTCTAGACATTTTGTAAATTTTAGATTTTTGTAAATTTGAAATTTCTAGAAATTCACTTTAAATTAAAATTCTCGATTGTTCAATATTTTTCAAAAACAGATCCAGCATTCGAAGTTCTAGCGGATCTGTGAATCCGTGAAACAGGATTGGATTCGGTTTCGGGTCCATCTAGTATATTAATACTGATTTTTAAAAGTAGTTGGCATAGCTACCAGCTGTCCAGATATTTGTAGGGCATCCAAAATTGGTAGTTTAGTTCTGCTGTCCGTTGTCCCAGGTAATGCCCCGTGAGGTGAATGGGCACAAAATGTAAATACAATGTTAACGCAGTTTCTAAATGTACAGCATAAAGATATGGTTGGCTTTCTTTTGCTACATCACATCATTTAAACAGCTGTTTTATGGGACAATTTTCTTTCTCTATTTATTTTTTTTTTGCATACATAGTAACACGTAATTAAGGAATAAAGACATTCGTCCATCAAGTCCAACCATATCTTTTTTTTTTTTTTTTTTTTTTTTTTTAACCCTAACCTAACAGTTGATCCAGAGGAAGGCAAAAACCCAGCTAAAAAAGGGGGGGGAAATCCTTCCTGACTCCAAACGGCAATCGGAAAGTATCCTGATCAAACCAGATCTATATGCATTAATACCAGTAATTCTCAATATTTTTAGTTTTAGAAACTTCCAGGCCTTTTTTAAGTTATTCAATGAACTTGCCATTACCACCTCCGCTGGAAGACAGTTCCACAGTTTCACGTTCCTCACTGTAAAGAACCTCTCCTAACCTGAAGATGAAACTTCTTTTCTTCCCACCTTAAAGGATGTCCATGAGTCTCTCTGATATGACCTATTAGTGAACAATGCACCAGAGAGTTCACTGTATGGGCCATTAATATATTTGTATAAGGTTATCATGCCCCACGCAACCGCCCGCTTCTCAATAACAGCCCTAAACTTGTCTAATTGCCTGCATATTCAAGCCCCTCATTCCCCTTATTAATTTAGTTGCCCTTTCGAACTGCCTCAATTTCCAAGATGTCCCTTTTGTATATGGGATTCCAAAACGCACCCATCATTCCAATGTGGCTTAACAGTGCCTTGTAAAGAGGGGAATAATATTTTTCTCTCTTGATTCCATTCCCCTCTTTATACAACAATATCTTGCTAGCTCTATGTTGTACCGGCATTGTTTGCTACAGCTAAGTCTGTTATCTACCAAACCCAAATCTTTTTCCATTTCAGATGCACTTAACACAGAGTTATTTATGGTGTAGGTGGCACAGGGATTATTAAATCCCAAATGCATCACCTTACTTTATCACATTGATACTCATCTGCCATTCTGGTGCCCATTTGATAAATCTATCTAGTCTGCTTGCAGCACTTGCACATCATTGGAAGTTTCCAAAGCTCTGCCAAATTAGTGTCATCAGCAAACACGAGATCCTTGCTCTCAATTCCCCCTTCTAAGTCATTTATAAACAGATTAAACAGAAGCGGCCCCAGTACAGAACCCTGAGGACTCCGCTTAGAACTTTAGCCCACATAGATGTAGTCCATTAACCACCACTCTCTGTTTGCGGTCCAATAAACCTTCTCTATCCATGAACAAATGTTTTCTTCAAGGCCAACATCCTCAGTTTATACATAGTCGCCTATGTGGCACGTATCAAGGCTTTTGCAAATCCAAATATACCACATCCACAGCTGTGCCTGAATCTAACTTCTTACTCACTTCTTCATAAAAACCAATTAATTTGTCTGGCATGATCTATTTCTCATAAATCCATGCTGACTACTACTAATAAGATGATATCTGGAGAAAAGTCAGGATATGATCCCTTACAAAGTTTCCATCACCTTCCCTACCACTGATGTTAGGCTTACAGGTCATAGTTACCAGGCTGTGAACGACCACCTTTTTGAAATTGGTATTACATTGGCTTTTTTCCAATCCAGCGGCACATCCCCAGACAAAAGCGAATCTGAAATATGAGACACAGTGGTCTTGCTAGACTGAACTAAGCTCTTTTCAAAATCCTAGGATGCATCCATCTGGTCCTGGCGCTTTATTGATATTAACTTTGTCTAATTGATTCCGTACCATATCCAATGTGAAAACTCTTCTTTCCTCCCTGCACATTGTTACAATCCCTACTGTAAGGATTCTCAACAGTAAAAACCGATGTAAAAAAACGGTTAGCAGATTAGCCTTTCGGCATCCTCTACAACACACCTCAGCTCCATTATTTAATGGTCCCACATTCTCAGTCCTCATCTTTTTACCATTTATATACTTAAAAAACTCTTGGGCTGGACTTGCTTTGTTCGGCAACCGTATTTCATTTTCTATTTTAGCTGTTTAATTGCTTTCTTGCACTCTTTATTACACTTTTGAAGTCCCTGTAAGCCTGTTCTTGCCTTCGCTTTCAAAATTTTAAAGCCCTTTTCTTTTTTTCCATTTCCCTTTTTTACCTGAGCATTAAGCCATGCAGGAGTGGACCTAATTTTTTTACACTTGTTTCCAAAGGTACCGATTTGGAATGTTATAGTTAATATCCCTTCAAAAGTGGTCCACATCTGCTCAGTATCTTTACCTAGAAACAGTTCCCCACCCAGTATGAGCAGAGCGATTCCTTTAAAAGCATAAATTAGCTTTCCTAAAGTTAAAAGTTTTTGTTAAGCCGTGCACTTTAGTTTTCTGCACCTAATTAAATGACACTATATCATGGTCACTATTCCCTAAGCTTCCCATTACCTATCTCCAAATGAGCTCTGGGTTATTAGATATCACCAGATCCAACAACGCATTTTTCTAGTAGGAACTTCTACCATCTGTGAAAGAAAATGCTCATATAGGAAATTATAGACTTTATCCTTTGTGGTGCTGGCAGTTCCATACTCCAATCTATTTCAGGGGTAGTTAAAATCCCCCATAACCAGAACATGCCCCATACCAGCAGGCCTTCCCCAACTGCATATGGAGATTCATTTCCACCTCTTCCCCGGCATTTGGCGGCTGATAACCAACTCCAACAATAATTTACCCACCTTCCTTGCTTCCTGTACACAGTTCCACCCATTGAATGTTTCTGCCGCATCGTTTGCTCCCCCATCTATTCCATTTTTAAATTGTTCAATTCCTGCTTAACATACATACATACTCCTCCTCCTTTCTTATTAACTCGGTCATGTCTAAATAAGGAGTACCCTTCAATATTTACTGTCCGTCGTGTGAATCATATAGCCATGATTCTGCTATATACCATTACATCATAGCTTCTTTAACGCTATTATTTCAAGTTCGCCGGTTTTTTCCAGCCAGACTCTTGCATTTGAACATACATTTTAGATTATCAATTGATTTACTTCTATACATGGTCTCTACAGCATTCCTTATCCTCTCATGCTCCCCCCTCCTCCTTCTCCTCCCTCCGTGTGTGTTACTAGCCCCCATCCCTAACTTCTCTATCTACCCTGTGTATTAAACGTTCCTCACCCCCATACCTAGTTTAAAATCTCCTCCAAACCCCCTAGCCATTTCTCCCCCAAACAGTTGCACCATCACCATTGAGGTGCAATCCGTCACTACTAAAGAGCCTGTAGCCACAGAAAGTCAGCCCAGTTCTTTAAAACCCAACCCCATCTCCTTACCACTCTTTAGCCACGCATTTTACTCCTGAGACTCCCGTGCCTCCCTAGCAGGTAGCACGTCGGTCTGCGGTAGTATTTCTGAAATACTACCTGGCGTCTTGCTTTACTTGGTCCCTAATTCTCGGAAATCATTTTTAAGGACCCTCACCTCCACTCTAACTTTGTCATTGGACACCAATGTGAACAAGACCGCCGAGTCCTCCCAACCCCACCCAATATCTGTTACAAGATCCACCACATGTCGAACCCTAGCACCAGGGCCAGGACAACACACGTTAGGCATGCAGGGTCTGGCGACAGATTACCCTATCTACCTTCTAATAATAGATCCCCTACACTACCAACCTGTCTTCCTCCTATCCCCAGTTCTCTCCCTCCCTTGTATTGGAGATGGCGTCCCCTGGGATGCTCAAGGAAGGCCCGCTCAACATGCTGCTTTCGAGCCATCGTCCCTCCACAAACATCTTCACTAAAATGGCAAATCTGTTGGGGCGACCAGCTGGGAGAGAAGCCCCCATATCTTTCCTTCCGTCCCCTACTCCCCTGGTGACCCTTACAATCTATCTTCCTTTCTACCTATCTCGCCCCTCTCCACCCACCAGTTACTGGCCCCTCCAGTACTGCATTTCCCCCAGGTTTTGCCAAGTCCTGCAATGCTGGCAAGTTTCCCCTAGATCTGTACCCAGATTCCAGATGGGCAACCCCACTCACATCTGACAAGACATAGGATTTCCCTGGGGACGGCTGCTCCAGATCCCCTACACGCGTGCAGGATGCCACATAGCGCGGCCCACAACAAACTCCATGACGAAACAGCAATAACACAGAGAGAACACAGCAATACAGCAGAGAAAATGTTGTTCTTAAACCTGCTTTGTTTTAAACCTTAGTTTTTTAACGCTTGTCAATTCTCTTAAAAACAGAAAAATCTCTTTAAACAGAAACGCTCAGAGCTAATCGCTCATGGGAAGGCTTAAATGACATATGTTTAACACTATCCATAAAATAGTATTGTTACTACACAAAGTTCCCATAATGTTTGACAAACTTTGTTACATATTCACAAAGCCATTGTTATTTTACGATCTGGCCTTTAAAAGAAGGTGCAACTATTGGCTGATAAATTGTAGGGTAACCTAGAACTAGATAGTTATTTTACTATCAAGAGTAATTTATGTTTTAAAGTCCAGCCCTCAAATCAAAAATGATATACAGGTACAAACCCTAAAGAACAAAGAGAAAAGCTGTGAAATATATATGACGACCTGAAATTCTTCTTGCTTTATGCTATTTATTGTTCTCTTTTTTTGTTGGGTTTGTCACCTGGTTTGATTCCTGCAGGGTATTCAATAAAAGTTCTTATTGTTTAAAATGGTGCTAATTTGCCCCAACCAACGGATGTATCTTTCAAATGTTAATTAAGATCTGATTGGTTGGGGCAAAACTTAGTACCCATGTAAAACGATAAGACTTTTATGAATCTACCCTGCTGGTTCTTTTAGTCAACAAACTGCCAGTTAGGTATTGACAGTGCATTCACAAACCAATAACTAAACCCCTAGCGGCCTCTTCTGGAAGCCTGCTCAGGCACAGTACCAGGGTCACTAAATTGCTCAGTTTCCCATGAGGCATCCAGAAGCATTAGAGGCATGATGTACTGATTCCAAAGAACAAAATAGGCGTACATCAACATGTTTTTTAAGGGGTATCTTCAAAGATGTTATTATGGGTGTGGAGTTGTCCTTTAAAGGGTATGTCCAACACCAGCCCTGCAATCTACACTTACCTTCACCTAACCCCCCCAAGATTTTTCTACTTACTTACCTCCCCGTTGCGTCCCTGAAGTTTGCTTTGCTTACCTATATTGCCTTTGCTGTCAACCCCATAACCTCCTTGCAAGCTCAGCGAGGTCTTAGAGAAGTAAGTTATTGACCGTAATGTACCCATCATGAAGTAGGTGCTAACTTAACCTTGGAGGAGAGAGATAATTAAAAGGACCACAGAAAGTTAACTAAATATAACAATCTCGGGGATTAGGGTTTTGAAAAGTTAAGTATAGATTGGGGATGGGCTTGCCCTTTAAAAGCATTCATCTAAACAGGTAATAATAAAAATATTGCTTGTATACATTAAAGATATTTCTTGCTTCCATTAGAAAACACATTTTGTGGAGGTGAAGTAGGTTAACAAGAGTTAAATCCACTTTGTAGTTTTTAATGACAGCTATATAAACATATCTGCAGAGATCAGTAAATATGAAACAAAGGGTGGTGCAAATTAATCTTAGTACTTTACAAAAAAGCTTGCAAGTTTCAGATGATAACTAACAATGCACAGCACAGAAAATGTATATACAGCTTTTTCACCTATTTCCTAAGGATAACAGATCAGTAAATCAGAAATAGACTCATGGATAATACACTACAAGCGACTCTTACCTTTAATTCAGTGCTTGAACTCTGACTACTGGACTGCCGGAAAACTTACTGCCCGTCTCACGTATATGATATAATGTCAACCGTCAACTGTGATTCGGAATTGCGGGAAAATTGTGTAAAAGATTGCACTCCCACCCTCCTTCCCCCGCGGGAGCATACTACCATGATTATGGCCCATTCTAATGCCAAGAATGTGATCTTAATCAACATTGATTGCATTTCTTAGAGATCAGATAAGGACGGACTGAAACAGTCCATGGTTGTGGCCAGAAAAAGTCCCCAGTTTTGCTGAAAAATTTCCCTGGACAAATTAATCAATCACCACGTCAGAGCTCCTCTCATATTCAGTTGAGTGATGTCTTTTTGAGGAACCCAATAGTTTGGAACTAAACCAGTTTTGGTTAAGAACTTGGTACAGCCTATTGATACTTTTTTGCAGTGGCTGTTTGTGGGATTTCTCTAGAACATGTCAACTGTGCTATTCCGCACTAATTAAAATTAGTGAAATGAAGCATCGGAATGGGGGATTGGTAAGGTTGGGAGACATTTATGGCTAAAAGAACATTATATTGGCAAACTATTATTAACATTTCAACTAAATGTCAAAACAAAGTACTTGAAATGTTACCATCTAAAACCAAGTTTCCACATTTAAATTTTAGTTTTTTGATGCAAATTTTTGTTTGATGTCAAAAATACCACAAGAAACCTGGTTCTGGGTAGTTGCCAGTGAGTTTATCCTTCCATCTATGCATTAAAAATAGTAATATTTGTACGAGAGTAAATTGAGTTTAGGAACTAACCATTAAAGGGGGGGTCTAGTATAGTATTTGAGGGGGGAACTTGCCACTGGATTTTTGGACACAAGTCTGCCAAGAGGTCCAGAAGTCTCGGGGGGCGGAGCTACCTGACTGAGACATTATCCAAGATGGCCGCACTTTATGGGGGCCACAGTAGGCTTGAAGGGACCTAAAAAAAAAGGGAAAAGGTTAGTTAGGGATACAGCTTCCATTTAAACTTAACTGTTTTGAGTGTACTTTCCTTTATAGTTAATATTTTACTTAGAAACACAATATATGCAATAAACGTTACTTACTGACCTGGACACCCGATGTTACAATAAAAAATTCCAAATGGAAGGTTTACCCAAAACTCTAAGAGTATCTATATGACTCTAAAAGGAAGTGCATGTCAATAACCATCCAAACATTTTGTGATGTTCAAGCACAGGTCATGTTTAAAATTTTAAAAAAAAACTACTTAAGCTTTGTACAGAAGTGCTACACAATGTTCCAGGTTCTTAACGTAATATAGAATAATTACATCCACATTCACATATGTGTTGTGATCAACTGGACTTAAAGTTTAAGTTCTTGTAGTCTTTGAAGATGTTTTGCAGCATCAAAATTGATTTCTCAATTCAGAATGACCTTGAACAATAATCTGTGACCTTATTGTACCCTGAAAAAATCCCAATTAGCATATCACAGCAGGTGTTAGGACCCTTCTGAAGCAATGTATGGATGGATTGCATGAGGCTTAAGAGGTCGTTATAGGAACGCCAGGGGAAGGTGTCAAACAGCATTGCCACATGCAGGACAGTTGGTTGTCGAACCCCCTTCCCCATGGCTATTTAGGCTTGTTCTTATTTTCACATAATGGCTTCATTGACACTCTTCTGAAAAACCAGTATTGTACTTTGCCAAGATGTTGAAATTACAATCTTCAAATGTATGTCTTTTCCTTAAGGTGCAGGTACACGGCTGAGACTCACTTGAGGAATGGCGCTTATGTGCGGGCCATCCCCCCCCCCAAACAGTTGGTCGAGGTTTTGCGTTCGGTCTCCTCCCATAGAATAGAGCACACTCACTGCACTGCACTGCGTATATAGTCGCTTATCTTGTGTTTCGGTATTGGGTCTTCCTGATGTACCAAGTCCTTTGCTCAGTGTGTTGTTTGGTTTATAGCAGACAGGCACTTTAAAAGACACTGAAAAACCACTTTCTGTATTAGACCCGGAGAGAAAGAAGGACTTCGAAACGCGTTGGTTGTTGGCGCATGGAAGCAGTGAGGTGTGCAACGTTCTGAGTGCGGTGGAGCGTATGTGTGGGAACTATGTTGGCTGGAAATGTCCCCGGAGGCATGGAACAGATAACTTGGAGAAGATATATAAGGATAAGGCAAACTATTGGGGATTTGAGTGGTTGGGGGGAAACATTGGATTTGCCGCTTGCTAAGATTCTGTCTCTCCTGTTTAACAACGCAATCATATCAACTATGATGTGGTATACTAACTAGTTTGACTGCACAAAAATGAACCGCAACACACTAAATCTGCATGGTGCAAAAAGGCTCTTAGCCTATTTTATTGGCAGCACGAATTAACGTTTCGGGAGTATTTCTACACCCTTCTTTATAAGATAGTGACAATACCAACCGCTGAAAAGAAAAGATAGGTGCATTAATATGCACCTATAATTCTTTTCATGTTGGTATGTCCTATTGATGAAAGGGTGTAGAAATACTCCCGAAAACGTTATTCCTGCTGCTAATAAACAATAGGCTAAGAGGCCTTTTTGCACATTGCAGGTATAGGTGTGTTGCGGTCTTCATTTTGGATTACTGTTGCGATTGAGGATGTAGCCAGACGTCCGGAGACCAGCACCACCCAAAGCAATTATTAGCACCAGAGAGGAGGGGTGCAGGTAATTATGTTTGAATTGCATAGGCTATGTGTGACCAACTTATATTAAGCAACCTCTGTATTGATGCCTATTAATACTTTATCTAATATTGTAATGATCCCAGCTTACTCTGACCCTGAAGAATAAACTATTTGAGGTTGCCTGGTGAATGGGCTGGGAGGGATAAGTCCAATCTTGGACCTTATATATTAGTTACACTCAATGCTTATACTACCTTTTATTGTATTCTGGGGATGTGCCCAGGTATTGATGTGTCTAGGTGCTGCATGTCTTATGGGGCTTTGTTTTATATGTACAATCATTTGTTTATATTAAAGGTTAGCTTGGGTTTGTACCAACAACCTATGACATGTTCTATTTTTACCCCAATTTGAATGGTTGGAGTATACACTAGTTCCCTGTGGTGTTTTATGCGGTGTGGTAGTGGCTCCTATTTATGGAGTTTAAAGGTTTGTATGTATTTTACATCTATGAGTTTGGTAGTATATATAATTTCCGGAGGACCCTGCGACATATGGGATGACCATGTTCTTTCTCCTATCTGCTTTCCCTTTCTAATGTTGGTATTTTCTTCATTACCCCTCTAGACAAAAGCTCCGTCGGGATATAACAAGTTTTTTAAGGGGACTTTCTCTTGTAGATGTTAAATTTGTTAGCATTTACCTATGTGCTAGTGGGGATGTTCTGGCTCTGTGTTGCAGGGTTCTGATGAAAGCAGCTGTGATCTAAAGGGTCTGGTGGGAGTCAAACTCAAATTACTGATCTGTGTGAGTTGGTTTTCTGTAACACTCTACTTCAGTGTTACCATTCTCCCTGACTTTACAAGCAGTCCAAGAAAGCCAGTGTGTTGTTGGTACCTCTTCCCTTGTAAATTGAGTTTCGCTCTATGGTTGATGTGTTGTTGAAGGATTGTACTTCCTTATGGTTGGATTTTTTAAAATAAGGTTGGTCATCCACATATCTGAACCAGTGGCTGGTTGCTATACCCTTAAAGGTATTAGCTTCCACTTCCTCCAGTAAGGTTTTGCCACGTAAGAAAACTGGAGAACATATATGTTTTGCTTATAGACAACTTATCCCTGTAGTGAAAAGGGTTATTCGGGCATAAGTTCAGTAGGGAACACACCTGTTCTGGCTAGATCTGTTTTGCTGGTAAGTGTGTTTTGTCTTGCCTAGCTGTTGTCTCACCAATTTCAACAGCTCCTTGGTGGCTATACAGGGTTAAGAGAGATTGTCGCATTTAGGACACCAAGTTCTGGATGTGATGTTAGACCTTCCCACCAATGGCCCTAGAGTTGGGCTAGGTATTTCAAACCTTGGTATGTTAAAGAGATGATACTGCGGATATGGGCCATATCGTAAACGCGTTGTATTGCAAAATAAAATACCGTGCGTATCGCTAAGTATGGCCATGGTTGTACATTTACCTAAAAGGTAGTTAATTAACAAAACATTCGATTGTAGAATACCAGCAGTAGTAATATCTAGATATGTTATCGATGATTTACGATTGATATAACTTTATTACGTTAAACGGTGTGTTAAAGGCACGGTCTCCACTATAAAGCGGATACAGCGGCTTGAAGCTACAGTATTTAGTAAATTGGTGTTTCCCCGTGCCGGACTGTGTTTATACAAACCTTTTCACACTAAAAATGCCCCTCCCTATCATCACTACATACATTCTTTTGGTTGTAGGGCAAATTAGTTATCAATCGGACCCCCGTTTTTTTTGGCAATCTAATCAGTCTTATATCTGTAGCAGCACATTAAGGGCCTATTCATAAAATAATCGCGATCGTTCTCGAAAAAATATTTACGATTTCGCCCATCAAAGATTTCCGATGGCGAAAATCTCAGAATAGCGTCGCTATCATAAATAGCGTCGCTATCGTAAAAATAGCGATCGCTATCGTAGAAAACGGTCGCTATCGGCGACTACTGAGGTTATTGTCGATATTGACTGTTATTCTACGATAGCGTTCACTTTACGATAAACGAACGCTATTTTACGATAGCAAGCGCTTATTCTGCAATTTTACCATCGTAAATATACGGCGAAACCGTAATAAATACGGTTCGATAGCGTAAAAATATCACTTTGCTATTTTACAATAACGATTTTTTTCTAAATAGGAGCCCAAGTGTCTCCATAGGTTCCCCAACCCCTCTAGAAGTTGCCAAAAGGGTTCAGATCTTCATCTGTAAAATCTATAATTAGAACGCTATTGCGGTGCTGCGCGTTCCCTTCTTCATCTACACTACCAGGAGGAGGACTGGGTATGGGGGAGTGTAGCCGGTTAGGTTTTTAGTGAACCAGGGAAGCGGTTATTTGGTGATGGTTTATACGTGAGTGGGCTATTTTTAGAGATTGGAGGTGTATCCAATAAAGGTTTTGTATTAGAACCGGTATATGGTGGCCATTATGGGGGATCTTAGTGAATGGGGTGGCTCTCCCCGACACTATATTTTGTATAGTATCCCCTCTTCATTGGCAGAGGCCATTAGTTTTCCAATCCTTTTGGATACAATAGGTTCCCTACCGATCTGTAGGCCCAATCATTTCCTCCCCCCTTCTGGCGAGGACCAATAAGTTCCCTCCCCATCTGGTACACCCAATAGGTTTCCCTTCCCCCTCTACAACAGGCTCCACATGTTTCCCATCCCCTCTGGCAGGCCCAATGGTTCCCTTCCATCTCTGGGCAGACCAAATGTTCCTTCTCCTCTGGCAGGCCCAGTAGGTTCCCTTCCCTCCCTGGTAGGCGCATATCTCTTCCTCTAGGCAGGCCCCAATAGGTTCCCCTTTGCTCTGGCAGGCCAAATAGCGTTCCCATTACCCTGGGCATGCCAATAGGTTTCCTCCCTCTTCTGACAAGCCCAATGGTGCCCACCCCCTCTGGCGGCCCAATAGATTACCGTTACTCTCTGACAGGCTCCACTAGGTCCCCCCTCAATTTTTGCTATTTATTAAAAATTCTGTTTCTATAGCAGCTTAATATATATATATATTGGTCGGCCACACTAGGTAGTGATCCACTTTGCATGCTATTTTTGTGAATTGATGCACTCTGACATGTGCAAATAGATCGAAAATCCAGTTAGGCGGAGGGCAAATGCCCTCCAAAAGGCATCCTCTGCAAGCGTTTACCGTCAGCACAGTCATCAGCAGTGTTAGTCATCCTCCAGTTTATTAGCCGTGTCATCGGCCCTTGTGACCATAGCAGTGTAAGTCAGCCCCCATTTCATTAGCCAGAATTGTCAGGCCATTCAGATAATTTAGCCAGTATAATAAGCCCTCCATTTCATAGCCAGTGTTGTCAGCCCCCTTCAGATCATTAGCCAGTATAATCAAGCCCTCCATTTCATAGCAGTGTTAGTCAGCCCCAGTTTATTACCAGTGTCATCAGCCTTGTGACCATAGCCAGTGTTTCAGCATTCAGATTTGTAGCAAGTGTAAGTCAGACCTCATTTCATTAGCCACTGTTTTGTCAGCCTTCAGACATTAGCCAGTATAAATCAGACCTGCATTTCATAGCCCGTGTTGTCAGGCCCTTCAGATCGTTATCCAGTTGTAAGTAAGCCCTCCATGTCCATTAGCAGGTGAGTCAGCCCCCCCAGGTTATTACTCAGTGTTTTCCAGCCCTCAGTTCATTAGCTTGGGTTAGTCAGCCCTCCAGTTAATTAAGCACAGAGGAAACTTTTAGTAAATTATAACTGACTTGGGAAAGATTTGTACCCACGACTTAGTGATCAAATCTATCCAATATAAAGTGCAGGGCGGGCACAATCAGGTAAGAATTTTAACCAAGTTCCATTAAAGGGGTCAAACATACAAGCAAGGTACAAACGTTTAGGGGGGGGGGTGCCTCCACCCCTTCTCAGGTGTAACCAAATACTACATTGTTGCAAAGGATATATAGTGACATCATTAATAAAGTGAATGGCTCACCTACTATCACAAGGGCCTAAATCAAAAGTGAGCATGTGCAAAACAAAGATTGCCTCAGTGAATAAATAGAAGCATATACAATATACGTCAACAAAATATAGCCATCAAATATATATAGATCCTAAGAACATTTATAAAACTTATGGAAAAATACTGTGATCAATTTAAAAACATATATATATAAATAATATAATATATATATATATATAGATATATATTCTATAATATATAAGTGCTCTCTGTGTACATCTGTGTTATAGTTAATCCAAGGAAAAGGAATAAAAATGGACTATATGATCGGGTCTGCGTATCATAATAAAGATAAAACATTATAATCATGTCTGTGTCTTAATTCTCATAGTGATAAATCTAAAACCAATTTCTAGTAAAAAAACCAGAGAGATCTTTCCGATATCACCTCTTTTCTGTGCCGCAAGGATCCACTAGTGGTGTGTCGATTCCTGCAAAGATAGATATGTAGCTAGTAGACCTTTTGATCATTGATACATTATATAATAGTCAAACAAGGTTTCCAATTAAATATGTAGTCTCCAGTCTAAATGTTACTAATGGTGGTCTGTATATCGTAAATAAGGGCAGATAAGCTCCCTAGTCTAAGATCATGAAACATTATAAAAGCAGATCCCGTTGAATTTTCATTTTAGGCCTTAGTTGTCAGTGTTTGTAAATAGTGGATCCACCAGTGCTCACGTCAGGGGAGGGATGGCCCAGTAGGCTTAAGGGGCAAAGCCCCCCAGGCTGGTCTCCAATCCACAAATTGGGCTGCCTCAAAAGCTATTAGTAAGTTACGTGGCTTGAAAAGCACAGTGAACCGCCTCTCTTTACATGGGCAAGGACAGGGAAACTCTCCCTCCCCTTCAATTACCAGTAGCCAAGTTCATTAGCAGTGTTAGTCAGCCCTCCAGTCATTAGCCAGTGTCATCAGCCCTTCGTTCATAGCCAGTTCTCATCCCTTGTGATGATTAGCCAGTGTTGTCCAGCCCTTCAGATTGTTAGCCAGTGTATGTAGCCCTTCCCATGATAAGCCAGTGTTTAGTCAGCCCCCAGTTCATTAGCCAGCGTGTCAGCCCTGCAGTTCATTAGGAACAAAGGAAACTTTGGGTAAGTTATACACATGACTTAGGCAATGTACCCAGGGTGAGGATTCAGGGTCTAACCCCAGAGAACTGTGAGGGGAGGGGAAGATTTTAAAACTATAATTTGTCCTTCAAAACCCACTCCATACACTAGAAAATGTTGAAGGCAACAAATGTAAAAAATGGGAAATGGGGTAACCTAAACCAAAGTGACCTTAGCAAAGTTGCGCTTTTACCGTAAAGGGCCACGTGGTTTGCATTTTTTCCCCAGGCCAAAACGGTCCCAGTCCGCCCCTGGTCACGGTGGCAGGAGCAATGTGGGAAATTCCACCCCTCGTTGGTTTCACTGTAATGCTTCGCATGTTGTTTGAATTATGGACATATCGTGCTACGGCGTGTCATGTTTAGATTCTCCTGATTTAAAATAGGTTGATGTCCCTTTTAGGTCACTTAAAGCTAACCCGTACCTCTCCTTGGTTTGATGACATACCCAGAACCACATGGGCATTTTAACAATAAATCACCGCTGGGCTCATACCATGTAGCATAATCCTTGATTTAATAGGTGTCCCTTTTGTTGGTTGATGTTAATCACCTGGGATAATGGCATTGCACATCTGAATGCTCTACAGGGGGATGCCATTTTTAGGTTCCCCCAAAATAAATTTTGATTCCTACTGTATAGGTAGTATGTCGGTATGTATACGTGATCTCCTAGTTCCGGGATTTTTATAAGCGTGTAGGGGTTTATAGAAAAATAGGTGCCCCGTGACTGGGACCTGAGGCTAGGATTATGCCAATTGATAGTAGCAACTGTCTTTAATCTGTTTAGAAAGATACTGTTAAGTACTACAAAGGTATGCCTGTTTTGTTATTGATTATTTCCTCAGGTATTTTATTTTATAGATCTCTCTAGGTGTATGCAAGGTTTTAAGGCTGCTTCCATGAGCATTTCTTGTATACCCTCTTTCCTCGAATTTAGCCACATTTCGAGATCTTTCATACAGGGACATCATCAGTTCACTATACTTGGTGATACCCTTCACAGGTAATAAATTATTAGGTCTGTGGGTTTCAATATAAGTCACTGCATTAGACGCCCCATTCGATATTTGTACCATGGCGTCCAGAAGCTAAGTTCACAGTATCGTAGTTAGGGGGACTTTCTTAAGGGGTCTGCCTTTGTTCAAGTCTTTCACACACGGTTTTTAAGGTGGTTTACACTAGTTCCCAGATAAAAAGATATCATCTACATATCGACAGATAGTTAGGAGATAAGGTGTAATATTCTCATTATGTAAGATCCAATGTTTTCGAAGACCGCAGGAAATATGATGTAGATGGGGCGACGAAATTAGCACCCATACTGGTGCCTTGTTTTGTATGTAGAATGGTTTCAAATATGAAAAAAATATTTTTTAAAACATAGTTAAATAAGTTAGTAACTCACAAACAAAAAACACCTGTGTGATGGTATCCATGATTACGCATGGCCCTTAATGAGTTTCTATACCTTTCATCATGTGGGATGAGGTATAAGGGACTCCAAGACCTAAGCTAAATAGAGGACGCACCCTCTTTAACTGTTCAATATGTCAATCTGTTCAGAAATGCAGTAGATCTTTTAGGCACATTAGAAATTTTTGAATTTAATAGGATTCAGATATGCATCAATGAAAATACCAATGGTTGTAGCAGGGATCCGGCCTTCCATACACGGTTTACCATACAGTCAGTTATTACAAGTTAGACGGTATAGTGAATATTATGAACATGTAAGAAAGAGTACTCTAAATGGTGGCTAATTCGAGGAAAGAGGGTATGACAAGAAAAGCTAATGGAAGCAGCCTTATAAAAACCTTGCATACACTAGAGAATATCTATTAAAAGAAAATACCTTGAGTTATAGCAATAAACAACAGGATACCTTTTGTAAGCCCTTACAGTATCTTTTCTAACAGGATTAAAGGACATTGCTATAGCAATTCGGATATTCCTAGCTCAGATCAGTCAGCGGGGCACCTATTTTTGATAAACCCCATCCACTCGTATTATAAAAGATTTCCCGAACGTAGGAGATCAATTATACATACCGACATACTACTAGTAAAGTAGAACAAAAATTGTTTTTTGGGGACCTAAAAAACGGCATGCACCCCTTGTAGAGCATAGCAGAGTGCAATTGCCATTATCCAGGTGAAATAAACATATATCCAACAAAAGGGACACCTATTAAAATAACAGATTATGTATATGTATGAGCCAAGGCGTGATTGATGTTAAATGCCAATGTGGTTCTGGGTATGTCGTTCAAGCCAGAGAGAAGGTTACGGGTTAGGTTAAGTGAACATAAGAGGACATCAAACTATTTTGAAATCAGGAGAATGAATCTAAACATGACATCCTTGGAGCACGACATTCCATGAATTCAAACACAATTGCGAGCAAATTACAGTGATAATCTGCGAAGTAGTTACGAAACCAAACAGAGGAGGAATTTCCCACAATTGCTACTGCACGAGATTGGTGGATCACTATTACAAACACTGACCCTAAGGGCCTAAATGAGGAATTCAACTGGGTCTGCTGTTGTGCTGTATTTAATGATCATGTATTTTACCATAGAGTTTATAAATGTTGCTTAGGATCTATATATAATTTGATGGTTATATTTGTGATGTATATTGTATATATGCTATTTATTCCACTGAGCACTTGGTTTTGCACTGCGCACTTTGATTTAGGCCCTTGTGATAGCAAGGCAGAGGCTATTCACTTTAGTTAATGATGTCACTATATATTCTTTGCCACAATGTATATTTGGTTACACCTGAGGAGGGGGTTGGACCCCCCGAACGTTGTGTACCTGGCTTGGTTGTTGAACACTTAATAAAGGAACTTGTTAAACACAAATCTTACCTTGAGTGTGCTCCCTGCAACTTTATATTGGATAGGATACTTACCTGATGTGGCACAGGCCATAAGCGGGGTGCACCTCCTTAACTTACCTGTTGGGATCCACAAAATATTTAAAAAATCGATTAAAGATTCGAACATGGGGTACTAGTAAAGGGGGAGGGGGAAGATTTTAGGGACTATAATTATCATTTAACAAATCATACAACTGAAAAATGTTTGCGGCGATAATTAAAATGGGAATGGTAGTCTTAAAAATTTGCGTAACTTAAAGTGTGTGACCTTAGCAAAGTGGAGGTTGTCAAAAATGTTGCAAGCTAACGTGAAAGGGCCACTCGGTTGTATTTACCGCCTTAGGCCAAGAGGTCGCCGTCCTACCCTGGGCTTAGTGTCGCCTAAGACTAAAGGTGGATAGAGACTCACTGTAACAGCTACACTATCATTACTTGACCTATTGTTGTCAATGTCACGGCCATACAAAACAGCATGGGGGTGTAGAGTTCAGGGATGCAAATATGATGCTTCTGCACATGCCCAGGTTCGAACAAAGCTCAGAGCATTGGAAGGTGGCGACAAAGCTATACTGCCCAAAATGTTTGCAGTGTCTGGGTGTTTTTTTGTATCCACCTAGACAAGTGAATGAATTTCTGTGTTTTTTTTTTTTGCAGGATAGTAAATTAATTAAATGGTCACTAAGCCCTAATTTTTAATATTCTGTAAACAGAATATCGCTCCCACCTGGGGAGGTAGGAGTGATAACTATTACAGCTTCAAGTACATCTTTTATCTTAAACATGCACATGCATGCATGCTAATGAGAAGTGGATTGTGGCTTATAAACAGAAGTGAGGCATGATGTTGAGAGTTATCACTACAACCACTTTAAGAAATATAGATTTTGTTTAAAAAAATCCTTTCAAAACAACTGGATTAGTCCATCTTCTGTCCTCCCACTGTGGGTTTGGGAAACATTAAAGGGAACACAGAGTCCAGGCTGTGAGCTGAGAAGGAATGCGATTAAAGTAGCTGCAACTGGACACCATGTTTGTAATTAACTTTGCATCACACTGGTCACAAAGCTCCCTGCAGACGCCATCAGAGGTTGAAAAGTAATTAGTAAATTACCTAAGTATAGTGCTGAAGTCTGATAACTTCTATATCAGTCCAAACCAGCAGTGGTGCTAGGTGCTAGAATTGTGGGGTCCTTTAAACTGTGATGCAGTGGCGCATTGGGCACATGACCCCCAGATCTTACACAGTGCTCCGAAAGTTTAACTATCTACAGAAGGAGGTGCCCGAATCCTCCAATTTCTGGCTGTCGATTTCGTCACGCTGCATGTGCCGGCACGATGACGTCCATATGAGTCTCCAATCACATAAAAAAGAGCAGCAGTGTGGCAGCATTGGTAGTGTTACAAGTAACCCTTTGACTTAATACTTTTTTTGTATTAGATGGATGACTATCCAAGTAGCCAAATTAGACATCATGTAGGGGTTTGTATGCTATGTGTGTGACCAGTTATTTTAGTTTATGTATATTATTAAGGGGATGAGGGGGTTTTCTGGTGGTTTAAAAGGTATGTGTTATGACTTTTTTTGCTATGTAAAGGGTGTGTATAGCAAATAAATATTTTTAGAGAGATTATATTGAGGATGTGGGATGCTATAGAAGGGGACTTTCAGGGGTGTTCCTAGGGGTTTTGATACCTGAAAACAACTTTTAAATGCGCCTTACGCAGGCGGGGGGTGGAACGTTGAAGAGGCAGGCTTCATCAGGGAAACTAGGCGTGGCTGTAGAGGGTAAGATGGTGGGTGGACCTAACACTTACTGGTGAACTGGAGGGACTGACTCAACACTGATGGTGGACTGGTGCTGAATGCGGTATTGCAGGAAGGAGGATTTTCTTTTTAACTACAAACGTCTTTCAGTGTTCCGCAAGGGCGCGCTCTGAGCAAAAGTTGCACTTTGCTTCTGGTTAGGGCAACTGGGAAACATTGCTACTATCTATGGCCACGTTATTTTAATAATAGACAACATTTGTGGTGCCTTACTTAGGGAGTTGAAGAAAATGAATTCTGTATTACTTTTATAGTGTATGCTGAGAAAGCCCAAACACAGTTTAATTTAACACACTCATGAACAGCTAGTGTTATTAGGAATATGCTGTACTCAACCTGTAAGATGATAGTTTTGAGGTTCAATTATATCTCTTAAGGGGTATATCCACAAAAGAGTAAGGGTGCCCTGTAGTATAGGGCGCCCTTGCCACCCCAAACGACTTGTAGTTAGTTAAAAAAGAAGCAGAACTCTAATTAGAGTCATCGATCCCCCGCGTTTTGATCCAGGCCCTGTGAATCAGTAAGGTAGAGTTCTGAAGCTTTTTTAGAAAAGGGTTTTAAGCTAGGAAAAGGCGGATGGATCCAGAGGGAGGGATGGGGGACAGGGTACCCTGGTGTGCCAGGAACCTTTAGAAGAGGAAAGCGGGACATTGACTCACTGACAACTTCTACTCTTCACTTTTTTCAACTTTGAACAGTCACTGCAGGAGAACCTTTGCGAGCAGGATTTAAGGAAGGGTTTTTTATTTTTTAATACTACACAGTGGGGACAGTAGTGGGTAAATTTTTAGTTTTGGGGGTGGAACAATGACCTGAAAATGGATTAGTTTGGAACTGCGGGTTGTGAATCCAATATTTGTTAATTTCCGACCAAATCGAATTCAAACATTGAAAATTCAGAATCCAGTGAAAATTCTAAATTTTAGATATCCAAATTTATTAGAGAAGAGCTAATTCATGAATACATTTAATTGGTCTAAAATGTTTCTTTCCGTTCCATTGCCACCTGATGGCAGGTGTAGGTCCTTACCTTGGGTCTTACTTTAATGTGCAAAACAAAGCCTCTGAAACCCGCTTTTGAAAAGCCGGCTACCGACACTCCGTGTGCAGCCAATGGGAAGACAAAGGCTCTTGGCAGAAGCATCTGCCCATTGATTAAATAACAGGGGTGAGGACCATGATGGTAAGGTGCTACCAGTTTTTATTTTTAAGGGTGACATGCCCTTTAATTTAAAAAAACATTATACACGAAAATTTATCAAATCATTGTATCAAAATGTGATTTAAAAAAAAGTTACTACAAAAATGTTATACAAAATTCATACATCATAAAAGCTGTTAATTTAATACAGTTAGACTGGCCAGAACAAATTCTTACTCCATACGAACAGTTGGGATCTGGGTATTTACCTACCACTTATTATTCTGGAGAGACGTGTCTTTTGTTGTTTGTCCAGCGGTGTACACTTATAAGCAGTATTTTAATAGAGATCTTTGGCTATTTTGCACAAAGAGTTTTTTTAAATTAATGGTATTTTTATCTTCGCACAAAACATGTATACATATAAAAATATCTTGTCAACTGTTAAGAGACCGCACAAAATGTTTGTTAGGATTCTCCCTTTAGTTGGTTTTCCTTTGGATCATTATCATTGTCCTTCATTTTCTTGGAATCTTCTGGTGTTAAGTTTAGTTGTCGATATTGATGAAGGATCAGATTGTTATAGTATTAGTCTTGACTATAAGTAGCCTGTTTGCCAGAGCTGAACCACTTTCCATATCACTGGCTGTGTTCCCAGTTTTCAACTAAATAGGGTACCAAAAAGTCCCTTGTGTCTCTTGGCACTTGTTAGGGCCCAACTGCCCAAAGCCATTACACTTCAGTCCACCCCCAATCAGACCACAGAGAGGTCCAGCCATTGATTAGGTGCAAAAAAAGGTGAATATTTATTACTCTATTGCAAAAAAAACCCAAAAAGGCTTTCTAAGAGTTAATAATCTTTAACTTTTTTACACTTAACAAAGCCTGGAATCCTCTATCCTTGTGTTCCAGTTAAGTCGAATGTTTTTCTCATCCAATTAATTAAAGAACCCCCCCCCCCCCCAACCCAGCGACATAAACCCTTAGAGTCCTTTATTATATGTAAAATGATTAAAATAGTAATAATAGTCAATTGATGTCGATGCACTGCACCACATTACCCTATTTGCTTAGTAGAGATCTAATTTCTAGGGAGTCACTGTCCACTGTATCTTTGTAAAATTAGTTTGTGCTTAGTAATATGAATCACATGTTGTGTACTATTTAAGACACGCACTAGGCCATCCCACGCTCAATGCGTTTAGTTAACAAGCTCGTTGTTCAACAGGTCGAACTGGGCCACAATGACAAAAATTCAGGAAAAAAAAATCGTTCCTTTGAAGAGAAGAGTCAAACTTTTTTGCCATGAACTTCTAAAATACCTGGATACTTCGAAGAAAATGGTTTAATAGGTTAAAGAAGAATGATGTCAGGGTGGGGTACTAGCTAGCTTGGGGTCTGTCAGGCAATAAGCAAAATCACACACAACACATGAAAAACATTAAACTATCAAATGCTAGTGAGGACTTAAATCCCCAAGCTGTGGTAGCCAAACCCAAAAAAAAGGCTACAGCAATTTGATCAAGGGCCATAGGAATCAAGTATAAAAAAAATATTCCCAGGGCAGTCAATAATGAATGACAAACATACTTCAGATTATTTAGCTGATTCCCAGGATAACTGCTAGTAAGAATAAATATGGTTGGCCAAACTGTATATCAAAAATTGTTAGTGCTTCCTAGACTATGGAGTATATACATTTATATTAGAGAGAGTAGCATAACTTTTGATTTTTTTATGAAAATGATTTAATGATTATTGTGATATTATATAGGGTTGGCCAAACTAGATTATGGGTACCCCCAACATTTTAGCAAAGTTCTTAAACTAACTGTGCTGATCTTTTTTGCCAATGTTAGTAGGGTCATTAAATAATAATATGAGTTACAATGCCTTAAACTAGACATTTAAATCTGAAACCAAGCTGTAAGCAATATGCTTGATTTAGAAAAAGTATCCTTTGGGATGGTCATCATTACCCATGTCTCTAATGTGCCTAATCAACTTACTGCTCTGGATTGAAGCGTCAAATCGTTCCAATTTCAATCCCTTGCAGCTCTGACTCTGTGGAATTAAACATAAAATAAGCTACTGAAAAAAAAGAACACTAATGGGACAGGGTAAGCTCAGCCTACTCTGCTTGATGCATTTGATCACAAACGCATAAGCCAAACTGCACTTTTCACTAAATTCCCCTAAATCTTAAGGAACTTCACCCTAAAACATTTGTAACATATTTTCCCCCAGATATGCTCTAAAACCTTAACAGTAAAGGAAAGTACCATGTAACTACCCCCTCCCCCTTCCGTTTGCTGAGCTGAGGCACGCTCAGAGAGATTCACCCAGAAAGAATAATGTTCCTATCAGCTACTTTGTAACTTTCCTGTACTAAAGGAAGGGAAGTACACTTGGTATAATGGGAGGGCGACTTGTAGTGAAATGTTTATTTGAATCCCACACATAGGTTCTTGGGGTATCTTTACTGTTATTCCCTGAAGATACTTATACTATACGAGAAGTAAATTTTGTGCTCGTGTGATTATCCAAAAAGGATATGTCCAATGCCTTAACTTGGAGAGCACTTTAAAGATTTTTGGGTGGGAAAGGCAACCGATACAAAGGTAGGTGGAAGATAAGTTGCTGTAATGAGGAGAAGCAAAACACTTCAGAATATTTGCATATTTTTGTGATCACTTGTGAATTAATAAGCTTGAGCTTTACCCTACAACACCCTGGTATAATACTGACTTCGGTATAATTTCATCATCTTCTCCACCCACCCCAAAAAATGTGGAGAGCCATGTACTTTCTGGAAAACTGCTCCTGGTAAACGCCACTATCCCACCAATAAAGTGTCTAAGGCAATATGAAGGGGGAAGGATGCAATGTAGTTTACAGTTTATGTTGATTTTTTTGCTCAATTTACATTGGGCATAGTTGTAATATGTGTTCACAAGGATACTTTGTAAGGTAATACATAGTAACACAGTACTGGAGGTTGATAAAGACATACTTCCATTAGTCCTACCTTTACATTTAAGTCATAACGGCAAATTATACTCACCTAGGACCACGCTCTGCATCTGTGCCATTTTGTAGTACCCTGGTTTAGGTGCGTAATCTAGGAGTTAGAAAGGGAACCCAGGGGTGAGGACAGGTGGTTTAGGTCTTCAGTACGGGGACTTTCCAATGGTGAAGAAAGGGTTTGATGAGTAAAGTTGGCCATTAAGAACCCTACTAACAGTTGAGCAACACCCACAGTTCCTTAAGTAAGATTGAGTGCAGGGGTTTGCACAATTTTGTACTGCCTTGGCTACTTCAACAACCCTTGGAAGGGATGCAAGACATTTTGTTATTTTGCACTACTTTTGGGTGCAAAAAATATCCACCTTTTCCATTAGGGTGTAAAAGCCCTGCAAAAATATTGAACTTACCCCACGCCTTCCTATGAGTGTAAACTGGTTGCAAAGTGGTATGGCAGGAACAAGGTGCAACGTATAGAAAGCGTGCACCTGGATGTAGTTAATCACTTGCAACAGAGAGAGGTCAAGGAAGAAAAGGCATCGGTTAGCAGGGGTTGTATGCCCTGATAAAAATGTCCAGTATGATTCCCAGAATTTGTAAGTGGAGCTTGCAAACCCCACACAAAATGATATACATGGGTAGCACTTGCGTTACTCCTTTATGCAATAATGGATTCTTTAATTGTCCCCTTAGTATGCACTTTTAAAAAAGTTAATGGGCTCTAAAGATATCAGTATTTACATCTTGATGGGAATTTATGGCCAATCTTGAAAGAATGTGCCTTTAAGGAATTTCTAGAAATCTTGAGTTCCAAAATTGAAAATTGAAACCCAGGTTTCTTTACAGTGAGAACGATATAAATAAACTGTGAACTGTCTTCCGCAGATGTGGTAATGGAAAGTTCAATTGAATGAGCTTTAAAAGTGAGCTAGATAAGTTCGAAACCTAAAAATTAGTTTTTAATAAAATATTACTGGGATTCTGTTTGATCCCGGGATACTTTGTTCCTATTGCGTTTGGAGTCAGGAAGGATTTCCCCCCCCCTTTTTTAGACTGGGTTTTTTTGCATTCCTCTGGATCAACTGTTAAAAAGTATAAAAAGGATGAAATGGTTGGCCTTGATGGATGGATGGCTGTATTCACCTTAATTACTAGGTAAATATGTACACGCTGTAAATATTTAGAGAAAGGTAACAATGAAAGTAACATGATATTTTGACAGTGACCTGAAGTTAAACTTGTCCAGAGAGTGGGCCATATGTTGGGATCTTAGACCATCTGTACAGATTTCTCTGGTCTATAGGGACAATATCGACACGCTGAAGATAAAAAACAGGTGTAAGTATAAATCCTTATTGCTTCTTTATATCCAATAGTCATCAGCTTGGCTCGAATTTTAATGTTACTTCGGTTCCATACTGAAGAACATAGATAGCATACGTTATAATGGTAGTTTAAAACAATTGCAGAGCATCAGTAAGGAATATTCTTTAAGGCCCCATAAAATATGTTTGCGTTTGTGTTACAAGGAAACAGATTCCCCCCCAGTCCTCACTTTTGTCATGTTGTCATTACCATTAAATCTCTTAAGGAACAATTATTGTAACGTGAGCCAGACACAAGATCAATAAATATTAGATTCTGTCAGATGGGATTTGCTAATTATCTGCCTATGTTAAAGGTAAAGTACCATATAGGGGCAGGATATTTTTATGATCGTCCAAAACTATCAGAAAATCTGATTGAAAAAAACATAAAGTCCCAACCTTGTCAATTTACGATATCAAGATTCCCTTTAAATCTGCGGAGATGGGCAACAGAAACAATCCTGTCTGTCCCATTCTGGTTTTTTCAATAAAACTGATTGAGATTCTTGAGATAGCACAATGGCTATTATTTTAAGCAATCCAATGACTAATTTTGTGTCTGGATGAACCAAGCTGTCAGATGCCAGGATTGGAAATTCTTTTAAGGTTAAGGTGTATGTGTCAAACCAAAAGTTCGCTTTCTAAACAGAACACATAGTGCAAGTTATTGGTGAATACATTGAAGCATATTACTGTCTACCACATAATACCATAATCTGCCTGCTGGTTCGGGGAGAAGGAAAGAAATGGATGATGTAAATGGAGAGAAAAATGTCAAGATGAAACTATACGGTTCGAAAAGGGATTATTGATGGCAATTTTCTGGCGGCTGTGGCAAGTTTTTGGGCTTACTGTGTACGACCAAACACACATATGATTTTGCAAAATTACGTCTTCAATTGACACGGTAATGTGGTATCAATATCAACTGGTCCTATTAATTGGGAAAAATAATTATGTAGATCCACATGTGTATAAATGGTATTCAAGAAAATTTTTCAACTTTAAAAAAAATCAAAAACAATGAGTGTTACTTTGTACCACGTCCTAATATCTCAAGAATAAGGCCCCATCATTCTGGCACCAATTAGATAAATAAATTAGATAGATAAAACGATCTATAAAATGAATAATAAAAAGATATGCGGAGACACCGATCGCTGGGTGGAAGCCAGAACAATGGTACCTAGTGTCAAGCATGGAGATCTTAGCGGCAGTGCTGTACCAATAAGATGGGAAGTGTGAAGAAGCCAGGGATTCTTCAGAGTGTCCGTGATAAGAGATTGTTAGTACCCAGAATGGGAGAGGGAGTTTGGAAGTAATGCATGTCTGTGGAGGGTAGTTGTGGGGTGAAATATCCGGATCGAGTCAGCCCATATAAGGATCTAAATAAAGCTATTTTCAAGTGAACCTTCTTTGTTATTTGTGGACTGTGAGAACCAGTAAGGTTAGGTTACATCACTGTGGTTAGTAACAATGTGTTCTACATGTGTACGCTTACAAAAGTTACATTATGTATATGTGTAAACTTGTTTTGCACTTGATTTCACCTATTTTAATCAGATAAACAGTAACTATTTATTAAAGATTCTTCAAGGTACTTTCTAGTATCGGTTGTTTATTTACTAAAGGGCAACTGTAGTCTCCAAACGAGGTAGGTTAAACGAAAGCCTTGCAGTATTCCTTTATAATGAGCCGCAATCACATATCTGATACTGTGACGTGAATGTTTTAAACTTCCCCCTGCTTCCAGTACTTTAGTGACTCACCTGACCTCTGCCCGCCCCTCTGCCCTGGGGGAGAAGTATGCTCCGTTAAGGCGTAATTGCTGGGAAATTAGGAAGTACCTGGGGGGGAAAAATTGACTGTGAGAAGAGGAGCTATTAAATGCAGGAGGGGCGGTCCACATGACTACAAGGCTGGTCACATGGCTAGAGAGTGGATTTTATCTAGAGATGTGAGTTTAGGTTTATTTTGAAGGTTAACGATTGAAGGCTCATTTTATAAAATTTTAATGATTTGGAAAGAATTGGTGAGACCCCACAGTTACCCTTTAATAAAAAATGATTCAGTTACTAAAGTAGCCAAAGTTTATTTTGACACACAAGCAAATACCGAATAGCATGAGAACTAGATGCTAATTCCGCTCTCCCAAATAGCTAAAACATAGCATCACTTTTGGTAAGAATAAAAGGAACATTGATTTTAAGATCTGCATTTTGACGGGGTTATTATGCATGGTATTATAAAACTTGTATCGTAAAATAACAACACTTATTTTACACAGGTGGAGTTGTTTGTGGTGAATATACTTCTTAATTTAATATTGTAGTGGAAATAAGTTAATTCAGGGGGTGAGAACAAGTGATTTAACATCGGTTAGCGTGCTTTTGTTTTAAACTCCAGAACAGGATGCGGTTGCACTCTTGGTGAGCACCTGCAGGACGTTGCATTTTTTTCATAATGCTAGTAATAAATACCCCATTACATGCCACGAAGGGGTGGGCTACCTACTCCATTCTTACATAGTGCATGTTAGAAAGTAATTGTATTGGAGAAATGGTAGTAGAATAGAATATGCTTTTGGATTAAAAATGCAAGGTATATTGTAGGAACAGGAAAATCAAACCAACAAGTGAGGTTAGAATGTTATAAAATGATTTTCCCCTCGTTTTGTGGTTCATCTTACATCTCCACCTGTAACACAAGGAAACCTAATAATATAAGCGTGAAATGAAAATAAATGTTTATTTAAAATGTCAGGTAATATTCTTGACATTATCAATGATCGGAGGGGACAATTTAATACACACGTAAAATGTTATCAATTCTAATGTAATTATTTGTAGTATTAGTTTATAATTAGACAGTAAGCTTTACCAACAGGCACTAGAAGCCCAGAGTGCCTCCATTCTCCAGGTCCCAAGGCCACAGTTCCTCTTAGGTCCCAGACCAAGGGTCCCCATCTGTCCGCCAGGGCCCCCCTATGCCCAGACCCAGGGCCCCCCCCCTCTGTCCCAGACCCAGTGCCCCCATTCTGTCCCAGACCCAGGGTCCCCCATCTGTCCCAAGCCCAGGGGCCCTCCTTGATCCCAGACCCAGGGCCCCTCGTCACAGATCCAGCGTCCCCTCCCTCTCTCCAAGACCACTCTCCCAGGACCCAGGTCCCACCACCCTCTGTCAGACCCCCGTTGTCACAGATCAAGAGTCCCCCACTATGTCCAGCCCCAGGGGGGTCCCCATTGCCAGACCCCCTCTGTCCCAGCCCAGGGGCCCCCCATCTGTCCCAGCCCAGGGCCCCTCCTTCTGTCCCAGACCCAGGGCCCCTCTGTCCCAGGACCCAGGTCCATCACTCTGTCCAAGACCCAGGGCCCCCCACTTGTCCAGACCCAGGTCACACCAACTGTCCCAGACAAGACCCCCCATCTGTCACCGATCCAGAGTCCCCCGTCTGTCCCAGATCCAGGGGCACCCATCTGTCCCAGCCCCGAGGGCCCCTAATCTGTCCCAGAACCCAGGGCCCCCTCTGTCACAGATTACAGAGGTCCCCTCCCTCCGCCCGACACCCTCTCCCAGACCCAGGTCCCACCCCCTCTGCCGACCCCACGTCTGTCACAGATCCAGACGTCCCCACTCTGTCCCAGGACCAAAGGGTCCCCCCTCTGTCCCAGCCCCCCTCGTCCCAGCCCCAGGGCCCCCCATCTGGTCCCAGCCCCAGTGCCCCCTACTCGGTCCCAACCCAGGGCCCCCTCTGTCACAGGGAACCCAGGTTCTCACTCGGTGCCCAGACCAGGTTCCCTCACTCTGGTCCCAGACCCAGGTTCCTCACAGGTCCAACCCAGGTCACACCACCTCCCCATGTCCCGACACAGACCCCCCCCTCTGTCACAGGATCCAGAGACCCCGTCTGTTCCAGACCAGGGTCCCCCATCTGTCCCAGCCCAGGACCCCTCCCTGTCCCGACCCAGGGCCCCCTCTGTCACAGTACAGGTTACCATTCACTCTCTCCAGGGACCCCATCTCCCAGAACCAGGTGTCACACCCACCTATTCCCAGACCCCAATCGTGTCACAGATCCAGAGTCCCCCACTCGGTCCCAGACCCAGGTCCCCCCTCTGTCCCAGACCCAGGGTCCCCCCTCTTGTCCAGCCCCCTCTCTCCCAGCAACAGGGACCCTAGCGTCCCCACCCCACAAGCCCCAGGGCCCTCCTCTGTCCCAGGCCCAGTGCCCGCTCTGTCCCAGACCCGGTCCCTTCTCGTCCCAGACCCATGCCCCCACTCTGTCCAAGGACCAGGTCCACACCAACTCTTCCAGGACCCAGGCCCACCCCTGTAACAGAATCCAGAGTCCCCCATCTTGTACCAGACCAGGACCCCTCCTCTGCCCCAGACCCACGGGGCAACCCTAGTCCCAGACCCAGGGCCCCCATCGGTCCCAGAAACAGGGTCCTCCCCTGCCCCAGAACCCAGGGCCCTATGATCCCAGAACCAGAGTCCCCCATCTGTCCAAGAACCCAATGGCCCCTCCTCTGCCCCAGACCCACCCTGTCCCAGACCAGGGCCCACACTCTTGTCCCAGACCCAGTCCCCCATTGTCCAGGCCCAGGGCCCTCTGCTGCCCAGACCAGGGCCCCCGTCCCAGACCCAGGGCCCCCCACTCGTCCCAGACCCAGGTCACACCACCTCTGTCCCCAGACCCAGACCCCCCTCTGTCACAGATCCCGAGTCCCCTCGTCTCGTCCCAGGACCCATGGCCCCTCTGCCATAGACAAGGGGCCACCCTCTTGTCCCAGACCCAGGGTCCCCCTCTGTCCCAGACCCAGCCCCCCTCTGTCCCAGACTAGGGCCCCCCGCTGTCCCAGGACGAGGGCCCCCCCTCTGTCCCAGACCTGGGGCCCCCTCGTCCCAGACCCAGCACCCTCTGCCCCAGACCCCCCCTCTGTGCCAGACACGGGGCCCCCCTTCTGCCACGGACCCAGGCCCCCCCAAATGTACCAGCAACAGGGCCCACCACTATGTCCCAGCCAAGGCTCCCCCCCCTCTGTCACAGGAACAGGCCGCTAGTCCAGACCCAGGGTCCTCCTCTGCCCCAGATTCCAGCCCCCCCGTCCCCACCCAGGGTCCCCCACTTGTCCCGACCCGGGGTCCCCCTATGTCCCGACCAGGGTCACCCCCTCGGTCCCAGACCTCAGGCCCCCATATGTCCCAGACCAGGGCTACCACCCCCTCTGTCCAGGACCAGGGCCCACCCTCTGTCCAAGCACCCAGGGCCACCTCGGTGCCAGACAGGCCCCCCCATCTGTGCAAGACCCAGGCCCCCACTCTGCGCAAGACCCAGGGCCCCCAATCTGCGCAAGACCAGGGCCCATCTTATGCCCGAGACCCAGGGCCCCCACACTTACTCAGACCAGGTCCCAACCCCTTGTCCCAGGACCCAAAACCCCCTCTGGCATCTGCTTACAGCCAGCCTGACAACGTTGGTTAAATTGGAGGTTATTATAGAATGTGTCAGTCATGTGAGCAGTTCTGATCCCCCACCCGCACCAGACATTGATGTCTAGTGCAAACCTGCCCTTCACAACCCCCCAACAGGGAAACATGATTACTCTCAGTGGGGTCAGGACAACCAAAACACCCCCCCACAGCTACCGCCTGCTCCACTGTCCCCACCCAGAGATTTAGAACATAACTGGGTGTGTACAGTTAGTGGGTCCGGATCCCAGTAGTAATGAGAAGGGCAGGATTTGCACACTGTGAAGAGTGAACTAAGAATCAACACCAGAGCACGCAGTCTGTGATCCGATGGTTGTTTCGGCTATGACGAAACGAGCAATTGCTGCTTCTTACCCAGAGAAGCCACAACACACTGACACAGGGAAACGCACACGTGCATTTTATATAGGATTGTAAAATATGCACCTAAGAACAAAATAAAAAACGGTTTTAAAGTGCAGTTCCGCTTATAAAACATTATTGAAGTACAATCAACCCCCCAACCCCAAGTTTCGCATTATAGAGAAGCCCTGAATGGACTTACCTGACCTTGTCCTCGCTGCCGGATCCACACCGCTGCTGTTTCAAGGAGTTTCAAGCAAGAACAGCAGCAGTGGGTCACTTCTGGTACGGCCTGTGCAGTATTATGGTGTTGCTCATACGCCCTGAATGACAGGGCAACAGGAGAAGGGAGGGGGGACCTATTGGGCCTGTCAGAGAGTAAAGGTAATCTATTGGGCCTGCCAGAGGGGGTGGGAAACCAATTGGGCTTGTCAGAAGAGGAGGAGAACCTATTGGGCATGCCAAAGGGTAAGGGGAACCTATTGGGCCTGCCAGAGGCAAAGGGGAACCTATTGGGCCTGCCATAGAGGGAAGAGAATATATTGCGCCTACCAGGGAGGGAAGGGAACCTACTGGGCCTGCCAGAGGGAGAAGGAAACATATTGGTCTGCCAGAGATGGAAGGGAACCTATTGGGCCTGCCAGAGGGGATGGGAAAACATGTTGGGCCTGTTGTTAGAGGGGGAAGGGAACCTAGTGGGTGTACCAGAGGGGAGGGAACTTATTGGTCCTGCCAGAGGGGGAGGAGAATGAATTGGGCCTACCAGAGGGTTAGGGAACCTATTGGTAATGCCAAAAGGGGATGGGAAAACTAATGGGCCTGCCAGATGAAGAGGGGATACTATACAAAATATAGTGTCTGGGGAGAGCCACCCCATTCACTAAGATCCCCCATAAATGGCTCAACCATATACCGGTGCTAAATACAAAAACACTTTATTGGATACACCTCAAATCTCTAAAATAGCCCACATCATGATATAAACATACACCCAAATACCGGCTTCCCTGGTTCACTAAAAACACGGCTAAACTCCCCCAGACCCAGTCTCCTCCTGGTAGTGTAGCAGCAATAGCGTTCTATTATAGATTTTTTACAGAGGAAGAGCGGAACCTTTTGCACCTTCTAGAGGGGTGGGGAACCTATTGGAGACACTTAGGGCTCTATTTATAAAAAAATCGTTATTGTAAAAATAGCAATTGCTATTTACGATATCGACCGCTATTTTATACGGTTTTCGCCATAGATTTACGATGGTAAAATTGGCAGAATAGACGCTGCTAGTCGTAAATAGCGTTCGTTATCGTAAAATAGTGAACGCTATCGTAGATAACAGTCACTATCGACAATAAAAGTCAGTAGTCGGATAGCGACCGTTATTCTACGATAGCGATCGCTATTTTACGATAGCGAACGCTATTTTATGATAGCGAACGCTATTCTGAGATTTCGTATCGTAAATCTTTGATGCGAAATCGTAAAATATTTTTCCGATAACGATAGCGATTTTTTATGAATAGGGCCCTTAATGTGCCTGCTACAGATATAAGACTGATTAGATCTGCCAAAAAAAAGGGGGGGGCCGATTGAGAGACTAATTGGACCTACACCACAAAAGAATGTATTTAGTATGATAGGGGAGGGCATTTTTAGTGGGAAAAGGTTGGTATACAACAGGCCTGAAACAGGGGAAACAACCAATTTACTAAAATACTGTAGCTTCACAAAGGCGCGGTATCGCTTTATAGTGATACCGTGCCTTTAACAAACCGGTTTAAACGTAAATAAGTGATATCAATCGTAAATCATCGATAACATGATCGTGTAATTACTACTGCATGGTATTCTACAATCGAATGTTTGTTAATTAACTAACGTTTGAGGTAAATGTACAAACCATGGCCATACATTAGCGATAGCGCACGGTATTATTAATTTGCAATAGCACGCGTTTACGAATATGGCCATAGTCGCAGTATCATCTCTTTAACATACAAGGTGGTGAAATACCTAGCCAACATCTTAGGGCCATTGGTTGGAAGTTCTAAACATCACACCAGAACTATGGTGTCCTAAGATGCGACATCTCTCTTAACCTGTATAGCCACCAAGGAGGCTGTTGAAATGGTGGAAAACAGCTAGGCCAAGACAACACACTTACCAGCAAAACAGATCTTAAGCCAGAACAGTGTGTCCCTACTGAACTTATGCGCTAATAACACCTATTTTCAAATACAGGGATAAGTTCTATAAGCAAAAACATATATGTTCTCCAGTTTTACCGTGGCAAACTTTACATGGAGGAAGTGGAAAGCTAATACCTTTAAGGGTATAGCACCCAGCCACTGGCTCAGATATGTGGATGACACCCATTTAAAATCCACCAGAAGGAAGTACAAGCCTTCATACAACACATCAATGCCATAGACCGAAACATCAGATTTACAAGGGAAGAGGTACAAAACAACACACTGGCTTTCTGGACTGCTTGGTAGAAGTCAGGGAGAATGGTAAACTGGAAGTAGAGGTTTACAGAAAACCAACTCACACAGATCAGTATTTGATGTTTGACTCCCACCACCCTTTAGATCACAAGCGGATGTCATCAGAACCCTGCAACACAGAGCCGAGAAACATCCCCCTAGCACAGAGGTAAGGCTAAAAAAATGTAACATCTCAGAGAAGCCCTTAAAACTTGTTGATATCCAGACTGGGCTTTTGTCTAGAGGGGTAGAAGGAAAGAAAATACCAACAGTGAAGAGGGAAAGCAAGAGAGGAGAAAGAACATGGTCATCCCATATGTAGCAGGGGTCTCCGAGAAATTATATACTACCAAAAACTCATAGATGGTAAAAGTACACCCTTTAAACTCCATAAATAGGAGGCACTCAAACCGCATAACCAAAGGGAAATAGTTATACTCCAACCATATACAAATTGGGGTAAAAAATAGAACATGTACAGAGTTGTTGGTACAAACCCAAGCTTAACCTTAATATAAACAATGATTAGTACATATAAAACAAAGCCCCATAGACAACTGCACCTAGACACATAAAAACTCTGGGCATCCCCAGGATACAATAAAAGGTAGTAGAAGCATTGAGTGTAACTAATATAAGGTCCAAGATTGGTACTGATCCCTACCAGCCATTCCAGGCAACCCAAATATATTTAGATCTTCAAGGGTCGAGTAAGCTGGGATCATTCACATATAGTAAAGGATTAATATGCAGTCATACAGAGTTTGCTTAATATTAAGTTGGTCACAACGAAGCCTATGCAATTCAAACAAATACCTGCACACCCTCACTCTCTGGTGCTAATTTGCTTTGGGTGGTGGTGGTCTCCGGACGTTTGGCTACATCCTCAATCTGCAACAGTAATCCAAAAATGAAGACCGCAACACACCTATACCTGCATGGTGCAAAAAGGCTCTTAGCCTATTTTATTAGCAGCAGAATAACGTTTCGGGAGTATTTCTACACCCTTCATCAGATAGTGGACCAATACAACAGTGAAAAGAATATAGGTGCATATAGATGTGATATTGTAGCAATATAGATGTGATGTAGCAGAAGCAACCATACTTTTATGCTGTACATTTAGAACTGCGTTAACATTGTATTACATTTTGTGCCCAGATCACATCACGGGGCATTACCTGGGACACAAGAGCAGCAGAACTAAACTACCAATTTGGAATTGCCCTACAAATACTGGCAGTGGTAGATGCCAACTACTTTTTAAAAATCAGTTAATATACTAGATGGACCCGAAACCGAATCCAATCCGGTTCTCAAACGGATTTCACAGATCCGCTAGAACTTTCGAACTGCTGATCTGTGTTTTTGAAAAATATGAACAATCGAGAATTTTAATTTAAAGTGAATTTCAAATTTACAAAAATCTAAAATTTACAAAATGTCTAGAAATTGAAAAGTTGTGGAATGTCAAAACAAGAAGCAATAAATTTATGTTACTGGACAGTGTTATTGAAGATTTTGGGGATTGATAGTGTTCCCCAGTCCCTGAGCCATTTACAGTAAGTTACCATTGCTATTTACCTTCTTTTAGGCAGAAACTTTTATTTTTTATCTCCCATTGACAATGGGTCAGCTTGCAGATTTCTGAATTTTCAGATTTTTTCGAAAATCCGGAAAATGCAAGCACAAATGGATTTCAGTGAGTTCACCCATCTCAAGCTATTTCCATCTCGAGATTTGGAAATGCAGCAGGCCCTGATAAAAGTAAACAGATGTAAAGGTGGCCATACACATCGATCCCACAGCATGTGTGCCGACAGATCACATTGGTATCTTTGCACACTATGTGGGATAGCACACATGGGCTCCACGATCGGCTCCCTCTACTTCAAGTAAAGGGAGCCGGTAACAACCGATGGAAATTTTCTGTCATTCCCAGCTCCTACACACAAACCTACCTATTATCGTTCGTATGTATGTTCATATGTACTGTATGTTAAGTCCATATTACAACAGTTAGTCTGGGTTTTACATACATTTAACAGTAGTGGAGAAATTGCATCTACCTGTAAGTGCATAGCATGAACATTATCTATGCACTTCGTTGCCCCGGTGACAAACTTTTGGGAGACAATATAGCTCATTCCATCTAAAACCCACGTTAACCGAAAAAATTTCGGTTAACGTGGGTTTTAGACGGCTTTTAGAGCACAGCGCCATTTCCGAATGTTTTTGGATAGTAGCGCTGTGCTAACGATCAAAACTGTAGCATTAAGTTTTGCGCTACTCGTAGCAGGAGAAACCTAATGCTACGGCTTTGGAGCGTTAAAGTTCCGCTCCTTACCTTAGCCCGATCCGCGATGCAATAACTGACGTAATCTCGTTTATGTCAGTTATTGTATTGCGGGATCGGGCTAAGGTACGTTAGGGAGCTGCCTTATTGAATCTCCCCGTTATGTTGGTAAAACAACACAAAATTTAAGGCCGACTAAGCCAACATTTATCGAATATTAAAAATGCCTATAGAGACCATAGCAATAATAAATCAATCTCTAGTGTTGCCATGCACTTCATGCAGACCCATGGAGGCAGACCTACAGGCCTCAGATGTCTGGGACTTGAACAGATCAAGTTAAATATTAGAGGGGGGCGACATTAAATCAAATTTTATTGCAAAATGAGGTTAGGTGGATTTACCGTTTGGAATCTGTCTCCAAATGGTATTAATGAAGAGATGGACTTATCTTATTTCATTTAAAAAGGTGTTTTCCTTTGCAGTGTTATGGAACCCCCCTGTACCACAACCTTCAACAGTATGATCCTTTGCCTGGGAACTTTGGACACCATTGATGCACATTTATCCTAGTCCATACAAATTTACTTCCTGTTTTGCCTCTTCTGTCGACTAGCTGCCCTCTACAGTTGGAAATGGCTCGCTCGCCAGGATTCAGGTGTGCAACAGGCTCTGCATACCTTGTATCTTTTTTACATCAGATACATTGCACATATTCGCTGGAGTTATCCTTATTATTGTTCAAACGGTGATGTGGATTAACCTTCAAAGATGACTTACCTTTTGAATCAAGTTATCTGTGGAATTAGACATACTTACCCTTTGGTATGATAATAACGCTATAAATATTGATCGTGCTTGGCATGGATGATATATGGGATATATTGACTGTTTGATAATCTGGATACTGGCATCTCCAGCTAAAAGTTTTTTTGCATATGAAGATCTTATTATAATCTTATTGTAATCATCAATGACATATGGTACAATGGACTACAAATGTTTATTGTTTAACTACGGTACTACATTTATGGTAGCAGAAGTACATTTAATCTGGATTTGGACTTATGGTTTTGTCCTTTATTGATTGGCCAATCTTGTCTCTGAGTCTATTAGTATGGGGAATCTATAATTACCTGTGAGTCTATTTTGAGATGTTCCCTATATTTAAGAATAGACATTTGTTACTATTCCGAACACATTGTAATTTTGCCATTGTATAAACTGATATAGTGACATATAGTGTTTGTAATATGTATGTACTTCCCTTTTTGTGTATTTCCATTGGGTTGTTCCCCCTCTTTTCTCTATTTTTGATCCATTGCAATTGCCCTTCTTTACTTATGGCGCTAGCTGGCCGCGGCTTACAATTTCTGATGACGTCATCAGCATGTGCGCATCTTAGTACGCGCATGCGCGAGATTCTATTCGTACTCGTGCGGGGATTGGCGCCGTTTTTCATAACCTCAGCTAAGCTTGGCGTCCTCACGCATGACAAAGTTCACTAATGAACGAAACGCGTCTGGCATTCGGTGCTGGCGCTCTCTCTCCCCCTCCATTGCTGATTTACCTTATGGGTCTCTTCAAGTCCTCTATGGGTCTGCATAAGTATATGCTTATTTGACTTTTGCATTAGCAAGTGGGTCTGCGTTTACCTATTATTTGATCTGTGCACTTATAAAACTGTGAGTTCTTGAAGGACATTTACTGAAGTTATTATACCGCAGGATATTTGTATATTAGATACTTATGAAGGACTTTTCTTATTGAATTGATCTTTTTTCTATTGCATTATTTCCAACTGTACAAGCTTGTTAGTATTTTGGATATACATATTGATGCTGCTAGTTCAGTCCTGCATTTTGTCACACGTTACATCATCTAGTCCTGCTGTTTTCAGTAGCAGGGGGTCTTTGTGTTGCCAGTAGGTTGCTCTTGGGTATGGGGTTAATATGTTTTTTTAAGTGATTTTATATTGTACAGCCATGTTTAATCACAATAAAGGGTTTTTATATACTTTTTGACTAATATTGAGTGCCACAGGTTTTTCTTCTTCTTTCGTTGATTATTGTGATAGTATCCAATCATATATAATATCATTTTACATACTGTTTTCATTTGTTTATTTAACCTAACTTTCCAGGTTAACAAAATTATCCCACAACTAAAATTACAAAAGTATGGAATTATGTGAACTGCTGTTGTAAACTGTCTCTCGTGTTGGCCATGGTTCTGTCTTTCCCAATAGACAAAAGGGAAATTCCTAAACTTTCATTGTCAGACATATCATACCTGTCACGATATATGTCTTTAATTAATAAATGCACCATAGTGCTGTAGAACTATATTGATTGTATGATATGTATTTTAGTTTTGGTTTTTTTTTTACCAATGCTGCCACTGAAGGGTACCACAACAGTACCAATAATAAGCCAATCACTCCAGGTACAACAGGATTAGACTATTAACAATAATGTGTGTTGTAACAAATCATTTGATTCCTCAGCCCACATACTACCACCATCAGCGGCCACTTGAATGATCTTCCCTATGCTCACAATAGGGAAAATGGTGGGACTGTGTATACATTGTTACATATTAGAGGTTGAAATAAGACACATGTCCATCTAGTACAACCTTTTTAGCCTACCTATGAACCTACCTAACAGTTGATCCGAGAGGAAGCAAGAAAACCCCCACATTAAAGTAAAAATATTCCTTCCTGAATCCTGATTCAAAATGGCAAAAAAAAGATACTGGTGCATATCACCATTTCACCATAAAGCAAAGTATAAAGCTGAGGACTAATGAAGAAGGGATTTGCCAAACCAAATTGATGTGAAGAACATGCTAAATAAATCCAAGGAAAGATGCTGGTCTGGATGGATGGGAGTGTACTCGAAAAATGTGCAGATCGGCTTAGTACTATTCCCGGAATGCTTAAAAACCACCATTATTCATGCCAAAAAAAGCATCTGTTACTTGCCTCGATGACTAATGTCCAATTGCACTTACTCTTATCATCATGACATTCTTTGAAAGGCTAATCATAAAGCACATCAGTCTCAGTATCACCCTTCTCTGGACCCCTCCCAATTTGCATATGTCTAGATATTCTCCGTCTTGCTCTCAGCCACTTGGAAAAGAAAGACACCAATTCATTACTTTATTTATAGATTTAAGCTGCTTTCAACACCATATTCCTCTGCATCTAATAGATAAACTGAGATTGCTAGATCGGACCACCCCCTGCAATCAGATCAAGACTTCAAAGATTGCCGTATTAGTCCAATATATGTAGTAAAATGGACTAACAGTTTATTTTAGTAGACAGCTTTCGAGGGATCAACCCTCTTACTCTGGTCAGAGCAGTCTGCCATGATCTGAAACAATATCTCCATTTAGCAATTGCTAAACACTTGAGCCCACAGGGGCTGTGGCTAGTCCACTTTATTTCCTGAAACTGACCTATGATTGTGTTTGCTAAGCACATTTCAAATCACGTTATCAAGTTTGAGGATGATACCAATAGCAGGGTCTAATCAGTGGTAATGATGATACAGCACACAGAGAGGAGGTACACACAACAAACTAGTGCAAAGAAAATAACTCAATTTGAAAATGAAGATAATATCTGACTTGGCAGTACTTTTTCAGCCGTGGCCAGCAAATGTTGATAGAACCTTCATCCAAAAGACAAAAGTTCAATCAGACATGTCGGAAATTAAGCCAATCATTGGGTGAAAATTGGTGTTGTCGATTTACGATTATCCAACAATATTTTAACCCAGTCAAACGGTCAACCCTTGTCTACTTAGTCAAAGTTAATAAAAGCTTTACAATTCAGCTGGCACACATTTTAGGGCTGTACACAGGAACAGCATATTTTTGTCATTTAGGGCTAGGCCCTAAAATGCAAAATTCCTGCGATTTCCAATGCGCATCTGTTTTCGTTTTGTGTTCACCATTATTTGCATGTGTTTCTATAACAGAAACTAGAGGAATTCACATGCATCAGAATCACGCATGCAATCGCATATGATAACACTCGCGATTGCGCGCATGCTTTGGTGTGTTGTAGCGTGGCCTCAGCCTAATCACCTAGCCTGATATATTATTTACTATTGTAAGGTAAATCTGACGTTCCTTTTGCCTACTTCCTCTGCTGGTGCTGGTAACACCAGTTCTTGCACCCCTCTGCTAGATAGATTGTCCAGTATTGCAATCACAGATCACAGAATAGTAAGACACCATTTCACTGTTATATTGTAAAGGAATTTTCCTAACCTGTAGGTTGAAAGTTCTTTTCTTTTAAGTTTAAGATGTCCCAAGAGATTATGGCTAATAATATAGTATAGTAAAGTATTTGAGGTGAATAAAGACATTTCCTGTCTAACAATTCATCCAGAATAAAAACAACAAACAAAAACAGTATGAAGCAGAAAAAAAGTGGCAATAGGAAATCCCCTGGTTAAACTCCAGTTTTATGTATCAATACCAGTAACCTGCAACATTCTTTATTTTTAGAAACTCTTCCGGATTTTTTTTTTTAATCTATACAATGAACCTGCCATCATTGCGTCCAATGGAAGACAGTACCATAGTTTTACCATTCTCACAGTGCAAAAAAACCTTCTAAACGTTCTTTTCTTCTATTCTTAAGGGATGTCTGCATGTCCTCTGACATGTTCTATTGGTGAACAATGCCCCAGACAGTTTATTGTGTGCCCAGTAATGCATTTCTATACATTGATCAAATGAATTATGTAACTTATCCAATCTGTCTTCATATCAAGCTCCCCCAGCCCCCTTATTAATTTAGTTGCCCTTCTCTGAGCCCTTTCCATTTCACAGATGTCCTTTTTGCACACAGGATTCCAAATCAGCACCGCATAATCCAATGAGACTTACGAGCGCATTGTAAAGAGGGAGGATTACATTTTTCTACATTGAATCCATACCCTCCTTTATACAAGACAATATCTTCTGGCTCTAGCTGTTGCCCAAATAAAAAAATCAGAAGTGCACACAACTCTCCGGGCCATATTTCCAAAGCCATAGTGCACCTTCAAGGATCGGTCATAAAACTGATTGTTAATTTCCGATCGGTTTATGATGGTTATTTACGTAATGATCGCAAATAACTTAAATGATCGGAATCTATGATAATGGATAGTAGATTTACGATCTCCATAAAATACCATTCCTTTAGTTTAATTAATGAAGCGTTGGTGTAATTGTACAACCGCGGCCATACTTTACGGCCTCTGTTGTACATTACCTATAATGCACGCTAGCGCTAACTGCGATACCACATTTATGAAAAGGCCCTTAGTGTTGCAGATTTATTTCATATTATTTCACACACAATGTTTTGGGGAACTCCTTGTCCCTTCCTCAGGTGTAAATCAAACTACCCACCACCACTTTATATTACCCTTAAACTCCACTCCAAACATGTTAATCATGATTGGCAGCTAACTATACCATTGTTTGCTTAATATATATAACAAAGTTTAAAAAATCTAAGTTCATAAATTCTCCAAACTTTAGAAAGTTTCCAGATTCCTCATACTATTACACATTGGTCTTTTCCTTTGTTTCAAACTTATTTTTAACTTTATATTTAGTGAACACAAGGTGGCAGTGTAGGTGATGCATCTAGTGAGAAAAATAAATGCCCGTAAAATTACAGATTGTGTACAATTTTATTTACATTTGTTCCTAAAGGTATCCATTATGCATTATGTTTTCCTTTCAGAAGAGTTACGAATTCAGCCACTTAGAGTTAAAGGAGAACAAAACCCAAATACAAAGGCGACTCCACAGACTCTATAATTGTCACTTAGGGCCATATTTATAACCGGGCGATAATAGCGCAGGAAAATTACCGGCGCACATCGCCGCGGGAAAAAATACCTCTATCGCCATATTTATATGGCGAGTGGCATCGCGGTAATTTGAGCTATATTTGCGGCGATACGCACTAGTGCATTGCGAAATACAATATTGCCGCAAATCCTGGAGCAGGGGGCTGGTAGGGGATGCTGGGAAAGGATCACCACGTGTGGTCGCATTCTTTAGAGGGGCATGGCGGGGTGGTACCACCCACCCCGCCCTCGCCCCCAGCGGCGGATGCAACCACCTGCCACGACCCCTTCCCAGCAGCCCCTCCTAGCCCCCCGCCCCATACTCTTGTGGGGAGGGAAGAGCCCACTGGGGGGGTGAAGGGACCTCCAGGGGGGCACTGAAAAGTGCCTTTTGGGGCTTAAGGGGTCCCGCAGCTCGAGCTGGGACCCCCCTCCCCGGCCCTCTTACAAGTGCCCTTGCGGCTCTAACAAGAGCCCTTTAGGGCTTAGGGGTCCCGCAGCTCGAACCGGCTATGCCAGAATTCAAATTCTCTACTCACTTTCTCATAAAGGCCAAGCAAGCTAGTTTGACAAGATACTATTATTGCTACTATCAATCTATGCATCTTATTACGGATCTTTTATAGTGGTACAGAGGGGGGGTGAAATTGCAAGACGTTTATTAAATATATAACTCCTTTTGCTGCGCATGTAGCAAATCAGTAATTTAATCCTTTGCTTGGATGGTACACATAGTCACTTTGGAAAATGGAGTACCATATTTCACATTTTCTGCAGGGAATGTGTCTTTGTTCGAAAAACTCTGTTGCTTTATCTGTAGAGATTATCTGTATAATCCACCCCTCCATTGTCGTCAATGGGACCAATGTGTGTAATATTGCTCTTTAATCGGCATGCTACTACTTAGTAGCGTGCCGATTTTAACTTTCCAGAAGTTCCCCCACCTACATTCCCCTCCCCTTCATGTGTCCTTCTTTTCCATTGACTTCCACTACGTTCCTCCTTTGCCGCACCACAGTGGAGCGCGGCTCCTCCTCTCTTCCTTAATTCCTGCATAGTGCTTAACAATACTGCGAGTGACTTCAGAAATCACCTACGCAGCATTGTAAAAGGAAAGGAGGGAGCCGCGGCCATCCACAGTGTGCGCAGAGGAGGAGTAGGGAAGTCAGTGGAAAATAAGGTACATGAGAAAACGGAGGTTTGGGAAGTGGGAGGATGGAATAAGGACAGAGGGGCCACTGATGTTCTAACCTAAGGGTGGATTAGAATAAATAATGCAAAAAAATTATTCGGATATAGAAGTCACGTGTGGTTCCTGCCTGTATAAAGTATGAGGCCGCATGGTCAGGAAATACTCAGTGACTTCTAATATCCTTATCAAATTCAGAAGGGGGTGCATTATCTACTATAATCTACACCCTTCAATGGAACTCAATGGGGCAGGTCTGTAAAAATAATAATCTTATATCGATGCGCTATACATATAGCGCGCTGACATAACTTTCGGAAATTATTCCCCTCTCCTTTCCCCCTGCCTCTACTTCCCCCACCCTCGTTTTCCTCCCCTTCAGGTTTTTTCAGTTCAATTGCCTCCAACGGAGTTCCGTGTCTCTCCGCCCACTGTGGATGGCGTGGCTCCTCCTCTTCCTTTACTTTGTGCACATTATGAACAATCACGCAAGTAACTTCTGAATCACTTGCGCCAATTGTCAGCATTGCAGGATGTAAAATGAACGAGGAGGAGCCCTGCCATCCACAGTGGTGTGTGAGCAAGGAACTCAGTGAGGCAATGGAACGAAGGTGAACTGATGGGGAGAAAACGGAGGTGGGGGTAAGTGAGATGGGGGGAAGGATAGGAATGTTACAGAGGATTATTCCTCCCCCCTCCCCCCATCCCAGCACAGGGGCCAAGATGTTCTCAAAGATGGGGTGGGTATAATTAATTATGCCCCTCTACAAAAATGATTGGATATTAGATGTCCCCTCGGGGTTCCGTGCCTGTATAAACGCTCTCGGCTCGTGGCCTGGGACTTCTTAATATCCTTTTAATTTACAGTAGGGGGTGCATATCTACTATATAACCCACCCTTCCATGGATCCCTATGGGGATAAACTTAAATAATCACCTATAATCGGCATCGCTACTACGCAGTAGCGCGCCGATAATAACACGGAAGTATCCTCAAGCCGTTCCTTTCATCTTCAGCCGGGTGGGTGTGAGGGATCCAGGAGAAGCAGGAGAGGTGCGGTCTAAGCTGTCCGGAGCACTGAAAGAGCGGTGTGGTGGGTGGTCTATATCAGACCCGTGACATGCCAGGAGGAGAAGGGGTTAGCTGACCCTCTTAAATCCTGTGCCAGAAACAACACACAATGACACGAGGCAGGAGAGGAAAGACTGTATCGGTAATAAAGACGATGGAGAGATGAGAGAGAGAGGAGAGTGTGTGGTTGTGTGTGTGTGTGTGTTTTAGACTGTGAATTATACAGCAGCCTGTGGATGGACTGCACAATAAACCATGGTTTGTTATAAATGAGGGGGGTGGGTTAGTATGGATTAATGCTAACCCCCTACGGTAAATTTCATATGGATATTAGAAGCGCACCTCGTAGTTCCGTGTCCTGTATAAAAGCACTCGGCCTCGGCCTCGTACTTAAATGGTACGGAATCCTCGTGAATTCAATATCCTTTAATTTACAGTAGGGGTACATTATCACTATATTACAGCTTGTAGTATACACCCAATGTTTCTATCATTTTCTAACCCTCTTTGATTTGTATAATAGGTTGAGACAATTTTTTATTCATTCCTTCCTCTTTTTCATTAAGCAAATCTTTCCTATCTCTTTTCATTACCTCTTTGCTTGGGTTAATAGTTTCTCTCTGGTCCTAATCTGTTTGATAACATGTCTAATGTCACTGACTATGCTTCTTAATCTCAGGTACCCCTGGAGTGGAAGCTATCTGCTCTCAGAAGATTGTTTTTGTTCCTGTCTGTGGATTTACATACAGGTCTGTAACTTATGTGTTTTCCTTCTTAAGTACCAAACATCAAATTAGTTTAATCACCTATTGATCAAAGATTAATGTAAAATTTAGCATAGGGTGTACATCATTCATGAATTTGTTCCTGTTTCTTAGGGGGATGGAAGAAACATGTAAGAATCCAGTATAGAGAGATATTGTCTACCTATTTTACATACTCATTTTTCATCCTGTTGTTCATTTCCCACAGAACATACTTCCTCTCAAACTGCCACAAACAGGCTAGCATAGTGGGGTGAAATGTGTGCCCATATTAGTCCTTAGGTACGGAAGAAGTATGTTATTTTTAATCTAAAGTAATTTAGACACCATAGTTAATAACCATAAGAAGTATATACCCAATCAAATAAGGCCTGTTCAAAATAAACTATCCTGTTGCATATGGTTATAGGTGTGTAGGGGCGTCTAGTCCATTTTATATAGAAAACGCCTTTCTTTAATCTGTAACACTTTTCAAACGTTTTAAAACTGAGTGGTGTCCTTCAAACAGGTTTCATTCATTTTCACCCAGGGGCTGTTGTCACGAAGCCTACCATCCGGTCCCGTTACCACCTATCAGTTCTCGTAAAATGCACTCCAGTAACCAACAAATTCAATAAAACAGAAAGGAGAAGGAGGGGATAGTGAACAAATCGGATATAACACACACTTAAGGGTTATTCAATAACCGTTCTTATCGTTTAAATGGTGCTAATTTTGCCCCAACCAATCAGATGTTAGCTTTCGAATGTTAAATAAGATCTGATTAGCTGGGGCAAAATATCACCATTTATAATGATAAGAACTTTTACTGAATCTCCCTGTTAATATTTCTAATATCTATACAACATTCCAATCAGGGAATGACCTGCTAAATCTATATCTGGGGTTATCCACACACCCCTAAAATTATGCAATCCTGTTAAGAAAAAGGTTTTCCACACCTATTATTCATACACAGGTATATATAAATTTCTAACAATACTCTTCTATAGTAGGTACTTTGAAGACAGGTTCATTTTGGGATAATAAATGGAAGAACAATCCCAAGGCTCACCACACTCACCGCCTGTAGGAAGGGAACCCAGAGTCTCTTCATACGATAAAACATGACCTTTATTAAGACATCTTAAATATACTCAGAATAGGACAATTAGCCTTTAAATTATTTAGATCATTTATTAAAGACAACAAAGAGTGCATAAAAATATCAGAAAAAACTATGTTAAACTTACTGAATAACAGGAAACACACATGTGAGGGTAGAATGGGTATAAAGAAAGAATACTTAGAGATAATTGGCATCTGAAAGTCCATGAACAGTCCAAGAAAGTAGTAAGTCCAATATGGAAAAGGTGACGGAGTCCAAATTGATAGTCCCTGATGGAAGCCAATATATGGTCCGTCCGATTAGCTAGATGTTTCTAAGATGTTATGACGAAATCCTGGGATTATCCATACTCCAATTTATCCTTTTTCCTGAAAATGGGAGCAGTCTGGTTCTCTAGAGGGGTGGGTTCTTGGTTCTTCTGCCCTGAAAGGTGTTTCCTATTTTTGGAGGGAACTTTTAACTTCCATTTCCCTTAGGAGATACTGTCCTACTGTAATGCCACATTCAAAATAATAACATATTGTCATTAACTAATTTTACACAATAAAATGATACCAAACACAACATATATTGGAGTAGTATGGATAAATCGTAAAATATCTTAGGTTTTCCTCACTATAATTGCTTTTGAAGGATGTACAGATGCGTCTTGGATTCCAGAATAAATGCAGCGTATTTATAAAAATATGAACTAATTCTATGCCCTGAATTATTAAGAAATATGAATGGCCTTTGATCTGCCATTTAGTTTTAGCTCAGTTCTAAACTAAAGATCTCATGCTGTTCTGGTGCCTACTATCTTGTAGAAGTCTACGTGTTTCACACCTTGCCCCATTGAAGGCAGACCTCATGCTGGGCTAAGCAAATAAGAAAAAACATTCAGGCAGATTCAATAAAGTTCTTATCGTTTAAAATGGTGCTACTTTTGCCCAAACTAATCAGATCTTATTTAACATTTGAAAGCTTACATCTGTTTGGTTGGGGCAAAATTAGCACCATTTTAAACGATAAGAACTTTTATTGAATGACCCTGTTAGTCTTCTAAATGGTCAGTCAGGGATTTTAACCCTGTGATTGCCTGACAGTTAAACAATGTGGGAGCTGCCATACTGCTTGACCATGCCGATAAAGTGAGATAATTTGAAAATTAAGAGCGCAATTTCAGACATTTCTATGGGAGTTTACATTGCACTGTTCGTCACACTGTAAATGGTGAGCAATCTATTTTTCTAAAACTATGGGACGTCCTGTGTAGTTTCTCCAATACATTTATGGATTTTGGGTAGCATGTAAAAGGCTGGTATTCTGGGGGTGTTACATGTGAGGAATTCCTTAGCATTTTTATCAATTATTCACCTGGGTTAGTACAACTTGATGCAGGAGATCTGTTTCTTTTTTAATTTTATGTATCTATGGGGGGGGGGGGGGGGGGTGGGGGTGTCGTGGTGAGAGTTTTTTGTTAAAAGCGTCTATTAGAACTTTCTCCCACAATATTGCCTTTTTATCCATTACTACAATTGCCCCTCCCTTATGTACGCCTTTTTAATTGATAATCTGGGGATTTGATTGTAACTCTTTTAAAGCTGCAACTTCAGCTCTAGATAAATTTTTTCAGTTTATCACTATCCCCCTACTTCAGTTTCGGACTGGACTGTTGGGGCCCACCAGGAAATCTGAGACCAGGGGCCCACCAGGACAAGCTATGGGCCAACACAAATTTTAATATCTCTATTATCACCTCATTTAACATATTATTTTAGCTCATATTGAACTCCATTGTTTATAACCAATCCATTTCTGCTGTCCCTTTGGACTCATTTTTTTAAATTTTGCATTTTTCTGTTTTCTTGGGTTAAAGGAAAGACTCAGTGGAAATATCATTTTTCTAAATTCCGTTATTTATATGCATCCTAGGGGATATTTATAAAAGGGCGAAAAGTCGCAAAAATTTAGCTTTCGCTCTACCCGCATGTTTGTCGCCCAAAAAAGCTAGTTAATGATTCTTAAAAAGTCGGCGTTCCTGACCTATCGATTAAAACCTTTAGACATACTTCGCTATACATGCAACTGTAATTGAGCGAAAAAGGGAGCGAAAGAGCTAACTTGACTTTATAAAAACAAAAAGTGTGTGTTTGCCTAAATGGAGCGGAATATTATCGACAAATTTGAAGTAGCCTAAAAGGCATCTTTTTTACCATGTTAGTATATCATTTAACTTCGCCTTTTTCTTAACATTTTTAGCTTGGATTAGGGTCTGCGTATTTTTCTTTCACGCGAAAGCACCCGCACCCCTTTTTTCTTGGGGCAGTTAGCAGTCGCAATGTAGGCTCATTTTTGGCATTTCCAATGCGAGGCCAATTGGTAGGCAGTCAGGGTCGTGGTGTGTGTTACTGCTCTGATTTGGGTAAGTAGGTTAAAACAAGACTCATTCTGTCCGTTCGGCCTTTCGAATGCTGCATTACGTTGTTAATAGGCTTGTTGTCACACTTGTATTATTTTTCTTTCTCTGTATTCTCCCAATTTTGCTAAAACGTAACAAATAATGCCAAGAACTTGACAGGCTGGGGGATAGCCTGGTAACAATGAGTGGTGTGGTTTTCACTATTTTTGCTACAAGTTTCACCTAATTAAAAACAGGGCAATAAAGTTGATTGATAACAAAAAACACTAGTTAAACAAGCCAGTGAGCTTATCATTTTGTAGCTAGAGAAAATGAGTGGGGGAGCTTACTTTTTTTTGGCTTATGCTAAAGTGGCAAACACCAGCACGATATTACTTACACGACCGACCGCTCACGACGTTCCTGCGATCCTGCCGGAACCACCTCTCACGATCTTATATAAGACACGAATGCGACGCAAAATGAATGGGAATTTGCGGTCGCAGTGGTCGTATATAAGATCGAGGAGAGGTGGTCCGTCAGGATCGCAGAACGTCGGGTGAGCGGTCGGTCGGGTTGTAGTAATATAGTGCTGGGTGTATGGCCACCTTACTGGTTTGCACCAATGCCGTCATCTTGAGACACGTAAGTTTTCGACTGCAATAACTTTTTCACTCTGTCGCGCGGTTGCGTTTTTTCGACGTGAAGTTTTTCCCCGCTTTTTTATTGAACTACCACGAGAAAGTCCCAAAAAACTGCTTTTCGCTGCGATGGTTGCCCCCGTTACCTAAACTAGGAAAAAAAATTAGACTTTATAAATATGCCCCTAGTATATACATACTTCTTCATGTTCTATTCCATTTTGAAAAACAGGTTGATTTTCATACACCTGTGTCATCATGGCACTTACCTGCCTCGCGATTCCCTCGCAGACGCCGATTCAGGAATCTCGTCAGCGTCCGGGCACCTGCGGCCATGGGACGTTCATCCATGCGGCGTCCGTCTGCGGCACGTGTATGGTTTGTTTGGAAACGCGGCGGCACGCCGGGCTGTCTTCGGGTGCCTCTGCCTGGACACACGCTGGCACCTTGCTTATCTCCTCCGATCCAATAAAGGAAAGATGTGGACGGAGGGGAGATTTCAATTAATTCAAAACTGGGCCCCTATCCAGCATCGGGTTTTGCCGATCCTCTCCTCCATTGGTTCCCATGCGTAGTCTGCTTTTGCGCACTTAGTCATTGCTGTTATGAGGTTTTGCGTTTAGCCAAGCTTAGCTGGTCCCTGTATGTTATTAGTAGCCAAGTCTAGTTTCAGTAGCCAAGTCATGTTCTTGCCTTTTCATATATAATGTTCTTCTCATTGCTCATTGTTATGCTTTATTATTGTCTTTTATGGTCGGTATTTGCTGACCGACACAAAACTTTGTCGACCATTAAAAATGTCAGAGGATGTCATCGTTCAGGGTGATCTAGATAGATTGTCACAATATGGGCTGCTAATGGCAGATGAAAAGTCAATGTTGATAAATGTAAGGTAGATGCATTTTAGACTTGAATCCTCTGTGCTACTGATACATTAAATGCTCTGGTTAATGGAATCCCTGGTTGGAAAAGGGATCTTGGAGTTTTGGTGGATAACAAACTTAAAGGTAGTCAAGCAGTCAGGCATGCAAACCAGAGCCGCATGTATTGTCCTGTATAAAGAGAGGTAGAAAATTCAAGGGGAAAAATGTAATTCTCCCTCTTTACCAAAAGCCATTGGTAAGGCCTCATTTGGAATATGCAGTGCAAATTTTGGAATCCTGTGTAACAAAAAGGACATCTTTGAATGGGAAATGGTTTAGAGAAGGGAAAAACTAAATTTCAAAGGGATTGAGGAGCTTGAATATGAAGAGAGACGGATAAGTTACACTATGTACTAGTACTAGAGAAAAGGCGCTTGCATGGGGATATGATTACTGTGTATAAATACATTAACGGGGCCATCCAATAAACTATCGGGGGCATTGTTACCAATAGTTAGAAAGTCAAAAGGACACGAGGGGGACATCCCTAAGACTTGAAGAAGACAGAAGGTTTAGGCTTCAAAGCTCGGAAGGGTTTTCACGGGAGAACGGCTAAAGCTATGGAACTGTTTCTTCCAGCGGACATTGTTATGGGAGGTTCATTGGCAGTTTCAAGAAAAAAAGCTGGATAGTTTTGCAAACAAGGAATGTTGCCAAGTTATGGTATGAAATAAAGTAGAGTTGATCAAGGGAAATTCGATTGCCACTTGGAGTCGGAATGAATTTTTCCCCTTCATAAATTTGGTGGGTTTTTTTGCCTTCATCGGGATCAACAGTTAGGCAGGTTCAATTGAGGATATGCTAGATGGTTGGGACTGGATGGACGTATTGTCTTATTAACCTCAAATATGATACTATACTATACTTATACTAGTGCAAAAAAATCCCACATACTATACTTTTTCATCTTGTTGTATGTACCAATGGGATGTAAACTTTTTGATTAAAGTGGGATGGATCATTGACACTAGGAGATTTATTGACCACAAATTTTTTGATTTTAAATTTCTGGTAAAAACAAAACCCATTTCAAAGGCTAAAATCAAATAAAAACGATCCCCTGTAGTAGACAAAGATCCCAAGACAGCAGTCCTGCGTAGGGAGGAGGAAAGTTCAAGGTTCGATATATCACACAAAGGAGTCCCACTGTCTGTTACTTTCTGTCTCCTTGGTTTCATCCGCTTCTCATCCGCTGCTGTTTTCAACCTTGTGCTTTTGATGGTGCTGTCGTTAGCCCTCTACCTCCCTTTACTGGGGGGTCGTTTTGTTGGTCCTTAGAAATTACCAGAAAACTGTGCCTCCGGATGCAGACAAAAGTGTTAGACAGCTTGTGCTGCCATATCTTGCATATAGGGTAGTAGCACGGGATTGTTTGTCTTTGTGCATGAAGAGGACTCCAAAAAAACTTTAGCAGTGCCGCCTGGCAGCTTTCTTATTTAAGTTTGTTTATGCCACCAAAACTCCAAATAACCATTTTCCAACAGAGATTCACTTAACACAGAGCCCATTTATAGTATAGCGACCAGGATTTTAAAGGAGAACTGAAAATCTCCAGAAAAAATTCTCCCAAACTGACAGATCACAGGGATTATACATTGTTTTTTTTCAAACACCTCTTCAGTTGTCTTCCTGAAAATTGACATACAATAAAAGGTATTTGTCAAGAATTTTTATTCAAAATAAACTACCCCAAAATACCTTAATGTGCATATGCTCAGCATACTTCACTGTGCTTGTCCCTTTAGTCCACAAGGCCCAATCTTCCACTGAATGGTTGATGCTGAGATATGGCTCAGTGAAGTCAGTGTTCGTGAGGACTGCTACCGGCCAGAAACCAAATCGCAAGACCCGAAATTGCAAATGAGAGACGTGCAAGAGAGAGTAGGAGGAAGACACGGATGAACGGCCCTCATATGATTGTAGCATAATTACATTAGACATCTAGGTAACAATAAAAAAGGCTTTCTGGGTAAGGGGTATTCCAATTACTGTTTTAAACTCCTTATCTGTTTTTTAAATGAAGGAGGGGAGGTAATGAGCTAGTTCTACCTCCCATTCTTGCCGGAGAAGATAGGAAGAAGCACTTTTTATTGACAATGTTTTTTCCCCCCTCCTTCGGATTCACAGCCCCATCCCTCCACGTTAACCCCTCTCACTGAGTTCCTCCTACCTGTGACCCGTGTCGTCTGTTATGCCTCCTTTTCTGTTATCCGGAAAAATCTGCCGTTCGCGAACGGGATAAATCCGCGGCGGATCCTTAGTTACTACTTACCATTGTAATTTTTCTTTACTGCCTGTCCTTTTATAGTGAGTGAATTGAACTGCATATTAGGATAGGTAATAGCCATGTGCAGTGCAATCCACCCATTATAACAGGACAGGCAGTGTGGCAGTATCTGGTAATATGCACTCACTAGTGCTGCCACACTACCTGCTTGAGGGTGCACATTACCAAATGCTGCCACACTGCCTTCCATGTTATAGTGAGTGGATTTTCAAATCTGTACAGTGCAATCCACTCACTATAACATGGCAGGCAGTGTGGCAGTATTTGGTAATGTGCACCCTCTGCCCTAGTGAGTGCACACTATCAAATGCTGCCACACTGCCTGCCCTGTTATAGTGAGTCAATTGCACTGCACATGGGATAGGCAATAGCCTCATAGGACTATTGGGCTGTTACCTACCCCATGTGCAGTGCAATCCACTCACTATAACAGAGCAGGCAGTGTGGCAGCATTTGGTAGTGTTACAAGTAACACTTTGACTTTTAATTACTTTTTTGTATTAAGATGGATGGACTATCCAAGTAGCAAATTATACCTACATGTTATGGGTTCTGTATGCTATGTGTGTGACCAGTTATTTTTAGTTTTTATTGTATATTATTAAGGGGATGAGGGGGTTTCTTGGTGGTTTAAAGGTATGTGTTTATGACTTTTTTGCTATGTAAATGGGTGTGTATCGCAAATAAATTATTTTTAGAGAGATATATATTGAGGAATGCTGGGAGTTCTATAGAAGGGGAACTTTCAGGGGTGTTCCTAGGGGTTTTGATACCTGAAACAACTTTTAAATGCCGCCTTACGGCAGGCGGGGGGGTGACACGTGAAGCGTGCATGGCTTCATCAGGGAACATAGGCGTGGCCTGTAGAGGTAAGTATGGTGGGCTGACTAACACTTACTGGTGAACTGGAGGGCTGACTCAACACTGATTGGTGGACTGGTGCTGAAATGCGGTATTGCAGGAAGGAGGATTTTCTTTTTAACTAACGTCTTTTCAGTGTTCCGCAAGGGCGCGCTCTGAGCAAAAGTTTCACTTTGCTTCATGGTAGGGGCACCTGGGAACATTGCTACCTATCTATGGGCCACGTATTTAATAATAGCAACAATGTGTTGCCTTACTAGGAGTTGAAGAAAATGCATTTCTGTATTTACTTTTATATTGTATGCTGAGAAAGCCCAAACACATAATTTAACACAATCATGACCAGCTAGTGTTATTAGGAATATGCTGTACATATACCTGTAAGATGATAGTTTTGATGTTCAATTATATCTCTTAAAGGGTATCTCCACAAAAAGAGTAAGGGTGCCCTGTAGTATAGGGCGCCCTTGCCCACCCCAAACCGCCTTGTTAGTTTAGTTAAAAAAGAAGCAGAACTCTAATTAGAGTCCATCGATCCCCCAGCGTTTTGATCCAGGCCCTGTGAATTCATGTAAGTAGAGTTCTGCAGCTTTTTTTAAGAAAAAGGGGTTTTAAGCTAGGGAAAAGGCTGGATGGATCCAGAGGGAGGGATGGGGGGACAGGGCTCCCCTGTGTGTGCCAGGAACCTTTTAGAAGAGGAAGCAGGGACATGACTCACTGACAACTTCTACTCTTCACTTTTTTCAACTTTGAACAGTCACTGCAGGAGAACCATTTGGAGCAGAGATTTAAGGTAAGGGTTTTTTAATACTACACAGTGGGGACAGTAGTGGGTTAAATTTTAGTTTTGGGGGTGGACATGACCTTGAAACTGGATTAGTTTTGGAACTGCCGGTTTTGGAAAATCCAATATTTGTAATTTCGACAAATCAGAATTCAAACATTGAAAATTCAGAAATCACAGTGAAAATTCTAAATTTTATATATCCAAAATTCTATTAGAGAAGAGCTAATTCATGAATACATTAATTTGTCTAAAATGTTTTCTTTTCCGTTCATTGCCACCTGCCTGGCAGGTGCTAGGTCCTTACCCTTGGGTCTTACTTTAATGTGCAAAACAAAGCCTCTGAAACCAGCTTCTGAAAGCCGTCTCCCGACACTCCGTGTGCAGCCAATGGGAAGACAAGCTCTTTGCAGAACGCATCTGCCCATTGATTAAATCCCAGGGGTGAGGACCCCTGATGTTAAGGTGCTACCAGTTTTTTATTTTAAGGGTGTACATGCCCTTTAATTTAAAAAAACATTTATACAGAAATTATCAATTCATTGTATCAAATTGTTATAAAAAAAAAGTTACTAAAAAAATGTTATACAAAATTCATACATCATAAAAAGCTGTTAATTTAATACATGTTAGACTGGCCAGACAAATTTCTTACTCCAATACTAACAGTTGGGATCTGGGCTATTTCCCTACACTTATTATTCTGGAGAGACGTGTTCTTTTGTTGTTTGTCCAGCGTGTACACTTATAATGCAGTATTTTTAATAGTAGATCTTTGGGCTATTTTAGCACAAAGAGTTTTTTTAAATTAATGGATATTCTTATCTTCGCACAAAACAATGTATACATATAAAAATATTCTTGTCAACTGTGAAGAGACCGCACAAATCTTGTTAGGATTCTCCCCCTTTAGTTGGTTTTCCTTTGGATCATTATCATTGTCTTCATTTTTCTTGGAATCTTCTGTGTGTTAAGTTTATTTGTCGATATGATGAAGGGATCAGCTTAGTTATAATATAGTCTTTGACTATTAAGTAGCCTGTTTGCAGAGCTGAACACTTTCCACTATCACTTGGCTGTGTTCCCAGTTTTTCAAATAAATAGGGTGTACCAAAAAGTCCCTTGTGTCTCTGGCACTCTGTTATAGGCCCACTGCCCAAGCCATACACTTCAAGTCCAAAAGATAAGAGAGGTCCAGCCATTGATTAGGTGCAAAAAAGGTGAATATTTATTACTCTATTAGAACAAAAAACAAAAAGGCTTCTAATGGAGTAATTAATCTTTACCTTTTTTACACCTAATCAAAAGCCTGGACCTCTCTTTTGTGTTCCCAGTTAAGTCTGAATGTTTTTGCTCCTCCAATTAAAGGAAAATCTGACATAAAACCCTAAGAGCTCCTTTAATTAAATATAGTAAATATAAATAGTAATAATAGTCCATGATGTCGCTGCACCTGCACACATACAATATTTTGCTTAGTAGAGATCTATTTCTAGGGATGTCCAATGTCCACTGTAATCTTTGTAAATAGTTTGTGCTTAGTAATATGAATAATGTTGTACTTTAAAGAGCTTAGGCCATCTATGTTCATTCGTTTAGTACCAGTGTTCAACAGGTCGAACCTGGGAAATGAAAAATTCAGGAAAAAAAATCAGTTCCTTCTGAAGAAGCAAGAGTCAAAACTTTTTTGCCATTGAACTTCTAAAATACCTGGATTACTCTCGAAGAAAATGGTTTAATATGGTAAAGAAGAATGATGTTCAGGGTGGGGGTACTAGCTAGCTTGGGGTCTGTCAGAGCAATAAGCAAAATCACACACACACACATGAAAAACATTAAACTATCAAATGATAGTTGATGACTTAAATCCCAAGCTGTGGTAGCCCAAACCCAAAAAAGGCTACAGCAAAATTTGATCAAGGGCCATAGATCAAGTATAAAAAAAATATTCCCCAGGGCAGGTCAATAAATGAATACAAACATATTCAGATTATTTAGATGATTCCCAGTATAAATGCTTAGTAAGAATATAATCTAGTTGGCCAACTGTATATCACAAAACTTGTTTAGTGCTTCCTATGACTATGGAGTATATACATTTATATTAGAGAGATTAGCATAACTTTTGATTTTTTTTATAAATGATTTAATGCATTATTGTGATATATAGTTGGCCAACTAGATTATGTGTACCTCCCAACATTTTAGCAAAGTTCTTAAAACTAACTGTGCTGATCTTTTTTGCTCAATGTTAGATAGGGTCATTAAAATAATAATATGGTTACAATGCCTTAAACTAGAAATTTAAATCTGTAAACAAGCTGTAAGCAATATGCTTGATTTAGAAAAAGTATACCTTTTTGGATTGTCCTCATTACCCATGTCTCTCATGTGCCTAATCACTTTTGCTCTGGATATGTAAGCGTCAAATCGTTCAATTTCCATCCCTGCAGCTCTTACTCTGTGGAATTATAACATAAAATAAGATACTGAAAAAAAAGAACACTAATGGGACAGGTAGCTCAGCCTACTCTGCTTGATGCATTTGATCACAACAGCATAAGACAAACTGCACTTTCACCTACATTCCCCTAAAATCTTAAGGAACTTCACCCTAAAACATTTGTAACAATATTTACTCCCCCAGATATGCTCTAAAACCTTACAGTAAAGAAAGTACCACTGTAACTACCCCCTCCCTTAGTTTGCTGAGCTGAGGCACGCTCAGAGAGATTCACCCAGAAAGAAATAATGTCTCATATCAGCTACTTTGTAACTTCCTGTACTAAAGGAAGGGGAAGTACACTTGGTATAATGGGAGGGCTCTGTAGTGAAATGTTTATTTGAATCCAAACATAGGTTATTGGTGTATCTTTACTGTTATTCCCAGAACTATACTTTATACTTTATACTATAATTAAATTTTGGTGCTCTTTTGATTATCCAACAGATTGTCCAATGCTTGAACTTGGAGAAGCACTTTAAAGATTTGGGTGGAAAGGCACCGATACAAAGAGTAGGTGGTAAGATAAGTTGCTGTAATGAGGAGAAGAAAAACTTCAGAATATTTGCATATTTTTGTGATCACATTGTGAATTACCTACAGCTTGAGCTTACCCTTACAACACCCTGGTATAAATACTGACCTTCTGTATAATTCATCATCTTCTCCACCCCATCCCCAAAAAATGTTGGAGTAGCCATTTACTTTCTGGAACTGCTCCTTGGTAAACGCCACTATCCCACCAAATAAAGTTGTATAAGGCAATCTGAAGGGGAAGGATGCAATGTAGTTACAGTTTTATGTTTATTTCTTTTTGCTTCAATTTACATTGGGCATAGTTGTCATATTGTGTTCTACAAGATACTTTGTAAGAGTAATACATAGTAACACAGTAATGGAGGTTGACTAAAGACATACTTCCATCTAGTCCTACCTTTACATTCTACTCATTAAAGGAAAATTATACTCACCTAGACCACGCTCTTGCCATCTGTGCCATTTGTAGTACCCTGGGTTTAGGTGAGTAAATCTAGAGTTAGAAAGGGAACCCAGGGGTGAGGACCATGTGGTTTAGGTCTTCAGCCTGGGTACTTTCCAATGGTGAAGCAAGGTTTTGATGAGTTAAAGTTGGCCATTAACCCTACTTAACAGTTGAGCAACACCCACATTTCCTTAAGTAAGATTGAGTTAGCATGGGGTTTGCACACATTTTGTACTGCCTTGGCTACTTTCAACAACCCTTGGAAGGGATGCAATACATTTTGTTATTTTGCACTACTTTTTGTGTGCAAAAATATCCACCTTTTCCATTAGGGTGTAAAAGCCCTGCAAAATATTGAACTTACCCCACGCATTCCTATGATGTGTAAATGGTTGCAAAGTGGTATGGCAGGAACAAGGTGCACAGTAATAGAAAGCTGTGCACCTGGTATGTAGTAATCACTTTGCAACAGGAGAGAGGTCAAGGAAGAAGCATCGGTTAGCAGGGGTTTTATGCCCTGATAAAATGTCCATTATGATTTCCAGATTTGTAAGTGGAGTGCAAACCCCACACAAACTGATATTACATTGGGTAGCACTGCTTCTACCCTCCTTTATGCAATAATGGTAATTATTTAATTGTCCCCTTAGTATGCACTTTTTAAAACAGTAAATGGGCTAAAGATCATCAGTATTTACATCTTATGGGATTTATGGCAATTCTTGAAAGAATGTGCCTTTAAGGAATTTCTAGAAATCTTGAGTTTCCAAAATTGAAAATTGAAACCCCTGGTTTCTTTACAGTGAGAACGATAAAACTGTGGAACTGTCTTCCAGCAGATGTGGTAATGGCAAGTTCATTGAATAGCTTTAAAAGTGAGCTAGATAAGTTTCTAAAACTAAAATTAGTTTTTAATAAAATATTTACTGGTATTCTGTTTGATCCAGGGATACTTTCCTATTGCCGTTTGGAGTCAGGAAGGATTTCCCCCCCCCTTTTTTAGCTGGGTTTTTTGCCTTCCTCTGGATCAACTGTTAAAAAGTATTAAAAAGGATGAAAAGGTTGGCCTTGATGGATGGATGTCTTTATTCAACCTTAATTACTATGTAACTATGTACACGCTGTAAATATTCTAGAGAAAGTTAACAATGAAAGTAACATTGATATTTTGACAGTGACCTGAAGTTAAACTTGTCCAGAGAGTGGGCCATATGTTTGGGATTCTTAGAACATCTGTACAGATTTCTCTGGTCTATAGGGACAATATCTACATCGCTGAAGATAAAACAGGTGTAAGTATAATCCTTTATTGCTTCTTTATATCCAATATTCATCAGCTTGGCTCGATTAAACTTTGCGTTTCCATACTGTAAGTAACATAGATAGCATTACTGTTTATTAATTGGTATTTTAAAACAATTGCATAGCATCATTAAGGAAATATTCTTTAAGGCCCCATAAAATATGTTTGCTTTTTTGTTACAAGGAAACAAGATTCCCCCCCAGTCCTCACTTTTGTCATGTGTCATACCATTAAATCTCTTCATGAACCATTATTGTCAAGTTGGCCATACACAAGATCAATAAATATTAGATTCTGTCAGATGGGATTTGCTAATTATCTGCCATATGTAAAGGTAAAAGTACCCATATAGGGGCAGATATTTTTATGATCGTCCAAAACTATCAGAAATCTGATTGGAAAAAAACATTAAAGCTCCCCACCTTGCAATTCCGATCTCACAGATTTCCCCTTTAAATCTGCAGGAGATGGGGACAACAGAAAACAATCTGTCTGTCCCATTCTTTGTTTTTTTCAATAAACTGCTTGATATTCTTGAGATAGCAAAATGGCTAATATTTTAAGCAATCCAATTGACTAATTTTGTGTCTGATGAACCAATGCTGTCAGCTGCAGGATTGGAAATTCTTTTAATGTTAAGGTGTATGTGTCAAACCAAAAGTTCGCTTTCTAAACAGAACACAATCGTGCAAGTGTATTGGTGAATCATTGAAGCCTCTTACCTGTTCTACCACATATATACCATAATCTGCCTGCTGTTTCTGTAGAAATGGATGCATGTAATGGAGAAAAATGTCAAGATGAACTATACGGTTTCGAAAAGGGATTATGATGGCAATTTTCTGGCGTGCTGTGCAGTTTTTGGGCTTACTGTGTCCACCAAACAGCACATCTGGATTTTGCAAAATTACGTCTTCAATTGACACGGTAATCTTGGTATCAATATCAACTGGTCCTATTATTGGAAAAATAATTATGTAGATCCACATGTGTTATAAATGTTATTTTCAAAGAAAAAATTATTTCAACTTTAAAAAAATTCATAAAACAATGAGTGTTACTTTGTACCCACTTCCTAATATCCTCCAGAATAGGCCCCTCAATTCTGGCACAATTAGATAAATAAATTAGATAGATAAAACGATCTATTAAAATGAATAATAAAAGATATGCGGAGACACCGATCAGCTGTGTGGAAAGCCAGAACACTGGTACCTAGTGTCAGCATGGAGATCTATAGAGGCCAGTGCTACCAATAAGAGTGGAAGTGTGAGAAGCCAGGGATTCTTCAGAGTGTCCGTGAAAGAGATTGTATAGTACCCAGAATGGGAGAGGGAGTTTGGAAGGTAATGCATTGTCTGTGGAGGGTAGCTGTGGGGTGAAATATCCGGATCGTATTCAGCCCATATAAGGATCTAAATAAAGCTATTTTCAAGTGAACTTTCTTTTTTATTTGTGGACTGTGAGACCCAGTAAGGTTTAGGTTACATCACTGTTGGTTTAGTAACATTGTGTTCTATCATGTGTACAGCTTACAAAAGTTACATTTTATGTATATGTAGTAACTTGTTTTTCACTTTATTCACCTTATTTTAATCAGATAAACAGTAACTTATTTATTAAATATTCCTTCAGGTACTTTCTAGTATCGCTTTTTTATTCCTAAAGGGCAACTGTGGTCTCCAAACGAGTTAGGGTTAAACGAAAGCCTGCAGTATTTCCTTTATAATGAGCCGACAATCACATCTCTGATACTGTGGTGAATGTTTAAACTTCCTGCTTCCAGTAGCTTTAGTGACATCACCTTACCTCTGCCCGCCCCTCTGCCCTGGGGGAGAAGTATGCTCAGTTAAGGCTTATTGCTGGGGAAATTAGGAAGTACCTGGGGGGGAAAATTGACTGTTGAGAAGAGGAGCCTATTAATGCAGGCCCCTCTGGTCACATGACTACAAGCTGGTCACATGGCTAGAGATGTGATTTTATCTAGAGATGTGATTTAGGTTTTATTTTGAAGGTACGATTGAAGGCTTCATATAAAATTCTTAATAATTTGGAAGAATTGGAGACCACAGTTACCCTTTAATTAAAAAATGCATTCAGTTACTAAAGTAGCCAAAGTTTATTTTGACACACAAGCAAATACCGAAATAGATGAGAACTAGATGCTAAATCCGCTCTTCCCAAATAGCTAAAATAGCATCACTTTTGGTAAGAATATAAAGAACATTTGATTTTAAGATCTGCATTATTTGAAGGGGTTATTATGCATGGTATTTATAAAACTTTGTTATCGTAAAATAACAACACTTATTTTACACAGCGGTTGTGAAATACTTCTTTATTTAATTATTGTAGGGAAATAAGTTTAATACAGGGGGTGAGAACAAGTGATTTAACATCGGTTAGCGTGGCTTAAACTCCAGAACAGGAGCGGTGCACCTCTTGGTGAGTCACCCTGCAGGACTTTCCATTTTTTTCATAATGCTAGTAAGTAAATACCCCATTACATTGCCACTAATAGGTGTGGCTACCCTACTCCATTCTTTACATAGTGCAATTTTAGAAAGTAATTGTCTTGGAGAAATGGTAGGTAGAATATGCTTTTGGCTTATAAAATGCAATGTATATTGTTAGGAACAGGAAATCAAACCAACAAGTGAGGCTTAGAATGTTATAAAATGATTTTCCCCTCTTTTGTGGTTCATCTTTACATCTCCACCTGTAACTACAAGGAACTAATAATCTAAGCGTGAAATGAAAATAAATGTTTATTTAAAATAGATACAGTTAATATTCTTGACATTCTCAATGACTCAGGGACAATTTAATATACACATGTAAAATGTTATAATTCTACTGTAATTATTTGTAATTATTATTATACTAGACATTAAGCCTGTTACAATAACAGGCACTAGAAGCCCAGAGTGCCTCCATTTCTCCATGTCCCAAGGCCACAGTTCCCTCTTAGTGTCCCAGACCCAGGGTCCCCCCTCTGTCCCAGACCCAGGGCCCCCCTCTGCCCCAGACCCAGGGCCCCCCCCTCTGTCCCAGACCCAGTGCCCCCCCTCTCTGTCCCAGACCCAGGGCCCCTCCTCTGTCCCAGACCCAGGGCCCCCTCTGTACAGATCCAGAGTCCCCTCCTCTCTCCCAGACCCCCTCTCCCAGACCCAGGTCCCACCCCTCTGTCCCAGACCCCCCGTCTGTCACAGATCCAGAGTCCCCCACTCTGTCCCAGACCCAGGGTCCCCCTCTGTCCCAGCCCCCCCTCGTCCCAGCCCCAGGGCCCCCCATCTGTCCCAGCCCCGGGCCCCTCCTCTGTCCCAGACCAGGGCCCCTCTGTCCCAGACCCAGGTTCCCTCACTCTGTCCCAGACCCAGGGCCCCCCACTCTGTCCCACAGGCCCCACTCTGTCCAGACCCAGGTCACACCACCTCTGTCCCAGACCCAGACCCCCCCTCTGTCCAGATCCAGAGTCCCCCGTCTGTCCCAGATCCAGGTCCCCCGTCTGTCCAGATCCAGGGTCCCCATCTGTCCCAGCCCCAGGGCCCCTCCTCTGTCCCAGACCCAGGCCCCCTCTGTCACAGATCCAGAGTCCCCTCCCTCTCTCCCAGACCCCCTCTCCCAGACCCAGGTCCCACCCCCTCTGTCCCAGACCCCCGTCGTCACAGATCCAGAGTCCCCCACTCTGTCCCAGACCCAGGGTCCCCCCTCTGTCCCAGCCCCCCCTCTGTCCCGCCCCCCTCGTCCCAGCCCAGGGCCCCCCATCTGTCCCAGCCCAGGGCCCCTCCTCTGTCCCAGACCCAGGGCCCCCTCTGTCCCAGACCCAGGTTCCCTCACTCTGTCCCAGACCCAGGGCCCCCCACTCTGTCCCAGACCCAGGTCACACCACCTCTGTCCCAGACCCAGACCCCCCCTCTGTCACAGATCCAGGTCCCCCGTCTGTCCAGATCCAGGGTCCCCCATCTGTCCCAGCCCCAGGGCCCCTCCTCTGTCCCAGACCCAGGGCCCCCTCTGTCACAGATCCAGAGTCCCCTCCCTCTCTCCCAGACCCCCTCTCCCAGACCCAGGTCCCACCCCCTCTGTCCCAGACCCCCCGTCTGTCACAGATCCAGAGTCCCCCACTCTGTCCCAGACCCAGGGTCCCCCCTCGTCCCAGCCCCCCTCTGTCCCAGCCCCAGGCCCCCCCATCGTCCCAGCCCCAGGGCCCCTCTCTCTGTCCCAGACCCAGGGCCCCCTCTGTCCCAGACCAGGTCCCTCACTCTGTCCCAGACCCAGGCCCCCACTCTGTCCCAGACCCAGTCACACCACCTCTGTCCCAGACCCAGACCCCCTCTGTCACAGATCCAGAGTCCCCCGTCTGTCCCAGACCCAGGTCCCCCATCTGTCCCAGCCCCGGACCCTCCTGTCCCAGACCCAGGGCCCCTCTGTCACAGATCCAGAGTCCCCTCCCTCTCCCAGACCCTCTCCCAGACCAGGTCACCCCCTCTATCCCAGAACCCCCCATCTGTCACAGATCCAGAGTCCCCCACTCTGTCCCAGACCCAGGGTCCCCCCTCTGTCCCAGCCCCCCCTCTCTCCCAGCCCCAGGGCCCCTATCTGTCCCAGCCCCAGGGCCCCTCCTCTGTCCCAGACCCAGGGCCCTCTCTGTCCCAGACCCCGGTTCCCTTACTCTGTCCCAGACCCATGGCCCCCCACTCTGTCCCAGACCCAGGTCACACCACCTCTGTCCCAGACCCAGGCCCACCCTCTGTCACAGATCCAGAGTCCCCCGTCTGTCCCAGACCCAGGACCCCTCCTCTGCCCCAGACCCAAGGCCACCCTCTGTCCCAGACCCAGGGTCCCCCCCTCTGTCCCAGACCCAGGGCTCCTCCCTCTGCCCAGACCCAGGGCCCCCTCTGTCCCAGACCCAGAATCCCCCATCTGTCCCAGACCCAGGCCCTCCTCTGCCCCAGACCACCCTGTCCAGACCCAGGGCCCCACTCTGTCCCAGACCCACAGTCCCCCATCTGTCCCAGACCCAGGGCCCTCTGTGCCCCAGACCCAGGGCCCCCCTGTCCCAGACCCAGGGCCCCCACTCTGTCCCAGACCCAGGTCACACCACCTTGTCCCAGACCCAGACCCCCTCTTGTCACAGATCCAGAGTCCCCTGTCTGTCCCAGACCCATGGCCCCTCCTCTGCCCTAGACCCAGGGCCACCCTCTGTCCCAGACCCAGGGTCCCCCCTCTGTCCCAGACCCAGCCCCCCTCTGTCCCAGACCTAGGGCCCCCCCTCTGTCCCAGACCTAGGGCCCCCCCTCTGTCCCAGACCTAGGGCCCCCCCTCTGTCCCAGACCTAGGGCCCCCCTCTGTCCCAGACCCAGGCCCCCCTTGCCCCAGACCCCCCTCTGTGCCAGACCCAGGGCCCCTTTCTGCCCAGACCAGGGCCCCCCACTGTCCAGACCCAGGTCCCACCCCCTCTGTCCCAGACCAGGCTCCCCCCCCTCTGTCACAGACCCAGGGCCGCCCTCTGTCCCAGACCCAGGGCTCCTCTCTGCCAGATCCAGCCCCCCCTGTCCCAGACCCAGAGTCCCCCACTCTGTCCAGACCCAGGGCTCCTCCTCTGCCCAGATCCAGCCCCCCCCGTCCCAGACCCAGGGTCCCCCACTTTGTCCCAGACCCGGGTCCCCCCCTGTCCAGACCCAGGGCCCCCCCTCTGTCCCAGACCCAGGGCCCCCCTCTGTCCCAGACCCAGGGCCCCCCCTCTGTCCCAGGCCCAGGGCCCCCCCTCTGTCCCAGACCCAGGGCCCCCCCTCTGTCCCAGACCCAGGGCCCCCCCTCTGTCCCAGACCCAGGGCCCCCCCTCTGTCCCAGACCCAGGGCCCCCCTCTGTCCCGCCCCAGGCCCCCCCCTCTGTGCCAGACCCAGGCCCCCCCCTCTGTGCCAGACCCAGGCCCCCCCCCTCTGTGCCAGACCCAGGCCCCCCCCTCTGCGCCAGACCCAGGGCCCCTCCTCTGCCCGAGACCCAGGGCCCCCCACACTTGTCCAGGTCCCACCCCCTCTGTCCCAGACCCAACCCCCCTCTGTCACTCTGCTTTACAGCCAGCCCTGACACCGTTGGTTAATAGGAGGTTAATATAGCATGGTGTCATGTCAGTGAGCAGTTCTGACTCCCCCACCCCACCCAGACATTGAGTCTATGCAACCCTCTCCCTCACAACACCCCCACAGACACATGATTAATATCATTGGGGTCCAGGACAACACACACACCCCCACAGCTACCTCCTGCCTCACAGTCCCCCACCCAGAGATCTTAGAACATAACTGGTGTGTGTACAGTTTATTGGTGTCAGACCCAGTAATGCAGCATGGGCAGGAATTTTTCACACTGTGAAGAGTAAATTAAGAAATCAACCACCCAGGAGCGCAGTCTGTGATCCGATTGGCTGTTCTGCTCTGACGGGAAAAGAAGCAGATTGGCTGCTTCTTTTACTCCAGAGCAGCCACACACACACTGACACAGGGACGCACACTTGCATTTTATTATATAGGATTGTTAAATATATGCACCCTAAGAACAAAATAAAAACCGGTTTAAAGTGCATGTTCAGCATAATAAAACCATTTTATATTAATGTACAACAACCCCCCAAACCCAAGTTTCGCATTATAGATAATGCCCCTGAATGGACTTACCTGACCTTGTCCCTCGCTGCCTGGATACCACCCCCTGCTGCTGTTTCAAGCTAGTTTCAAGCAAGAACAGCAGCAGTGGGTCACTTCCTGGTCACGGCTGTCATGTAATTATGTGTGATGTCATATCGCACCTTAAATGACAGACGCCACCAGGAAGAAGTGCCCCAGATATTAAAATCTCAAGTGTAAAATATAGGCATAAAATACATATTATATTAAAGGGCATGTCCACCCCGAAATTTAACTTTTGATATGTGGTAGGGCATGCTCCCCCAACCCCAACCGCATTAATATAATTGTTAGAAAGTCCCCCGATTCTTACTTACCTGCCCTCTCTCCTCCGCTGCAGTGTTCAGGCCCTCTGCTTGCATGGAATTGAAAGCAGGGGGCGGGACCGGCAGCCGCGTCCGTGATTGGCTGAGAGGCAGGGAGGGCTGCACTGAGCATGCCTCAACCTTGATGAGGTTGAGGAAGTCTCAGGCACAGCATGAGTCACACACTGCTCCTACACAGCAGTTTCCTGGACTTTGGAGGGGCACAGCAGGGGAACTATTTTGAGCAGGAATGTAAGGTAAGGATTGTTTTAAACTACTTGATGTGGCCAGTAAGGGGTTAAATTTTAGTTTTGGGGGTGGACATGCCCTTTAAGAAAGTACAAATGTTATAATGTGTTTAAAAATTGTGTCAATAAAAAATAATTAAAACTTGACTTCTGTGTTTCTCTTCATTCCTTGTCATTATACACAAAGGTAATCCAAAATTCTTACAAACGTCTCTTTGGCAAGCCTTATAATTGTTTCACAAAAGGATCCACTAGATGTCATATATTCTCCTGTAAAGACAAATGATGATACTCGCAAACATTGCTAACTAGTAACATATTGTAGCATATTATAACCATATTTAGTACACAAAGTATAAATTAGTGAAGTAAAAGTAACAATTTCATCATATAAACCTAGCCTAAGAAAGTCAGGATAAGAGCTTCTTAAAGGAAACAAGTTAAAGTTTTGATTTAACCCCTTAGGTGCCAAAGTCTGTAAGTGATCTATCCACCAATGTTCACACTGCATTAAAGGGTAACTGTTGTCTCCAATTCTTCCAAACTAGTAAGGATTATATAAAAAGCCTTCCATCGTACCTTCAAAATAAAACCTAAATCACATCTCTAGATAAAATTTGTGAAAAGTTATTGCTGGAGAAGTTCAGCAATACTACTTCCTGCTTGAACACCAACACTTCCTGTTTTTAGCCATGTGACCAGATTGTAGTCATGTGACCAGCCCCTGCCTGCATTATTAGGCTCCTCTTCTCAACTGTCAATTTTTCCCTCCGTGTACTTCCTGATTTCCCCAGCATTAAGCCTTAACTCAGGGTAAGGTGATGTCACTAAAGCTACTGGAAGCAGGAAGTTTGAACATTTACCCCAATATCATTTCTCACAGGCTGGAGCCAGAGATGTGATTGTCGGCTCATTATAAAGGAAATACTGCAGGCTTTAATTTAATCCCAACTTGTTTGGAGACCACAGTTGCCCTTTAATAGTTGTAGAAGTTTACCACCTCTAAGTGGCTGTTTAACCACTTCTAAGACCTGCCATCGTAGTTGCATATCGTTACGTTTAAAGGAACACTAAATCCATTTTTTAGGTATATGCCATCCATTTCTATTATTCACAGGGAGGTGAGAACGCTTATTCCCACCTCCCTGTGAATAATAAGTACTCTCGGGGGACACTGGAACTTACCTTACCAGCACTTCACTCGCAAGCCGCTCCTGCACTGACAGATGCTCTGTCCCGATCGTGCGCCCTATTTATTGTATTGTATTGCGCCTAAGATAGGGGGCTTGGTCGAGTAAGTCACAGGTCCCCCGAGCATACTATTATTCACAGGGAGGTGGGAATAAGCATTCTCACCTACCTGTGAATAATAGAAACGGATGGCATATACTTTAAAAAAATGATTTAGGTGGGTTTAGTGTTCCTTTAAACTTATGGAAGTGTCATACAACAGGAGTGTCATGTTTAGACTCTTCTTCTGGTGTTTTATATCACTTTTATGTTCATGTGAAGGTTCTCATTCATCCAGGTCATGGTATATCTGTTGTATTCAATTAGATCAACTGGACTTGAAGTTTAGTTTTTGAAGACGGTTCGCTAGTCATCCGACTGGCTTTCTCAATTCAGAATGACTTGTACAAGAATCTGTGGCAATTATGTCAACCTGGAAAATCCCAATTAGCATATCACAGCCAAGTGTTAAGGGCGTGATTGCATAGTGGCTAAGAGGTGTTATAGGAACGCCCATAGTAAGGTGTCAAAACAGCATTGTACATGGCAGACAGTTGGTGTCGAACCCCCCTGTGGGGGAGACTAAACAGCAACTGCATTAACGTATGGCCCAGCACAAAAGAGTCAGGACTCAGCCATGTACCTGCATCTTAAGGATAAAGGACATACCTTTGAAGATTGTAATGTTAACATATTGGCTAAGGAACGTGACTGGTTCAAGAGAGGTGTTAAGGAGGCCATTTATGTGAAAATAAAGAAACCAAGCCTAAATAGAGGTGGGGGTTTCGAAACCAACTGTCTGCCATGCACAATGCTGTTTTGACACCTTACCCTGGGTGTTCCTATAACACCTCTTAGCCCCTATCCAATCACGCCCTTAACACTTGGCTGTGATATGCTAATTGGGACACAGTCCAGGGTACATAATTGCCACAGATTCTTGTACAAGTCATTCTGAATTGAGAAAGCCAGTCGGATGACCAGCGAAACGTCTTCAAGAACTAAACTTCAAGTCCAGTTGATCTAATTGAATACAACAGATATACTTTTATGTTCACTTAATCTGCTCTGCACCTCCCTTTTAGTCTGTTCAATGCATCGTGAACCACAGAGGCACTTGAGAAGATAACAACAAAACTAAAAAATGCACACTGACTGAGGGAGCAAAAACAGGATACAATATCCAAGATATATAAAATACACGTAAATTTATTGCAGTAAATCCATAAACATATCGAAATATAAAAAAATAGAGCTGGCCAGCTACACAATCCTATCACCAACCCCTATCAAATATCCCCTTAATAGAGACTAAAATACCTAAACCGTAAAAAATTCTAGGTCTAAAAACAGTGTCCATGATCAATAGTACCAGTAAAAAAAGGTTCAGTGAAAAATTGTGTAAAAAATTGTTCAATAAAACGACACCTGGTCCAATGTAACAGCCCCTAATACAAAGCGGAGGGAAGAGCCTCGGTAAACAATGTATAATATGTAGCCAAATGTGTGCGCACACAAAAAGTAGCCAATTGCCCAGTAGCAATAGACACAGTTATGTGGATATCATCACCATTCTAGCTGAACCGGCAGTCAGTGAGTCTCTGTTTGGATACCTCCAATCACCCGAATGGTGAAATCAATGCTTGCACGTAGTAGTGACTCACTTGGAATCCTTGCAATGGAAAATGAGCACAGGCTAAATGGATCCAACTTTAGATCAGCACTGAGAAAATGTATAACACTGAAGTTTCCCCGATCTCCCTGACAGAGCGCATCAAACACCTGACAGTAGCCGTCGGCTCTTGAGATCTGCAATTAAAGGGAACTTGATGGAGGTACTTGAACCTTATATTGTATGCAGTGGCGGCTCCAGCTCCAGATCTTTCAGGGGCACAACATGGGCACAAAGGCTAACAAATGGGGCACATAAAAAAGCACCAATAATCTATGTCAGGATAATGTAAGGTGTACGAAACAGCAATTACACACCTTACAATTAAACTATGTGTGTTTTTAACAAAGAATTTTAAGTTTATAGAATTAAATGACAAGAATAGTTGAATGAAGACCATTGCCTGGCTACATACAGGGCAATGCTGCTGTCTGTCCATCTATCTATATCTGCCTATCTCTGTCTGTCTTTCTATCTATCGATCTGTCTGTCCAGTCTATCTATCTTTATATGTATCTTTCTTCTTTCTCTGTCTGTCTAGATCTAACTATCTATCTTATCTGTCAGATAGGCTGATAAGATAGATGAAAGATAGATAGATATGGAGATAGATGGATAGACAGATGGAGATAGATAGATAAATAGATAGACAGATATATCTGAATATGAGATAGAGATATAGATAGATAATAAGATAAATACACAGATAGATTGACCGGTGTTTCTAAACCTTTTTACCCTTCAGGACCCCTTGAAAAAATGTTAATGGCCCGGGGACCCCCAAAGAAAAGAAATCATATATAAGCACAGAACACACCAAATAAGAGATAACTACTACTAAAATACGTTCTTAAAGGATAAGTGCACTGTAAAAAAAAGTTATGTTCATTTGGAAGCTGCAGCTTTAAAAATACCGTTGCCATATTTTTTTTTACCTATCCCTCTAGAGCTAAGCTTTGTGCCTTGAAAGTTGCTGACATCTTGTTACTGGTTTGCTGAATGTTAAGCTCCGCCCCTCTGAGATTTCCTCTGCTTTCTACTGTTGAGCCTCAAACAGTAATGCCTGTGAATTCTGCACGGAACTCACAGGCATTATTGTTTGAGGCTCAAGCAGGAGAAAGCAGAGGAAATCTCAGAGGGGCGGAGCTTAACATTCAGCAAACCAGTAACAAGATGTCAGCAACTTCCAAGGCACAAAGCTAGGCTCTGGAGGGGCATAGGTAAAAAAAAATATGGCAACGGTATTTTTAAAGCTGCAGCTTCCAAATGAACATAACTTGATTTTACAGTGCACTTATCCTTTAAACATTTAGTAACAACTTCAAAAAAGAGAATTCAAGGCAATCTGGAAAGCTGCTAAGCTTTCCAGATCAGTGAAAAATCAGGATACCTATTAAAAAACATCCAGCACGTCAGTCAGCAGTAATGCAGTTTAAATACAACCAATTTTTATTCATGCAATAAGAGGTAATAAGATGTACAAAGTTTGCCTCATGCTAATAACCTGAACCAAATTAGGCATTATCTAAGTGTAATAAAAAAAATATTTTGAACCTTATTATTGCACCAGCCCCTAAGTCTATAACAAACAGGATTGTCAGATCAGTGAAACAGTCTTAATATTAAATTTCAATCACTTAAAGACCCAAACACAGTCAAATATTAACAGCCAGAGGTAAGGTTAAATACAAGTAAATTTACAATCAGTGCAGACCTGTTAATTATATTTTTATTATACACAAAAACCACCAAAATATCTAAAAATCATGCTTTCCAACCACCCTCCCCCCATCCATATTGTGTGGCACTCTCCCAAACATATTTAAATAAAGTTTTAATGCCCCCAGCTATTTCATACTCCCATCCCCCCTTCACATATTGGGTTTTCCAGTTTCCCTGCCCACAGCACACCTGATACTGGTGCACACAACACCCCCATTCATCAAAAATAAAATTAGACATACCTGGCCAGCTGGCCTAATCCCAAAAAACCCAGGAGGGAAAGCCCATGCAAAGCGAGGCATCACAGGTTACAGCCGGCGGGAACACAGCAGGAGCGTGGTGACATCAGATGCACGCGCGTTCCGCAGGGCTGGACCAAAATTTTCTTGCAGACCCGGCGGACATCATGCTTGCATAACCCAGGTTGAAAATGACTGGGCCAGACAGTGTTAGATCTTGTTAAAGTTTTTTTAAAGAAAACTTTATTTAGATCTTACACTGCCTGGCCAGAACAACGCATGACCCGAACAACAGCACATCAGCACAGTCACCAGGAAAAGCGGTGCTGTTTGGAAGGGGGGCACATTGGGGGGCACTGCCTCTGTGAACTGGGGCACCTGCCCCATCGTGCCCCAGTGTAGCGCCGCCACTGATTGTACGTATGTATTCCACAAAGCTGTAGTGTCCTGGGAATTGGGCGTCACCACTACGCGTTTCACTCCCACCAGAGCTTCTTCAGGTAGTGACGTAACAGGTGCTCTTCTATCTTTTATTGGGCTGGATCCTATAACAAACTTTATTGATCCCAAAAGCAATGTCAGATATATGCCTATAATGCCTATATTTTGTATAGGTGAGTTTTTTAAAATGTTTTTAAAGGGGAATTACCAATAATCTATTAGACTGTGGAAGAGTATACCAGTAATGGATCAACCACAGTCTAGAATATATGACTGTATGGATCTAGCATCTGTAGCTGGCCAGCTCTATTTTTTTATATTTCGATATGTTTATGGATTTACTGCAATAAATTTATGTGTATTTTATATATCTTGGGTATTGTATCCTGTTTTTGATCCCTCGGTCAGTGTGCATTTTTTGTTTTGTTGTTATTCCCTTAAAGGTGTCTCCGTGGAAGACATTTTTGGAATATTTTACCTGAGTAGGAGACTCAGGTGCAACTGCCTTAGGTACTATACTTATTTTTATGCACTTGAGAAGACATATCACTCTGAGTCATACAAGGGGCAAAGTCAAAAGTTGGTGTCACTTTTGTTGGGTGATACACAATAGTACCTGGGATGATGGCATTACACACCTGGCAGGATCTGTAAGGGTGTGTGCTGGTTTACCAAAGAATAGTTTCTGCTCAATTTTACTAGGTAACAGATAAGTATGTATCAGTTAGTCTCCTATATTAGCTGACCTTTTATAGGAGAACTGTTTTTTCAGATCTTTCATATCTTGCAGATCTTACCAGATGTGTAATGCCATCATTCCAGGTGGTATTGTGTATCTTCCAACATGTTCATATGATGCAATTGTTACTTTTCCTTAATTAATGTATACTTTGTGTCCTAAATATAGTTATAATATGCTACAATATGTTACTAGTTAACATTGTTTGCCAGTATCATCATTTGTCTTTACAGGAGAATATATGACATCTAGCCAATTATAAGGCTTGCCAAAGAGATGTTTGTAAGAATTTTGGATTACCAAGAAATTAAGAGACACAGAAGTCAAGTTTTAATTATTTTTTATTGACACAATTTTTAAACACATGATCACATTTGCACTTTCTTAATATAACATGTATTTTATGTCTATATTTTACACTTAAGATTTTAATATTATATCCAGGATCACATTGTAATTATGATAATGTTTCTAATGAGTGTGTCTCCCTTCTAATAATATATATGGATAAGTCCCTTCAGTGGCATCTTTGGGAATTATTTATAAAGCAAAACTCGGGTTTGTGAGGTTGCTGTACATTATATAAAAAGATTTTTTAGGCTGGACACGCTGTTTAAAATAAATATATACGAGTATAAGCTGAGGGGTTTGGGTCTAAAAATTAGCCTAAAAACCTTGCCTCGCAACCAAAGCATAATTGGAGTTGTATTTTCTTAACATCTGGAGTGCCAAGGAAATTGGCTGTTACTGACTATATATGGAGCTGTGTATGATAGAAAGTTAACCCTTGGCTTATACTCGAGTCAATCAAGTTTTACTAATTTTTCAAGTAAATATAGGTACCTCAGTTTATACTCTGGTCGACTTTTACTTGATAATATTTGGTATACAGCTTTATTGGCTGTGTTCTCATGTAAAAATCTACTGATACTGCACTGCCACTGACAGTTATTGTAACAACATTAAAAGTGTGCAGACTTTTTCAAATCAAATCTATATATGTGTGTGATTGTGTTTCTTTAACTGTCATACCTAAATCAGGGGGTACAGCTGGGCACACGGGGAGGTCAGTAATATTATTTTTTACCAACGTTAAGTCCTGTAGCTCTTCTTCTCCAAAGAAATGACTGGAATCTGTAAGAATAAAAATTACAACAAAACATTATCCATTATTTACAAAATAATGCCTGCCAATTAGTATACGATAGCTATATAAATGTTGCACTGACCAATAAATTTGTTGACTCGATTGCAATACCTTTTGGTTGCCTTTTTATCATCAGCTACCTCAGACTTAATTCATATCTATTGGTACGATAGCTATTTCTCAAAACCATCTCCCAACTTCTCTTCTATCTACTCTGTATAATTGATGAACACCAAAGGAATCATGGTAAATATATATTAACTTCTAGGAAATTAAAGGCAACCACAAGGCCCCTTATCTTGGAGGTTTAGTTCTCCTTTAAAACTGAATGCAAATATCTTAAATTAGAAATATAAGACATCTTAAAAATAATTAGTTCATACTGTAGTTTGGAGTGTTGCATAGAAACTGACGGTTACAATAATATTTAAATTTTTGATTAAGGACCTTTACAAATAAGAGTAAAAGTTTAACATTTTACCAAGATCCCTAAACAGGCAAGTGTCAAATGATGTTGAAAACAACTAAGCATGTTTCCCCAAGATCCCCCAGCAGACAGCTTCATGCAATAGATAATAACTGTCAAATCGCTGTCAAATATTTAGAGCCATATTGAATAACAATTTTAAAGGAGAACTAAACCCCATTTTTTATACTCCAGAATCTAAATACAACCCCCCTAAAAACATCAATAAGCTATAAAATCCCACTTCAGTAAATTGTATTAAAGTAAAGGTAAGCCTGTTAAAAACTGGATAAAGTATATGTGTGTATGTGTATATCTGTTGTATTCAATTAGATCAACTGGACTTGAAATGTAGTTCTTGAAGACGTTTCGCTAGTCATCCGACTGGCTTTCTCAATTCAGAATGACTTGTACAGGGGGCTACTACCATGATTATGGCCCATTCTAATGCAAAGAAATGTGACTTAGCAACATGATTGCATTTCTTAGAGATCAGATAAGAGACTGACTGAAACAGTCCATGGTTGTGGCAGAAAAGTCCCCCGTTTTGCTGAAAAATTTCCCTGGACAAATTAATCAATCACACTTCAGTAGCTCCTCTTCATATTTTCAGTGAGGATTTCTTTTGAGGAACCAATAGTTTGGAACTAAAACCAGTTTTGGGTTAGAACTCTGGTACATCCCTATTTGATACTTTTTTGCAGTGGCTGTGTGTGGATTTCTCTATTAACCATGTCAACTGCTGCTATTCCGAACTAATTAAAATTAGTGAAATGAGCCATCGGAATGGGGGATTGGTAATTTTGGAGACATTTATTGGCAAACAGACATATATTGGCAAACTATTATTAACATTTCAATAAAATGTCAACACAAAGTTACTTGAAATGTTAACCATCTAAACCAAGTTTCCACATTTAAATTTTAGTTTTTGATGCAAATTTTTGGTTTTGACTGTCAAAATACCACAAAGAAACCTGGTTCTGGGTATGTTGCCAGTGAGTTTATCCTTCCCATCTATTGCATAAAAATATTAATATTTTTACAGAGATTAAATTGAGTTTTAGGAACTACCATTAAAGGGGGGTATAGTATAGTATTTGAGGGAACTGCCACTGGATTTTTGGACACAAGTCTGCAACGAGGTCCAGCAAGTCTCGGGGGGCGGAGCTTACCTGACTGCAGACATTATCCAAGATGGCCAGCACTTTACTGGGGCACAGGTAGGCTCTGAAGGGACCTTAAAAAAAAAGGGAAAAGGTTAGTTAGGGATACAGCTTCCATTTAAACTTAACTTGTTTTTTGAGTGTACTTATCCTTTATAGTTAATATTTTACTTAGAAAACAAAATATATGCAACTAAACGTTACTTACTGACCTGACACCCCTATGTTACAATAAAAAAATTCAAAATGGAAGGTTTACCCAAACTGCTAAGAGTCTCTATATGGACTCTAAAAGGAAGTGCCATGTCAATAACATCCAAACATTTTGTGATGTTCAAGCACATGTCACTGTTAAAATTTTAAAAAAAAATCTATACTATAAGCTTTGTACAGAAGTGCTACACAATTTCCAGGTTCTTAACGTAATATAGAATACTCACATCCACATTCACATATGTGTTGTGATCAACTGGACTTAAAGTTTAGTTCTTGAAGATGTTTTGCTAGTCATCAAACTGACTTTCTCAATTCAGAATGACTTGAACAATAATCTGTTGACAATTATGTACCCTGAAAAATCCCAATTAGCATATCACAGCCAGGTGTTAGGGACCTTCTGAATGCAATGTATGGATGGATGCATTGAGGCTAAGAGGTGTTATAGGAACGCCCAGGGTAAGGTGTCAAAACAGCATTGCACATGGCAGACAGTTGGTGTCGAACCCCCTTCCCCCATGGCTATTTAGGCTTGGTTTCTTTATTTTCACATAAATGGCTTCATTGACACCTCTCTTGAACCAGTCTTGTTACTTTGCCAAGATGTTGAAATTACAATCTTCAAATGTATGTCCTTTTCCCTTAAGATGCAGGTACACGGCTGAGACTCACCTGAGGAATTGGCTCTTCTGTGCTGGGCCATACGTTGGTGAGGTTGCTGTTTGGTCTCCTCCACATAGAAACTAGAGCACACTTCACTGCACTGCACTGCGTATATGATGTCGCTTATCTTGTGTTTCGGTATTGGGTCTTTCTGATGTACCAATTGCTGCCTCAGTGTGTTGTTTGGTTTATAGCAGACAGGCACTTTAAAAGACACTGAAACACTTTCTGTATTAGACCCGGAAGAAGAAAGAAGGACTTCAGAAACGCATGTTGGTTGTTTGGCGCATGGAAGCAGTGAGGTGTGCAACCGTTCTGATGTGCAGGTGGAGCTATGTGTGGAACTATTGTGTGCTGGTAATGTCCCCGGAGCATGGAACAGATAACTCTGGAGCAGATCTATAAGGATAAGGCAAACTATTGGATGATTTGAGTGTTGGGGGAAACATTTGGATTTTGCCGCTTGCTAAGATTATGTCTTCTCCTGTTTAACAACGCAATATATCAACTATGCATGTGGTATACTAACTATTTTTGACTGCAAAAATGAAGACCGCAACACACCGACATCTGCATGGTGCAAAAAGGCTCTTAGCCTATTTTATTGGCAGCACGAATAACGTTTCGGGAGTATTTCTACACCCTTTATCATGGTCTTAGTGGGGCCCCTTCCTTATGTATCTTTTGGAGTCCATATATGCATGCATGTGCCTCACCAGGGTAGAGGCGATGATACATTGCTCGGTCAATGGCTTTATCCTTTTGAAGCTGTTGTAGTAAGTCTATGACTCTTTTCTTGTAACGGCTGGTGGGATCCCTTGTTAAAGCCTCATATGTGTTGTTATCGGCCAGGAGCATGGTCACCTTATCATGGTAGTCTGAGGTGTTGAGTACCACTGTGCATCTTCCTTTATCTGCCGGTAGAATGGTGATACTGGAATCTTTCTTGAGGGATGTTAAGGCTCTTCTTTCCTGTGTAGTCAGGTTAGATGAAGGAGTTTTAGCACTGGCTAAGGCTGCAGATACCTTAAGGCGAAGTTGTTCTGCCTCACTCTGTGATACCTTGTTACTGTGGATAGAGGCTTCTGTGGCTGCTATAATATCCACCACAGGGATGGCTTTAGGGGTGATGGCAAAATTCAAGCCCTTACCAAGGACTTCCATTTCTGGCTGGGTCAGGGTCCTGTTAGACACACCAACTGTCACACCAACTGTCTGCCATGTACAATGCTGTTTTAACACCTTACTCTGGGCGTTCCTATAACACCTCTTAGCCACTATCTAATCACACCCTTAACACCTGGCTGTGATATGCTAATTGGGATTCTCCAGGGGACATAATTGCCACAGATTCTTGTACAAGTCATTCTGAATTGAGAAAGCCAGTCGGATGACTAGCGAAACGTCTTCAAGAACTACATTTCAAGTCCAGTTAATCTAATTGAATACAACAGATATACCATGACCTGGATGAATGAGAACCTTCACAAGCGTGTGTATGTGTAGTGTCAGACCTCCTGACCTCAGTCACATGCTTCCTTTATCTGTCCTGTAAGGATTGGCTAGAGATTATTAATGGGTGTGACCAACTGTAAGTTTCTGCCATAGCTAAGGACTGAGCATGTGCAGAACATAATGGTCGTTGACCAAAATGTGTGATACTAGAATGCTGTGAAATAAAGCACAAACCATATGTTAGGTAAATATATAGGTAAATTACCCAGCGCCCGTATCAAAATGAGATTACTGGTTTTATATCAAGGTGTTCTGCCTTCAGGTTCAGTGTTGTTTTGTGGCTTTAGTTGTCCTTTAAAAGTATGATCGCCAATGTTCATGTTTGTACATTACCATGCAGTAGTACAATTACAATCGCTTTCATAGATCTATGACCCAGATCATAATTGTATGACTACGGTAACATTTCTTAAAGGTGCAGTATTATATTATTGAATAGCAATACAGTACTAAGGCTGTAAAGGGCAATAATGCCCAAATTCAGGATGCCATATTGGAAGAGCATGGGGTTCAGCACTTTTGCAATGGCTGCACTGTTTTTCAAACTTTTTGAAAACAACGCAGCCCAGCTAATGGGAGAATTCAGTTACCTCTGTTTTTTTTAGGAAGGTCTGTGTGAAAAGTGTGTCATAGTTCACGCAATGCTAATTATAAGAAAGGAAACACAATAAAAATATATAAACACGGGACTCACAATGCTGGAAGGTAGGAGAGTTGTTATAATCTGCAATACAATTGATGCATATATCTCTGTATGTAATACACATGCATCCATTGTATTGCAGATTATAACAACTCTCCTACCTTCCAGCGTTGTGAGTCCCCTTACTGTTGATCAACCAAAAGTGATGAATATGGAACATTTCTATAAAAGTTAAAGAATAAGGAAAATGATCCCTCGTGTGTTTATGCATTGCCTTTTTGAGTATACTTATTTAATGTTTTGTCTTGGTTTTAACAAGTAGCAAATTATAAACTACACTGACAGCTAGCGTATATTATGTAACTATTGTTGCCTACAAATAGACAGCGTATTAATTTTAAAGCACACTGAGTTTATCATTAAGCTATATATATATATCTATACTATTTCGATATAATGTTATCTATCCAGGAAGTGGAATTGAAACATGTAATCTTTTGAGTATCTATTTATACTTGCAACATAGTAGATAGTCTCTGCTAGTTAATTGAGACTGCATCCTATAGTGCGTGCCATTTGTTAGTTCTCTATATATACTAATAAACAGTGTGGGATAAACACCATTACATAAACATCACATTAACGCTGTACATCCTGATGTTGTATTATCTCTCTTATATTATAGACAAGGATTTGTCTCCAAGGAATTTGAAATATAATAAAACATTTTTTGCCTAGGGGTAGTTAAAGGGCATGTCCACCCCCAAAACTATAATTTCCCCCACTACTGTCCCCACTCTGTAGTGTATAAAAATCCTTACCTTACATCCCAGCTCCAAATGGTTCTCCTGTACCAGAAGAAAATTGTTTCCACCTCTGAGGCTTCCTCTGAGAGGTTTCTGGCAGCCCCCCCCCCCCCCCCCCCCCCCCGTTTTGGTCTCCCTCCCCCTAGCTCCAAAACCTTTTACTATGTGATAGGTATTGCTTCCCCAGCCCCAACCACTATAATCATATTAGCAGAAAGTCCCCCGATAGTTACTTACCTTACCTCTCTCCTCCGCCGTTCTGAACGCCGGTAGCCGCGTTGGTGATTGGCTGCCTCTCAGCCAATCACAGATGCGGCTGCCAGTCCCGCCCCCTGCTTCCAGTTCCATGCAAGCAGAGGGCTGTGACAGTGCGGCGAAGGAGAGAGGTAAGGTAAGTAAAGTATCGGGGGACTTTCTGGCAGTAAAATTATAGCGGTTGGGGCTGGGGAAGCAATACCTATTACATAGTAAAAGTTGATTTAAAGGGTGGACATGCCCTTTAACCCTTTATCTAGCTTTACTAAGGCACTTCTTGTGCAGTTCCATGTATATAGGTTATTTCACATATACCACATTTTATATTTCCACTTTGATGGTATAACACTGTATTACGCACATTTATTGTATTTTATCACAGACAGTTTTTTCTATTCTATTATAATGGTTCACCAATATAATGTTTTTATCACTATTGGTACTGTGTATATCATATTTATAAATTGCACATATGTGCTGTTTTATGAACACAGTTTTTGGCATATATAATAGTTCCTATTTTTATATATCACTTGTGCTGTACATCTAGGTAGTATGTATTTTAGCCGTGTATCATCCTATTATGTCTTTTTAAATTTGATATCACTGGTTTACTAATATATTGTATCTACCACAATTAATCAATTGATTGGCACACCTACTCAGAGTGGAGGGGGGGGTGTTTTGCACCTATTAAAAGATTGTTCAGAGTTTGAATTGTTATGCTTGATAAAGGAGCACACTAGCTCCGAAACATGTTGCATTGAATAAACCACATTTGCAGTATAATTCCTGCGTTTGTTTCTCCCACATTTCTATTTGTTGGTGATTTGTCATTTCCACGCAAGACGGAGTGGAGTAGGATTGAAACCATATAGTGAATAGTAATTAACGTGTGAGTAGCCACATTCTTGTTTTTTGAAAAAGAAATACTGACCCAATAGGTGGTGCTGATAAGAATATATAGCAGGCAAAAGGGAAGAACAGAAAGCAGGTAAATATGAATTGTGGCTAGAGATGAAAAATAGTTTTCTAGAAAAAAAAATGTAACAAAGACTATTTAGAACATTTACAGGGTTATTCAATAAAAGTTCTTATTGTTTAAAATGGTGCTAATTTTGCCCCAACCAATCAGATGTTAGATTTCAAATGTTAAATAAGTTCCGATTGGTTGGTGCAAAATTAGCACCTGTTTGTCACCTAAATTTCCAGGTCATGAATATATACCAGTGATGGCATTTAGGGCCATATTTATCAAATATCGTTATAGTTTTTTTTACGATCGCTGTAAAATAACGAGCGGTGTTGTACGATACCAATCGTTATGCGCATAGATCTTCTATGCGCGATCTATGCGCATAGAAGACAAGGTCCATCGGGACCTGTCAGACTAAGCGCCGGGAGAGCGAGCGAGCAGGGAAAGTTTCTTACCTTCTCTCCTGGCTCCTGTGTGTTCTATTGAAGAACAGGAGGTAAAGGAGCTGTGCCTTACCTTCCGTTCTTCAATAGAACTAGATTCCCAAATCTTAAAAATACGAGTGGAGATACCCTTTAAATTATCAGACAAGCGATTGAGATCCAAAACTGTGACCATTAACCACCCCCCCCTCCCCTTACTTGTGTTTTAGAATGTGGAGAAGCCGAGTGAAAGACTGACGTTCACACTGTGTTGGAATGGCCCACAGGGTTACAGGGGAATACCACAATGGACTCTAGAAAAATGCTTAACATTAGAGATGGCCTAACTCCCCTGGCAGATTTCCGGATTTTCAAAAAAAACATATAAAATCTATTAGTGAACCCATTGAATTCAAGTTTAAGGCATTAATAGTAATGGTAACTTACTGTAAATGGCTCAGGGGCCTGGGAAATAGTCTAGGGAACACGTGTCCATGTCCAAAATCTTTTAAAAAAAAAAAGCTTCCTGTTTTGGCATTCCACATAGTATTTTCACTACCACATGATACTGTATGAACAACATTTGCAAACATTGTTTCATAAATGTACGAACGTGAGCGTACATTTATGGCCGCAATTGTACTTTTACGATATGATAATCCGTGGTATTGCAAATTTCTGATTATAGATTTTCTCTACATTGCCATACAGGAGTTTGAGAAGTAGGCCCGTTGCGCTGTGATTCGTTGCGGTTTTCTAACATTGTTGGTGGCAAACCTATGGCATGTGTGCAAAAGGTGTCACTCAGAGTCCTCTCTGTGGGAACTCATGCACAGCAGAGTTCACCAGAGTTTGTTACTGGAAAGCCAGAGAAACACGACCCAGTTTGCCCCCCATTTCTGCAATCCAGAGCTTGAGAAAGTGTAGTGGCTGTCTGTAGCAGAGAGGGATCACATGAACACAGTATTGGACTTGACTGTTGGGGTCCACCAGGAAATCTGAGACCAGGGGCCCACTAGTATGAGTTTATGGGCCACATAACATTTTATATCTCAATTTTCACTTATTTTCATATCTATTTTACTCCTACTGACTACAGATGGATTCAAACCTGCTTCTAAAGTAGATTTCACAGATGCATCGGAACTCAGAATTTGCAGATTTCTGACTATTTTTGGAGTTTTCCAGACTGCAGAAATTTAAAAAAAAAATTTTAATTCTACAATGTGCTTGAGGCTGTGGACCTATTGGAGGATCCCCTTGTAGCCCGGTGAGCCAGCCTGACATGGAGTGAACATAAGTGTCTCTCTCTCTCTCTCAGTTTCTGTAAATTCGAACACACAAGGAAGAGGAGGGCAGTAAGTGAGAAACAGCTGCGTATGAGCTCTCTGTCCTTTACTGTCCTGTAGCTGCCACAGTATGAGGTAAGTCAAATCATTCAATTTAAAGGGCATATCCAACCCCCAAACTAAAATGTTCCCCACTGCTGTCCCTACTGTGTAGTGTAAAAAACTTGTTTCCTTACTCTTATGGTTCTCCTGCAGTGCTTGTTCAAAGTCTCAGAAAGTGAAGAGTAGAAGCTGTCTGTGAGTTATCCAGCGCCTGCTACTTCCTTGTCCTCAGTAATGACTCTGGCATGTGCAGGGGAGCCACCCTCAGGGCCCACGGGTGGGAGGGGCCAATGGAGGCTGCAAGAAAAAAAGCCATGGGGTCTGCAAGGGAGGGGCTATGGGGCCTGTGAGTAGGAGGGGCCACAGGGTCCCAGAGTGGGAAGAACCATGATGAGGGTAGGGGCTGTAGATTTACTTACCAGTTCTCTTTACTGTCTAGTCTACAGAATTTTCCTCCATATGCACTGTAATCTGCATCTGTGCTCGTCGCCAGCGAGAGGAAGGAGCAGCCTCTGGAATGGCAACTTGCAGTTTTCCACCCCCTAACTTTCTGATCAACAATTTCTCCATATCTTGGGCAGTACAGCATGAGGAGGGGTGGTTGATGGCTCACTTTAAAGGTAGTTCCTGTTTAAGGCTCTTAACTTTTCAAATCTGCCAAATTCATAAATATCCCGGAGCAGTTGGACTGTGAAGTCTATGGACTTTGCAATGAATTTTGAGGTGTTCTTTTCATTCTACGTTATATACACCAAATTATTATTTATTAATTAATTTGGCTTGAAAAAGCCAAATTACTGTTCTTCTATTTCTTCTTCTTCTTCCGTTTTATTCTTCCGCTTTTTTGGACTGTATCTCCTCCCACAGTTTTTGAGCTAGAGACATGAAATTCGGTACAGATGTGCGGGGCATATAGGAGAAGTGTGCTATCTTCTAGCTAAGGAATCCGCGGAAGCGTTACGGCGTTATCGGCGAATTTCCGGACATTTTTTCCCATAGACTATAATGGTAACAATTCTCAAATGTGGATATTTCAAAAGTTGTTTTTTTTATGGTCATAAATACAAATAGTGATACCCCCAACCCCCCACACAGACCCAGGTAACTGACCTACTGACCTACCTTTCCATTCCCATGGAAGCCATATTTAAAGGGTAACTAAAGTCTCAATAAAAGATAGTTTTATGGTTATAAACACAAAAAAAGACATACCCCCTCAACCAGACCCAGGTACACACACCTACTAATCTACTTATCCATTACTGTGGCAGCCATACTTAAAGGGTAACTAAATTAAAAAAAACTAATTTAGATTTATTCTCAATAAAAGATAGTTTTATGGTTGTAAACACAAAAAAGACATACCCCCTCAACCAGACCCAGGTACACACACCTACTGATCTACTTATCCATTACGGTGGCAGCCATATTTAAAGGGTAAATATGAGTAAAAAAAACAAATTTAGATTTATCCTCAATAAAAGATAGTTTTATGGTTGTAAACACAAAAAAGACATACCAGACCCAGGTACACACACCTACTAATCTACTAATTCATTATGGTGGTAGCCATACTTAAAGGGTAACCAAAGTCAAAAAAACCAATTTAAATTTATCCTCATTAAAATATAGTTTTATGGTTGTAAACACAAAAAATATACCACAGATAAATAATAGTCTCTTCCTTCCTAATTCAATAGTAAATAATGAACACAGGGTGATAGTCTGCCTCCGTCCTTCACCAATAACATCAGCCACCCAAAATGTGCTGCACATTTTGGGTGGCTGACGTCATTGGTGAAGGACAGAGGTGAGCGTGTTTCGGGAACTGCTAAGTTAAGCCGGCCCGATCACTCAGTGGAATACCTGGCTAAGAACTGTTTGCCTGCATGACTATACTTATCGTTCACACACAGGACGTGGACCAAAAAGCTGACTGTGTACTATTCAAAAAAAGTGAACTCAAACTGTCTGAATTGGAGACCTGATAACGGGTCCATAAAAGAATTTTGCCTCTAACGCCAAAAATCACTCTACCAAGCGGCTGTGTGATACTCCAAACCAGGGACCCAGTGTGAAGGTCTGTAAAAGGGATCGGAAGATTATTAACATCGTTAATCCGAACCAGGGACACACCAGAAGGTCTGTAAAAGGGAACGGGGATCAGATGTACAGCCGAAAAGTGAGTGAATTCTAATAACATCACGGTATTGGAGTGGAGAGATTGGGAATCCCCAAAACCAGGGACCTCGTAGCAGGATCCGTAAAATTGTCTGGGAATTCTACTGCACACAAAGGCATAGAAAAAGAAATTCATTGGAGTCACGTCCCAGTATCTATTTTATTGAAAGTTGTGTGATAACAAAAGGTGTCTGAAACACAGGAACGATAAGTATCAATTTTTTACTTGTTACTAACTATCTGAGAGACAGTGTTACAATTTCAAGATCTCTAACTGTCACTAATTATCTGAGAGACATTGTTACAATTTCAATGAGTCATCTAATCTGGACTTGGGCAGAAGTTTTTCACAATTGAAAAATTTGTTTTTATAATAATAATTTAAGATTCTATTAAGTACTGATTTATTGCATTGATGGTGGCTGTCCAGCCAATTTTAGAATAATGTATTAGAAGGTTTATATAGTCGGTAATATATGGTATCTAAAGGTCTATGAATAAAACTGCATTCCCCCTCTTTTTTACTTTTTAACTCTGTCCTGGGTCTGTAAACACAAAAAAGACATACCCCCTCAACCAGACCCAGGTACACACACCTACTGATTTACTTATCCATTACTGTGGCAGCCATACTTAAAGGGTAACTAAAGTCAAATAAATTAATTTTGATTAATAATAAAAAAGGTTTGTTTTTTTAACCCGCGTGTGGCACAGTTACATACACCTACTGACCTACCCATCCATTACTGTTGCAGCCATACCTAAAGGGTAACTAAAGTAAAAAAAAACAAATTTTAACCAATCATCAAACCCCGAACCAGACACAGGTACACACACCTACTGATCTACTTATCCATTACCGTGGCAGCCATACCTAAAGGGTAACTAAAGTTAAAAAAATTTTTTGACCAATCATCAAAAAAGTTTTTTAACCCCCAACCCGACACAGGTACACACACCTACTAATCTACTTACCCATTACTGTGGCAGCCATACTTAAAGGGTAACTAAAGTAAAAAAAAAACTAATTTTGACCAATCATCAAAAAGATACAGAGAGATTTAATAAAAGTTCTTATCATTGAAAATGGTGCTAATTTTGCCCTAACCAATCAGATGTTAGCTTTCTGGTTGATTGGATCAAAATTAGTGCCACTTTGGGCTGGGTACACACAAAAGTTTTTTTTGTCCCAAACAAGCATTCACTACAAACTCATCATTCCCATTATTGAGTTTTAAAATCTGCAGCAAACACACATATTCCCTTCCAAAATGCAGCCCTTCAAGCCAAATTCAAAGTTTATACTTAAACTTTCCCTTTCTAGTTTAATCTGCTGATGTAATAAATTTCCTTTACATGTTTATAGTTAAGTTTAGTGTAGTCTTAAATCCGGGAACAAGTGAAATTGCACCTTTGTTTAAGATGGCACTATGCCAAGAGAGACAGCTGGTATAAAGTTAGAAATGAATGGCCAGAACAAACCAACCTTCTTACAGTTTCCAACTCCTTACTTGCTCAACAGGTATTCCAGAGTCATGTCTTTTTTATTCAGTAGTTAGTTATCCTTTCTTTGCACCGCACTTTGCTGGTCAAACTCAGTTCATTTAACCAACACTCAGATCCAATGCTGAGCAGACTGTGGGTCTTCAGGTTGACAGTAGTTGCAATATGATTAAAAGCTATTAACTGGCAGGGGGGCTATATAACTGGCAGTAATTAATGACTGTAAGACACTCCATACACATTATTGTAGTTATAATATGGTTTATAGACCTACTGTAGGTCGACCCTAGATACTTTTTTTTGCATTTAAAAGTGTAAATGTACACTCTGAGGCCATTTATCAACATTATCATAGAAAGTCACCAATAATGCATTTAATTATTTTGATGTAAATTGTGCCAAAATTGCCCATGTAAATTATCTTATGTTAAAAAGCAAAATGGATGGTCATAGATCTGATATTAACGTAGCCTATAGGGATGAGAGATCCAGCAAGCCAGTGGCTAAGCATTTTTTAAAGACAATGCACTTACAGACTTCAATTTCATAGCAATAGACCATGATCCAAACCCCTTTAACAGAGGGAGGGTTTTTGCATAAAAACTTTGATATCTATTTCAACGTTTTCTTCAAAGATAGATAAGAAGGTGAGAAGCTAAGGTTAGTGATTATACAAGGAACCCAGTAGTTGAAACAGATGCTGTTCGGATTTCTGTTCGAGTGCAACAAACAAATATCCAATCAGAAGAACTGCTCCAAGCCTTGCACTTTGAGACTCTGATCTTTCCTTGAAATCTGAGGAGAGATTGGGACTAAAGATAAGGACCGGCAGAAAATTTTCTGTCTGGCCCGATCTTTATCTTTTTGTGAAACCGCTCGGCAATGACAAAACACTTTTTGACTTTTCAAATGATCAGATAATTTTGATCGAATTTTTCGAAAAAGCTGATCCCATATATGGGGGGTGAAGACATTGAATCAAGGATCACAACAATGGATACTGTAAAAGGAAGAACCTGTATGTTTTCATGTTAGGTTAGTCCAGTGATGCCAAACCCGCAGCCCGGCCGCATTTTTTCGCAGCCTGCACGGAGCCACGAGTGGGCATGAAAAAGGGCATGGCGAGGGCATTGTCTAGAGACGGCCCTGGATAGATTTAGCTGAGCTTGCAGGATAGTGAATAAGCCCCAAGCCTCTATTCTAAACCCCCAACCAGTACCACCACCAAACTAGCAACTTCACTACTTATTAGTGAAGCTAATTTGACTGTTTCAGTATATTTGAATAAAAGTAGTCAGACAGCACAGCACCGTAAGAGTGATTGGTTCTTGTTACTAACCTCCTTTGAGATAGCTGGCAGGCAGCGTGCTCACAGCAGACAAGAGACTGTACCCTAAACGATATACAGGGATTCCCCCCTCCCATTCCTAACATGCACGGTACATGCGGAGAGGTTTTAAGTGGCACCTGATATCTCTGCTAAATGAAGCAGAGGCTCAGACATGCAGACAGTGCAAGCACCAGCCACTCATTTTAAAGATACAGACAGATAACTTCGGATCACACATTTTCTGGGACCAGTGGTGTAACTAGGAATCACTGGGCCCCCCACCAAAACTATGATGGGGCCCCTATCCATGCTTCATCCACAGCAGTTTTCTGGTAAGGCGGCTATATCTGTCATAGGAAAAAGATTAAGATGGGCCCCCTTAGCTCCTGGACCGCTCTATGGTTGCTCCCCCTGCTCTCCTAGTAGTTACCTCTCTGCCTGGGACAGTGGGACTGTATGAAAGCTGGACTGCATCTTGAAGTCCAGAACTGTTGGCAACTATGAGAAATGTTACATATATAGTAACATAGTATGGGAGGTTGAATAAAGACCACCCATCCCCCTTTTTCTTTATCTATAATCTCTATTTACAGTTGGTCAAAGTCTGAAAAGAGGAAAAAAAAATTTTTGACACAAACTTTTAATTTGAGTTAAAGTTGCGCTAACCAATTCAATGTCGGTTATGGAAAATAAAAATATGGAACATTATGTATTTTAAATTGCAGACTTCAAAGAATGTCACCCCTATACTACAATAGAAAGAAGATTTTTACAGAAGATAATAGTGGAGGGGTGGGTGGGTTGAGTGCAGTAGGCATAAATTAGTTACCTAAATATGGGAGAAATACAGTAGCAAAGTTCCAAGTACACAAGAGAGACGCTTTAGCTTAAGTGCGAAATTCTTTTTTTATTCAAGGTGAAGCACAACATGTTTGGAACCTTTGCGGTTCTTTATCAGGTGCAAATATGGGGAGAAATATGGGGAGAAATACAGACAGAGAATGAAAGTCAGATAGAGAGAGACAAGCAAACAGAGGAACGGTATAGGGAGAACATTCGGGACTGCGTGTTTCCCACAACTGAGGGAGACTCCCCCATATTTTAGTAAAGAGAGACAAGCGAAGGAAATTTTCAATCTTAACCGTAAGGCCGACGGGAACATTTGTTGGCCTTGCGATCATTTGTAAAATGCACTGCACACAGTAACGATAAAGCAGCAATACTGTGGGATCCGACGGTATTGGCGCTTTATTGCTACTGTGTGCTCATATATATAGAATGAACAAATAGGTGTACGCTTCGCTGCCAGGGACCATTAAGGTTCGGGTCACTCCTTCCTACTGCTCCGTTCCCAGCAGTATTGGTAAACGCAAAAAGGATAGAAAGGAAGGGGACGCCACGCAGTGTTTCTGCAAACACAAAGTGTTTATTGATCCGACATGTTTCGACCCACACACGGGTCTTTTTCAAGTGTATGCGTCCACAACCCATTGCATTTAGAAGGGTCTTTAAGGGCTATTTTCGTAAACACACGGTATCACAAGTTAGTGATACCACGCGTTATCGCTAATAATCGACTGCGGGCATAAATGTACGGCTGCGGTCGTACATTTACAATGAACTTTTATTAATTAACGAACATTCGGTCGTAAAATACGACCGAATGCGGTAGGATTTTTTTTCCTCTTCCTAATGTTTTTTTTTTTTGCCTGCCTCTGGATCAATAGTTAGGCAGGCATTGTGGGTATTGCTGGTAGGTTGCCTAGATGGATGTATTTCTTTACTCAACCTCAAAACCTATACTATACTAGGGCTCATTTAACAGCTAAGTGGTTTTGTTTCCTAGCAGCAAGACCCCCATACTTCAAGGGATATTTTAAGAGCGAAAAAGGTCCAGGTTCACATCAGTGGTACCCTTATATTCCAAAGGCCCCTTAAAGGGCCATCTGAGACATTAATGCTGTTTTTTTTGCAACTTTCCTGTTCTCTATTGCATATATCATACATAAACAAGTAGTAAAGTGTAATAGCAATAACACAGGACTGTAGATGTGTGAAACAAGAATTTATTTAGTACTGAAACATGCGTGCAACATGTTTTGGACGGGAGTCCTTCCTTTCAAGCTCAAGATGCTTGAGAAAGGACTCTGGTCCGAAACATGTTGTACGCATGTTTCATTACTAAATAAATTTTGATTTCACACAGCTACTGTACAGTCCTGTGTTATTGCTATTACACTTTACTACTTGTTTGTGGACTTTATTATCCAGCATGGTGGAGACTGGAAAAGTGTAAAGCACTGGATTCATTGCTCTGTGTACCTGGATACCCCTACCTGCTTATGCATATATGATACATACATACATACTTCGTTGTCATTTTTGCATTAAAAGATCTATTGTGCTCTGGACTGGCACTGTAAAAATCAGCAAAAAGAATTGTGTGGCAAAGAAAAGTGTAAATTTCCCACTGCAAAGATGCCGCATCTTAAATTGCAGAAAAGAATCTAACGTTGCTCATCTATAAATGCTCCTCTTTTTTTCCCCAAGCAACTGTGCCTTCCATCAGACAAGACAACCAAACATTACCCTCCATGCTTGAATGAGGATGATACCACTATAATAAAAAGGCCATGGATAACAGAAAGGCAGGTCACTGTTTCATTTTAAGGTAGGTAGTATTTGTAGTATTTTGATCAAAGAAGATGAAAAAAGGGTATGTCAATTTTTCATTGGAGACACTTTTAAAGGACATCTCCACCATACAAAATAATTTTAATATGTTAGAGGGCATCCTTTCCCACCCCAAGCGCTATATTAGATAGGTAAAAACAGAAGCAGATTGCTACTTACAGCCCCTCTCTCCAGCGGCGTTCTGATCAGGCTCCCTGCTTGCTGGAACTACAAGCAGGGGACTGGAACGGCAGACGTGGCTGTGATTGGCTGAGAGGCAGAAAATCACAGCCGCAACTACCGGCAACAGAGTACGCAGTGGGAGCAAAGGTCTGTAAGTAGCGTTCGGATCCTTTTTTTAACTATCAAATATAGTTGTTAGAAGTGGGAAGGGATGACCTTTAACATATTTAAAAGTTTTTACACTAGAAGAAGGGCATCCAGGGAGGAATCAGGAGGGGGGGGGGAGGAAGCTCCCCTGCACATGCCACTGTCCTCTCAGAGGACTGGGAAGAGGATGAAACCTTTTACACAGGAAGACAGCTCCTACTGTTCACTTTCTGGGATTTTGACCAATCACTACAGGAGAACATTTTGGAGCAGAAATGGAAGGAAAGGATTTTTTTTAAACTACACAGTGGGGCCTGTAGTGGGCTAAATTTTAGTTTGGGAGGTCGACATGCCCTTTGAATATTTGATCTGCTGGTGTAATACATATTGTATTTTACTACAATTTCAGGTATTTTAGTGTGTCCTGTATTCGGGAACATTTGGAGTGGAACCTTATAACTCCCGGTCAAAATGGCATTAACCCAGGAAACGTCAGCATTTTAAACATACAATAGAGAGACTGTGTGAGCATTCCTTAAGCAAAATAACTCTGAAATATCAAAGAAGGCCTTTATGTTTATGACCATATAAAATTTTTATTTACAATGTAAGTGCACAGATAGTATGATTTTATGGGGTCTTGGAATGTGCATTGATCATCTTTTCTTTGTATGTATGCAGTGCGGCATAACTTGGAATCACTGGACCCCAGGAAAACTTTATTGGGGCCCCCCTACCTGCTTTATCCCCAGTGGTTGTCTGGAGGAGGCTGTATCTGTAATAGGAAAAGTAAGAAGTTGCCCCCTAGCTCCCAGTCCCCCCTGCAGTCACAGGGGCTGCTTCATTATTAGTTATACCCCTGTATGTATGAATTTATTTGACTAGGTATGTAGCACAAGTTAGAGCTTCTCCCACAGACAGCAAATATGTGCTTTGGCATTTGGCAAACAATTGCTGAAACTGTAGAAAATCGAAACTTATATAATATATGTATAATTCTACAAACATTGAATGTGCCAGCTTAACATACCAACAATTAGAGTTTAAACATAAAATACATTGGCAGATTAATGGACACCAAATTGAACAGTTTAGGATGTTTCTAATTCAGTAACTCCAGTCACATATTTTGATTCTTTGTGTAGATCTGTTCAATGAAGTAATTCACTTAATGATCAAGGTCGTTTAGAATGAAACGTGAGCATTTCTTAATAAGTAGTAAGGAAAGGGTGCCAGATACCTGTGCTCCAGGTGCAGAACTGGTCATTTCTTACCTATGTAATAGCAGAAATAAAATGCAAAACAGATTTTCTTCTATATTAAAAGAGAAGTTTAGAAAAAATACAGAAAAAGGTTTTTTTTTCCTTCATTTCGATTAACATAATCCAACTATTTCTATGTATATAAATAAGTGCTTTGAAATTACTGACTTCCTGTTTACAGGACCCCTAATAGTGTCTGCCATGGTCTCAGTATGAGATTTGAGCATGTTTGACCCATCTAAACGCAATAACATTTTAAGGACGTGTCCATTCTAGGAATGACAAAGACTACTGCAGAACCTGAAATGGCAGCTCACTACAGAAAAGCACAGCAAGTAGTATGAAATCAATTGACTTTTCAAAAATAAAGACAGCTTGTAGAATACTTAGGTATGTGTAATATAGCTAAAACATTTGAATACAAATAATTAAAATAAAAATCACTGAACATCCCCTTTAAAGCTTTATTTTACTAAAAGCTGATGGTATCTGTATAGCAACAGTTATTATTTCTACGTTTTTAATAAGAAAGATGCAACTTACTCCAAAGTTGTGAATTGGCTTTCAATGTAATCCTTTTCAAAAAACCTTTTATAAAATTTCCATCCAGGCCGATGAGAAAAGCCACAAACAGACATAAAAAAAGAAAGAGGAAGACAACGCATTTGCCTCTAATCATTAACATGTTTAACAACTTAGTAAATGAACACTGTTTACTTTATTTTATTTCGCTGCATATTTCATTGTCATAACCACACCCACAGTAACTAATGACAGCTTTTAACACGTTTATTGCTTTCAAAGGGTTATAATATGAGAAGGTTCAAGGGCAAAGCAATGTTTAAAAAAGAAGGACTCCAACCTTTATTGTAAGCTTAGTATGTGCATGACCTGCTAAACACATAAGTTGAGAAAAGCCCATCGGTGCCTGAGTAAGGAAAAATCACCATTACCATACGTTAGTGCAGGGTTGGGCATTGTTTTGGGTTTTTTTACTGGGGGACACATATAGAGTTTATAGAAATGGGACAATTGTGGAGGGTTGGAACAATAAGTTCATTTGATCTCATTATAAAAAATGGAACTTTTTTTCATTCAGCACAAATGCCAAGGGTTATTTGTATGTTCTTTTATTATTAGCTGCTGCAGAAACTCAATAGTAGCATCTAATAATCATGATAATAATTTCCTCACGTGTAATGTTTAGGTGCCTTAGAAATAATGTCTATGGTATTTATCATCCACAGTTTTAGACATCAGCACTTTCTAGAACCCACAACTCCAATTTTTGGACATTAAAATGACAAATAGTGTTAATATCAAGGTAATTATAAATCAAATAGTTTCGCTGTAAAGGTTATCGCTGTATTCTGTGTTAAATCCAGTATCACAATGAAAATAGAAATTGCATCATACTCAGACCAGGAATTTGCCAGAAGTGAAGGGGGTATTCACAATCCAAGAAGAAAGGAGCATGCACATTGAAAAACTCCAAACAAGTAAAATCTTATAACTTTATTGTTTCATCATTGCCCAGACATAGGCGGTCACCTGACACCTTTCGTGCAACAGATGGGGTAGAGACAGCCTGGATCGGAACCACCATTACTTTTAAATAAACATACCAATTAGAGGAACCACGCGCCCTTAGAATTTAAAGGTGTATGGACTGAAAAACAGTGAAAAACACACACAAGACAATTAAAGGTAGCAGACGCAAGAAGTTTAACCCCCTAAACACATTTAAACATGTAATATCCCAATAGATATGAGTAGGTGATAAAAGAGATAGTATATACTCTAATCAATCAATTTCTAGATAAGCATATATTAAAAAAGTTAACCATACTCATTAAGAACAATACATAAACCTACATATTCATAAGACGATAAAAAACAAACATAACCTGTATATTATATAAATACACATTTAGATAAGATATGTTTCACATATGCACATATGTACAGATTACGCTATCCTGTACCTAAAAGTTAGCCAACAATGCCTCTAAGATCAGAAAAGGAATCAGGGCTAGTTAACACTAGAAACTGACAGAAATGTACAGCATATGTTTCTGTCAGTTTGTATCCATTTTTTTCATACATTTGTATCCATTTTTGTCACAATGTGTATTCCATAGATTTCTATAGAAAATGCTTGAAAAAACGGACAGAAATGCTGCATGCAGTGCGTTTTTTAAACAGACTGGAACGTAACGGATTATAACGCAGCAGGTGTGAACGATATTATGAAATCCTATGGGGTTTCACGGTCTGTCCATTTTTTTTATACGCGCCTGCGTCTGAAAAACAGATACAAACTGATGTAGTGTGAACGTGCCCTCAACCTACAAAGCCCATAATATCAAAACTATTATTCAAATGCCTAGATATTCTGGTATCAAGAACAAAGTTCCATCTGGCCTCAGTTTTTAAGAGCAGTTTCCATATTACTTCCTCTTATACCTTCTATAGATGTCATCATTTTTTGAATGCCTTGTATCTGTAGGCAAGATACATTACTGTGATTACAAATCGCAAAATGTCTGGCCACTGGGTTTCCTACATTCCTACAAGTTTTATATCTCTTACATGTGCCCTAATTCCTAATTCTGGACTTAAGGGTACAGGTAGTTTGACAAAAAACTCAAAGTGCCAGGAATGAAAGACTCCCAAAAATGTCTTGAATGCTGGTTTATTCACATCAATGTGAATAAACCAGCATTCAAGACATCCTTGGGAGTCTTTCATTCCTGGCCCTGCAGGCTTAGAGTTTTTTTGTTGATTTGACGATTGCAGATACTAGGAGGAAGCGAAGGTTCAGGAGCTATCGTGTATGGGTAGTACAACCCACATATTGTATACCACAATTTGGAGCATGTGAGCAAATATACCACTCTAGGAGAATCACAATTAATATAGAAAAATATTGTAGTACCATATTAGTCTAATATATAGATGTAAATAATAAGAGTACTGTGACTTTTTCTATGGACTAACTTATTTAGTTGACAAGCTTTTGAGGGCTAAACCCACTTCATCAGGTCAGAGCAGTACTGATTTTTAACAAAGGTTTAACAAAGTAAAAAGCCAGTTCCAAAAGATAATAAGATAAGCAAAACAACAAGGGGGGGAAACAAAAAAAAAAGTAAAGAGCAAAAGGTGCCCAGTAAAGTGTAGAGGAGAGATAACAGAATAGTGAAGTGGTCAAGAAATGCAGAATAGGACGGGGGAAGAAGAGTAAGGAAAGAGGGGAGAGAAGGGGTAAGAGAAGAAAAAAGGGGGCAAAACAGAAAAAAGAAATATATAAAAAATAAAAAAAAACTGGTAAGGGGGAGCTAGGATGTGAAAAGTCACGTTCGATCAGACATGACGGTAAATTCTGATCAATTGTGCGGTTCCCCGAATTTACCGCGATCGACGGACATTTGTCCCTCGGTGTGTACCCAGCCTAAACCAGTTTTTGCAGTAGGTTTGAATGCAAGGACAAGTGGTTCTGGAAACATGTTTTTCAGGTTTTCACCCCCATTTATCAATGGCTGTAGTTCCTTTATTATTTTCCGTATCCCTTTTAGTGAGGGGTTATAAGTTGTTACTAGGGGTACCCGGGTGTTTCATTTCTCTTTGTACTGTAGGAGGTTTTCACGGGGAGTCCTCAAAGCTTTGTTTGTGTTTGCAGTTATGGTTCTAGCTGGATATCCCTTTTGTTGAAAGATCTCCCAAGCGCATATAGATTGTCTCTTTCATCTGGCTCTGAACATATCCGGTGGTATCTTGTTGCTTGGCTATATATGATACCTTTCTTGGTGTGGCATGCGTGAAAACTGTTGTAGTGGAGATATTTGTACCTGTCTGTGGGTTTTCTGTAAAGGGACGTTTGTATTTGGCCATCTATCAGTTTTATAGTGTATAAAAAAATGTAAGGAGTCTCCAGAGAATTCCATTTTAAATTTTATTGTTGGATGAAATCTATTATACAAACATAGAAAAGATAATCAATGCACATTCCTAGGCCCCATACAATATCATATTATCTGCACATTGCCATACTTTATAAACAAAGGGGTTTTAGTATACATTACTGTGATCACATGAATGAAAAGCCTTCCAACCACGTCAAGGTAACCCCAGTCTGGAAGGTCCTAACTTCTAACCTTTTTACATTTCTTTTACTTCAATTACGATTAGCAAACTTTTGCATTTCTCATTCTAACACACTGGATCCATATTACAGGCTCTTTCACTCCCCCCCCCCAGCCCTTTGGCTTTTTAAAATGAGGGAAGAGGCCATCCACCCAGTGCTTTATATTAAAGGCATAGGACCTCCCATAAAAGGGGCATGTTGGGGTGCTATTACCACATGTAAAAAGGTTAGATGTTAGGACCTTCCAGACTGGGGTTACCTTGACGTGGTTGGAAGGCTTTTCATTCATGTGATCACAGTAATGTATACTTAAACCCCTTTGTTTATAAAGTTGTAAATTATGTAATGTTAACATATTGGCAAAGGAACGTGACTGGTTCAAGAGAGGTGTTAAGGAGGCCGTTTATGTGAAAATAAAGAAACCAAGCCTAAAAAGAGGTGGGGGGGTTCGACACCAAGTGTCTGCATGTACAATGCTGTTTTGACACCTTACTCTGGCCGTTCCTATAACACCTCTTAGCCACTATCCAATCACGCCCTTAACACTTGGCTGTGATATGCTATTTTGGGATTTTCCAGGGTACATAATTGCCACAGATTCTTGTACAAGTCATTCTGAATTGAGAAAGCCAGTCGGATGACTAGCGAAATGTATTCAAGAACTAAACTTCAAGTCCAGTTGATCTAACTGAATACAACAGATATACCATGACCTGGATGAATGAGAACCTTCACAAGCATATTACCCATCCTACTACCCAATATGATCCAACCCGCCTTTCACACTGCCCTGCCAATCTATTTACAGCCTACCGACTCCTGCAACCTTATGTCTCACCCCATATCCTCTAGACTGTAAGCTCTTTGGGCAGGGTCCTTTCTCCTATTGTATCATGGTATTGCTGTAAGAAACTCATTACTCTGTTTACTCATATTTTGTATTACCTGTGTATGTAATATGTATGACTTTGTATAACATTTCTTACCCTGTATGTAATGTATGACTATGTAATTGTAAAGCGCCACAGAAAATGTTGGCGCTATATAAATCCATAATAATAATAATGATACCCTGTCTAACTCCTGTCGGTTACAGCTCAAAAACATCTCATGCATTTTTCCCTTCTTTTCACAGAACGCTACCAAATTCTAGTTCATGCTCTTATCATCTCTCAGCTGGACTACTGTAACACCCTCCTGTGCAGTCTACCAAGCAACCGACTGGCGCTGCTTCAATCAATCCTTAACTCTGCTGCCAGGCTCATTCACCTCTCTTCCTGCTTCTCACACGCTGCCCCTTTCTGTCAATCTCTGCACTTTCCCATCACCCAAAGGATCCAATTTAAGCTGCTAACATTATCCTACAAGGCTCTCTCTTCAATACAGCCCCCCCATACATCTCTGATCTAGAAAACAGATACTACCCAAGGCGTAACCTCCACTCTGTTAATGATCTTCTCATCTCATCCACTTTAATCACCTCTTCCCACGCCCATATACAGGACTTTTCTCGTGCTGCCCCTCTGCTCTAGAACTCTCTTCCTCGCTTTATACGTCACTCGCCATCACTTCATATCTTCAAACACAACCTCAAAACTCATCTCTTCAGGCAAGGTTACAATCAATTGACAACTTAGTTACAGCTACTTTCATCCCCATCTCTAGACTGTAAGCTCTCGGGCAGGGCCCTCATTTCTATTTTACCACAGTAATGCTGTAATTTACCACACAGAATGCTGCTGTACCAGCACTTAAATTTTTTGCACTTTGTATTACTTGCACTACCCTTGTATATAACACATATGTTTTCCTTATGTATTTTAATGCAACTGTAAAGCGCCATGGAAGATGTTGGCACTATATAAATCCACAATAATAATAATAATAATGTAGCTGTTAGCATGTTTGACCAGGGGTTTAAGTATGGTTTCTATCAGTCCTGATATGTTCTCTGTGAGTGTGTTCATACCTATAACAATGGGTCTTCCTGGATTTCCTGGTTTGTGAATGTTGGGAAGCATGTAAAAGGTTCCAATTTCCAGTTGGTCAGGTATCAGTTGTGTCATTTCTGACTGTAGGTTTTGTGGAAATGTTTTAATTGATTTGTTCAGTTTTGTTTTGTATTGCTTGGTTGGGTCTTGGGAAAGTTAACAGTATGTATGTATTGTCAGTGAGTTGTCTGGTACCTTCTTCAATGTATTTTGTAGTATCCATAATGACAGCCCCACCTTTATCTGCTGGTTTAATGGTAATGGTGCTATTCTTCTGTAGGTTGTTTATGGCTGTCCTCTCTTGGTGGGATAGATTGTACAGTATCTTCTTCTGCTGTGTTGTTCCTCGAGACGAGATTCTCAGTCTAAAACTTTCTATGTATTTGTCCAATTTTGTATTTTGTCTTGGTTTAGGGGTAAATGTGCTGTTGGTTATCCTTGTCTTATATTAGGCTGTGTCCTTTTGTTTAGTGTGAATAAATTCTTCATTCTAAGCCTTCTAAAAAAATCTTCCATGTCAGAGTATAGCCCAACTTTATCCAGGTTAGTGGTTGGACAGAATGTAAGTCCTTTAGAAAGTACCTTAATTTCTGGTTTAGACAGTATAACTAGAGAGGTTTATAACACCCAGGTTTGTCATGTTAGATTGTATAGGACTTTCAATTGGGTCATCAAGGTTGTTTGCTAGATTATATGTAGTGTTATCTTCTGCTAGTGTTTTGTAAGGAATGTGGGTACTGTATTTGTTGCAGGGTTCAAGGTATGTATGTGAGTAGGAGTCCATTCCTGAATCATTGTGTTCTTGGTATAATTTCCATAATTTCTGCGGTTTCACTTGCATGGCTTGTTTTTGAAATCTCTTGTGTAGTTCCATCTTTTGTTTCTGAAGAATATCCGTGTATGAGTTATCCTGTAGTGATAAGGACTCTATCATTGTACGCTGTTCATTGTCTTTCTTTTTGTAAAGTCTGTTTATAAGGAGATTTCTGGGGTTTTTTCGCTGGTCCATTTGCATAAATTCTCCACATATATGGAGTTGTGTGTAGATATACATGGACTTTTAATCCTTAGTCCACGAGGGATTAGTTTCCATTTCTTGCATCTGGATAAGAAGATGTCTCTGTTGATTTGGGTTTCCTTTGTGATAAGGTTGGTGAACTGCTTCTTTATGTGGCAATATGCAGTATCCTCCATCATAGTATAGAAAAATATTGTAGTGCCGTATTAGTCCAATATATAGATGTAAAAAATAAGTACTGTGATACTTTTTCTATGGACTAACAGTTTTCGAGGGCTAAACGCTCTTCATCAGGTCAGAGCAGTACTGATTTTAACAAAGGTTAACAGAAAGTAAAAAGCCAGTTCCAAAAGATAATAAGAAAAGCAAAACAACAAGGGGGGGACCAAAAAAAAAAGGAAAGAGCAAAAGGTGCCCAGGAAAGTGTAGAGGGCAATAAAATGAGAGGAGAGATAACGGAATAGTGAAGTGGTCAAGAAATGCAAGGGGGGAAGAGAAGGTAGGGAGGACCAAAAAAAAAAAAAAAACACAGTAAGAAGCAAGAAGAGACAAGGAAAATGTAGAGGTAATAAAATAGGAGAGACAGTGAAGCAAAAATCAGTACTGCTTTGTCAACTAAATAAACTGTTAGTCCATAGAAAAAGTATCACAGTACTATTTTTTTACATCACAATAACTATATTATTTAATAGAAAACATCTAGATTTGCCATATCTAAAGAAACCTTTATACCTTAGTAAATTTATCCCATTACCCACATTGGTAGAAAACATACTAGGGGATAAGAAATCTCCTAAAGATTTGGATTTTCTCGCTACACATTTTGTTCCATGGGTAAGAATAGTTTAAGTTTAGTATCCTCATGGTGAATCGGTAAAATCTCTGGATGATTTTTGTGACTTCAAAATATTGTCCACTGAAACATGTAGAGAAAATAACTTCTCCAGAATCTCTTTTACTTCAATTCATATATTTATTATACTTAATATTTTTACTCTAAGATTTGAAGGTATTACAGGAAATATCCAGATTCCTATTATCTCTTATTGGGGTCATAAAGGGTTTTACTGTTTCTTTGTGGAAATTAAGTCTGACCTATTTCTATGAAGTGCCTTGAAGAACGCATCCTTTAAACTCCCCATAGAGTACCCTCGAACTAAGAGTCTCAAAGTCTACATGATTGTAATACAAAGTCATCAAACTTTGAACAGTTCCTCCTTAAAAGGAAGGAACTTTCCGAAGGGATTCCCCCTAAAACAATGGGATGGATGACACAGGATAGTGTTACCTGCCAACTTGCAGTAAATAGAATCTTTATTATCCCATTATAACGTGTAATGGAGATATCTAAAAAGTTCAAAGTATATCCCCCAAAATCAAAAGTAAACTTTAAATTAAATTAATTAATATTGATAACCTGCATAAAATCCATAAAGTCCGATATAGACCCCAGCCACCAAATCCGCAAATTGTCAATGTAGCGTTTGAACATTGCTACAGTACATGTTTAAGCAATGTATTTGTCATCACAAGGGGCTGTATAACGTTCTTTTCCCACCACCCCATGCATAGATTTGCATACCTGGGGGAGAATTTTGCCCCATCGCGGCTCCCTTTATTTGTAGAAAATATTATGGTTCAACAAAAACCAAACTTCCTCTAAAACAAAATCTTTCTGAGGGACAGTGTATACACTATGGGTATGTAGATGGTATTTGATATTCCCCATACCTTTCTGAAGAGGGATGCAGGAATATAGGGAGGTGACATCAATAGATGCCAATTGAAACTCCTTATCAACATTCAAGGAACCCAAAACTAAACTAACGGTTGCAGTAAAGTGTCTACAATATCTGAGATAGATCCAATACCCGCTACTATGGGTCTTCCCAGGGGGGCCTCTAAGTTTGTGAATTTTGGGCAAATAATTAAAGATTGGTAAGACAGGGTTAGCAGGTAAGAGTATGATGCACCAGACCCACTGACATAACCTCTTCAACAATATGAGGCAGGTCATACACATACCTACCCGTAGGATTAGCATCCAGCACCCTATAAATATCACTATCATAGATTTGCCTTAATGCTTCCTTCAGCTTCATCATGATTAATACTTTCACTCTCCTGATCCTCTAGATCTATTAACCATTTCAGCAGGAGCTTTTGTACCAATTTAAAATCATCTTTTACGGTACTAAATGAATTCAAATTCACCTTAGGCCAAACGTAAGATCTTTTTCCAAAACCTTATTCTCAGGTACTGCTACCACATAATCTGAAAGATTAATGACACTCAATATCACACATTCCTGTTTCTCTCCTCCCCCTTCCTCCCCCCCTCCTGTCCTATAAAAGATAACCTCGATTATGCCGGTCTTCCCAATCTCTTGACCCTCTGTGTATTTTTTTCACACTCTTCTTTCACCCATGGGTCCATCTATTGAATAATCTGTAGTATAGTTAGTGCTATAGCATTGCTATAGCATTGTAGATGAGGTTAAGTACTGCTATAAGTATGGGTTTCCATCCAACACCCAAGGAGCATACCAACACTCTCCTATAAGTTTAGAATCCAAATGGTTGATGTGGAGAAACCAAAGTAGAACACAGGCTGCGCTGTGAAAATAGTAGTGTTTATTACCACAGGAATACACACAACATGTTTCAGGTGACATGCGCCCTTTATCAAGTGTGAAAAAAAGTGTGAAGAAACTGTGCTTATATGGTGACTAAAACAGGAAGCTAATTACACAGACCGTCCCCTCTACTTCCTTTGAAACAAAGGTCAAGTAGTCCAAGAAATTAAAATTGTGCTTAAATCAAATTCAACTACTTCAGTGTACATTACATAACCATATTTCCATAAAAACAGATAGTTCATGTAGGCAGGTAAAATTGAGATTAAAATACATATAGTTAAACAATATTATAGTGTTCAAATCCCCCTCCATAATACATTTTAAAATTTCAGTTCAAAGGTCAGTAGTGCAAAGGTGCAAACTTGCAGTAAATTTAAAATTCTCCTTGTTTGTAAAATCTTCTGTTAGCCACACTTCACATAAGTTAAAGTGTCTCAAGTGCTTAACCTGTTTTACCAACCAGGCCATAAAAAGTCCACAGTCATAAGTAGCCAAATGTCCATGTATAAAGAAAGTGTCCAACATCAGAATTAGTGATATACTACAATCTATAAAATAAAAGTGCCTTAAGGTAAGGATAAAACTAGTTTGTTTTAAAAAAGGCAAGCACTATTTCTGTCTCCGCTAATAAATTTTTATAGTGCAACAACATGAGAACCAAATTGACAATTCATATGTCTAGCACCTGTTTAATAAATGCTCTGTTAAATATATAAAACAAGGGAAAAAGTCTAATATAAATGATTTCTTTATCGTATAGAAACTGCCTACTAGAGGCCTATCTACTGATATATAAAAATAAGATAGAGGGGCATGTCTTCCCTGCCTTCCAAACATGCCTAATTATCCTAAACTAAATACCTGGTATTCTCTATTATGACATCATGGAAAATATAAGGCACCACCTAAGTATAATTTTACCCCTCCTGTAGATAAACAATTCTAGCTATTCAATTTTCAATCTTTCAATATTTCGATATTTTGTTCATAAGTACCTATTCTTTCTGGCACATATTCTTTCAATATTTGTATCTGTAAGGAAAGTTCAAGAAAACATTAATCAAACTACAAAAAGCAAATAATGTTACATTGATCATTAAGCCCTTGAGGTTGAACTGTATCTAATTTTTTGATCCAATAGTATTCCTTTTGTAACAGTCTCTTTTTTAAATTGCCACCTCTTGTCTGTTTGTCCACCTTCTCCAATACCATCCTTTTAAGTTGAGTTTGGTTATGATTATTCTCAAAAAAAATTCTAGATACAGTTGTATCGGTATATGTGTTAGGTTTGTAGTTCCTGATATACCCCCTGTGCTCTTTTATCCTTTCTTTGATTGGTCTGAAGGTCTGGCCAATATATCCTTTGACCCCGGGGCACTTTAAAAGATATATTACTTGTGATGTATTACATGAGGAACAATGTTCTAATGGGATTGCATTACCATTTGCAGGGTGATTTACATGGTCTCCTTTAATAATGGTATTGCAACAAATGCAGGTCAAACATGGTAAAGTACCTTTTTTCTTGGATTGTAATCTCCCTTTTCGATTGGTTGTATATTTTAGGATATCTTCTCTCTGTAGTTTTGCAATAGCCTGTTTAGCCTGTTCAATGTTTCTGGGTTTATATCCCCTATCTACAAACTTCTTTTCTAATATGGTAGCTGCCTCTTCATATATGTCAAGGTAAAATAATATACATTCAAATGGATGTCAGTCACTAGGCACAAATATCACATACATCACAGCTGTGAGAGAACATAACACAAGACACTGGAGTCTCTTGAGATAGAACTGTTCTGGTTTATTGTTACATTTCAAGATTATTTATACCATTTGCAATTACTAGCATATGTCATTATTAATTAGTTACATATTTAGTCATGTGATTATATTTACCCAATCAATGGTCAGAATTTAGCTCCAGATCACTGAGAGTTAAAACTTTGTTCCCCTTATTCATCAGTTCCAACTTGGACTTTGGTGGACTTGTCCAACTTTTATTATCTAATTATTCAATTGTGGTCATTTATGACTATGACAGTTACTCTTATCAAACTTGACAGCTCACAGATATCACTACAACCTGCTAAACAGGGTCAGGGAAACCTTATTCTGTAATTAACTGCTTGGTAATACTGAATCTTGTATTGAACTTATTTACTATATAGTGAAAGAATTAACTATAATTATAAGATAATAATTATTATTCCTCTGTAGAGGAAACCCTTTTGGCCCTCATAAATTGCCCTTCAGGGATTGCTTTCATTATATGTGGGCTATGAAAACTGCTCGCTAATATTGTTTCTATCAGTGGGTTTGCTGTACAGTTTAGTGCGTATGTTATGACTACATAAGGAGATGTGCATGTCCAGAAAATGAATGTGGTCTTTTTTGATCTCATAGGTTAACCTCATAGTGGGATGTTTCCCATTAGCTTCCTTCACCATCTCTATAAAAGTAGACTCCTCTCCCTTCCACAATATGAGCACATCATCTATATATCTCCAATAGTGTAATATGTTGTCTTTATACCCACTGTTCAAAAAAAGTTGCAGTTCCAGTTTATGCACAAAAATGTAAGGGAATGCTAGCGCCATGGCCGCCCCCGTTGAGGTACCCTGGAGCTGCATATAGTAGTCCTCATTAAAGCTAAAGTAGTTTTTTCTCATAACTATGGACAGACAATCTAATAGGAAGTAAATATATGTATGCTCCAGGTTAGTACCCAGTAGAGCTTCTTCAATACAGTTGATTGCTTCCTGCTGGGGGATTGATGTGTACAGGCTTTCCACATCGATGCTACACAATAACACATTATCTGGTATGTATAGTGTGGTAAATTTCTGCAGTAGGTCTGTACTGTCCTTTACACATGTGGGTATATGTTTGACGATCCCTTGTAAATGGTGATCTAACAATTTGGCCAACAGTTCCAAACATGATCCAATGCCAGATACTATTGGTCTGCCAGGTGGATTGTACAGATTTTTATGTACTTTAGGTAACGTATACAATACGTGGGTACGTGAGTACTCCACTATGAGGTACTCCCTCAATATATTGGAGATATGCCACGCCTCCCGTGTAACGTTATCAATCAGTTTCTGTATCTCAAAAACTGGATCCTGTTTTAATTTTAAATAGTGTTCAGTAATGTTTAACTGTCTATCAATTTCCTTAATATACATTGTTTTGTTCATAATCACCGTGGCTCCCCGTTTTATAACGATATTGGGGTTACTCATAAGGGATTAAAGTGCCTGATTTTCCCCCCCATGTAAGCTTCCTCTGCTTACCACTTTTATTCAATATTAGGTGAACTTCTTGTACAACGACCTTTTCAAATGCATCTATAGTGTATAGCTAATGTTAGTTTCTCCTCTCGTATGCTCTCCTCACAAGGTGTATACACGATCCAGCTGGAAGTCCCGCTCGTCCCTCTGTAGTTTCCGTCTGGTAGTGATGAGTGCTTGTAACTGTTCCTTCTGTGTTGTAAATTCAGCAGAAGCTTTTACTGCGCCTTCTGCTTCCCCAATTTTTGCTTCAAGATTCTGTATATCTTTTTTCAGGCATGTGAGTTTGGTGGTGAGATTTCTAATGGTTAGAAGCATAAAGTCATTACTGCACTTATGGCAGATAGAGTGCCAGTTTTGTACAATAGTAGGGTCCTCAACCCCAAAATTAGGTTTAATTTCAACTCGTAGGTCCCTAGGTATAAGCTTCTTTCTAATATATTGTGTTAGCGTACTTATATGTGAGCTTACATTGATTACTCTTTTCCGAAGATTTAACAACTGCAGGAGAATTTTGAAGACACTTTACTGCAAGTTTGCACCTTTGCACTAGCGAACTGGAATTTTAAAATGTATTATGGAGGGGGATTTGAACACTATAACATTGTTTAACTATATGTATTTTAATCTCAATTTTACCTCTGAACTACCTGTTTTTATGGAAATATGGTTATGTAATATACCGTATATACTCGAGAATAAACAGTCTCGAGTATAAACCGAGGTACCTAGTTTTAGGAAAAAAAGGAAGAAAAATCATTGACTCGAGTATAAACCGGGGGGTAGTATTTGCCACTTAAGATGTTTGGAAAACTACAACTCCCAGCATGCTTATTGCTGGGAGTTGTAGTTTTCAAACATCTTAAGTGGCAAAACTTACAAATAAGAGTAAAACCTTTATTGTGCACAAATAAAGGAGGATTTACCCCTATTTGCAAGTATTTGCCACTTAAGATGTCTGAAAACTACAACTCCCAGCACGCTTTATTGCTGTGGAGTTGTATTTGCCACTGGTGTGTATAGTTCCTACCTTGGCGGCGGCCGCTCGCTCCTCGCTCCGATCCTCGGTGCGCATCCGGATGATGTCACTACTTGGCGCCGCAAAGTGAGAGGTGCCAGGTAGTGACATCATGAGGATGCGGATCGCGCGGCCGTCGGACAAGGTAGGAAATAGACTGACTCGAGTATAAACCGAGAGTAAGTTTTCAGGCTTTTTTTAAAGCCTGAAAACCTGGTTTATACTCGAGTATATACGGTACACTGAAGTAGTAAGAAGAGAAAGAGTAGTTGGTTGTTGTGGATTGTTTTGTTGGTGGTGGGGTGATGGAGTTTTTTTGATTGTTGTGGAATTGATGGAGGTTGTTTTGTTTTGTTGAGTGTGTTTTTTTTTTTTGTTGGGTGATTGTTGTGTTGTTTGTTTTCTTTGTTTTGTTTGTGTGTGTTTTGTTGAGTTTTTGTTTTTTTGATTGATTGTTTGATTGTTTTGATTGAATATGATTGAGTGTTTGTGATTGTTTGTGATTTTGGTTGTGAGGTGACAGTTTGTTTTTTGTGTGTTTTTGTTTGTGATTTTTGTTGTTGGGTTTGCTAAAGTAGTTGTTGTGTGTTTTGTGATTTTGTTGTTTTTGTGTGATTTTTTTGAATTGATTTGTTTTGTTGATTTGTGTTTGGGTTTTTGTTGTTGTTTGATGAAGTTTTTGTTGTGTTTGATTGTTTGTTGGATGAGATTGATGTGTTTTTTGTTTTTTTTTTGCATTTGTTTTGAATTTGTTTGTGGGGTGAATTGATTGTCGATTGATTGTTTTGTGTTTTGGTTTCTTGTGTTTTTTTGTGGTTTGTTCTTTTTGATTGATTGCATTTGGGGTCCCTGTTGAGTTGTGGAATTTGATTTTAAAGGGAATTACACACCCCCCAACAAAAATATAATCCCCCCAAACTAAACTGCCCCACCATGTAGTGTAGTTTAATCCTTAACCTCACATCACCCAAACTCCATCTGGTTTCTCATGTAGTCCCCCCCCACAAAAAGTTCCAAAAAACTGCCCACCAGGAGGCCAGAAGGCCATAATAGGGACACTGCCCTGGATCCGGGACCCCTCCGGGGAAGATTACTGCAATGCGTAGATGCCGACCAGCCCTTCTCACCCCCTCCACCCCTTCCTCTCCCCTCCCTCTCCCTCGTGCTACTTTCCCTCCCCCTAGACAAATCCCCCTTAATATTATGCTCCCCCATTGTCCCCCAGCCCCAACCCATGTTTTTTTTGTAAAAAGCTCCCCAAACCGCCTTAACCGTTACCTCGTTCCGCGCTTTCACCGCTGACACTGAGGACCGGCGCAGCTGCGTGGATTGGCTGCCCTCAGCCAATACAGGACGCGAATGCACGGGTCCGCCCCTTGCTTGAATTCTCGCAAGCAGAGGGCGCAGTTGCGGCGGAGGATCGAGGGGGAGGTAAGTGGAGGTACGGGTAAAGTAGAGTTTGGAGGGAATTTTAAAAAACTAAACAACGCGGTGTTGGGGCTGGGGGGGAATGGGGGAGCAGAGCATTGGGGGGAGCATGATATAAATTTTGATTTTGTGGTGAATAGCATTCATTTAACACAATTATTTTTTAACTTTTCCTTTGGACTACTTGACCTTTTGTCTCAAGGAAAAGTAGAGGGGACAGTAATTAGCTTTCCTGTTTTATCACCAATATAAGCCACTTGTTGTTCACTTTTTTCACACTTTGTAAAGGATCATGTTGCCCGAAACGTGTCGTGTCTATACCTGTGGTAATAAACACTACTATTTTCACTACTATTTTCACAGCGCAGCCTGTTTTGTACTTTGGTTTCTACACATCAACCATTTGGATTATATAGTTAGTGCTACTGTTTTCAGTGGACTGATTCCAATGTTCCTTCTGTATAACCAGAATGAAAATCCTTCCGCATGGTGGTGGGGGTCGAGGATCATTTAGACAATGGATGTTTAGAAAAAATGTCCATAGCCTTTTTCTTACGTGTTTTTAAAGTGCTGTGGGAAATGGAAGAAAATAAGGAGGAATTATCTGCAACAATGTCACATTCATTATCTGAGAAACTAACATGTTTAGGGAATTGAGTCCCTTCCCTATTCTTAAATCCTGGTGATGGGCTTGGGGCTGATTGTACCTGAGCCATGGAAAATGAGTGGTGAGTGGATTGAGACCATATTTGGTGTAATAAGCTGAGAGTACATTGATTCCAGAGAGGTGGACTATACTAAGGGTCTTAGGCACCCGGATCACCTGTGAGATTTTGTGAGTTGCTTTATTCTCCAGTGTTAACGTTCCCTTCTTCTGTCAGTTTATGTACTGTTTGTTTATTTGTATTAAATCATAAATATTGTTGCATTTGGACTAGAATGTTACTTAATTTTTTCTACAAATATATTGTATTTACTATATAAAGTAGAAATCTTGTGAGTATGTATGTATGTGCTCACCTCACCACACCCGAATGCATCCACATTATGTCGACATCCTCTGAAAGGGCGAAGGACGTAAAGCTCAGTTTGAACAACAAAAAGCCTGCACATCACTTGCAGAGTGTGACACTCAATTCAGTAACTCAGATGAAGGGCCTGGGCTCTGTGCCCTGTCCGACTTCAACTACACAGACACAGAAAAAGATTATAAGGAAGGGAACACCACGCAGTGTAGCTACTGCATCAACAAGTGCTTTATTGCGACATGTTTCAGACCTTCACAGGGTCCTTTCTCAAGCAAAGCAGTAGCTACACTGCGTGGTGTTCCCTTCCTTATAATCCTTTTATGTGATATTGTCCAGTTACACTGCTGGGTACAGAGCAGTGGGAAGGTGAGGATCCGAATGAACCCTGGTGCATTAGGTGATACCTATATATCGGTTACCTACACAGACACAGAGTCCACTTCAGTGACATAACAACAGTGTGATGTACGGCTACAGCAACTCAGAGAGCTTCAGACACAGAACAACAGCTTTTATAACAGAGGCAACTTTCTTAAGGCAGTGGTGTAACTAGGAATCACTGGGCTCCCCAGTAAAACTATTATGGGGCCCCTATCCATCCTTAATCAATAGTGGTTTTCTGGGAGGAGGCTATATCCCCCCCGCGGTTGCTCCCCTGGCAGTTACAACCCTGCCTTAAAGGACAACTCCACCCTCATAAGAACATCTTTTAGAAAGAATGGCCTCTTTAAAATATGTTGATATATCATACTTTGTCCTATGAATTCATTACTGTATGCCTGCTATGCTTCTGATGCTTTCTGGATGCCTCATGGAAACTGAGCAATTTAGAAACTGCACTGAGCATTTACTGAGCCTGGGCATGTTTAGAAGAGGCAGACGATACATTCAATCATTGGCTGCGATGTCAACTGTCAAATCCATAATGACGTTACTAACTGGAAGAACCAGGAAGCAGAAACTGGGGCACCAGACATTGTGCAGATTTCAGTTTAGACTTATATATTTCAGATTTAGAACTATTACAGTTTATGGTTTTGGGGGGTGATTTACCTGTATGTAAGTTTTCATTTTAGGGCTGGACTTGCCCTTTAAGGTCTGTAACACATTACAATTTGCTCCTGGAAGATTTCAAATATAAACTCTGGAAATACTTTGTTACTATTGGTGATATGAATGACATTTATATACAAATATAACCCTGGAAACACTATGTTAATATGGTGATTTGAATCACATTTATATACAAATATAAACCCTGGAAAGACTATGTTACTATAGTGATATGAATCACATTTATATACAAATATAAACCCTGGAAAGATATGTTACTTTTGGTGTAGGAATGATATTTATACAAATAAAACCCTGGAAAGACTATGTTACTATTGGTGATATGAATCACATTTGTATACAAATATAAACCCTGGAAAGACTATGTTACTATTGGTAATTTGAATCACATTTTATATCAAATATAACACCCTGGAAGACTATGTTACCTATTGGTGATATGAATCACATTTGTATACAATATACACCCTGGAAGACTATGTTACTATTGGTAATTTGATCACATTATATACAAATATAAACCCTGGAAAGACTATGTTACTATGGGTGATAGAATCCACATTTATATACAAATATAGACCCTGGAAAAACGATGTTACTATTGGTGATATGAATGACATTATATACAAATATAAACCCTAGAAAACTATATTACTATTGTGATTAATGACATTTATATACAAATATAAACCCTGAAGACTATGTTACTATTGGTGATATGAATCACATTTATATACAAATATAAACCCTGGAAAGACTATGTTACTATTGGTGATATGAATGATAATTTATATCAATATAAACCCTGGAACTTATGTTTATATTGTGATATATATCAAATTAATATACAAATATAAACCCTGGAAAGACTATGTTACTATTGGTGATATGAATCACATTTATTATACAATATAAACCCTGGAAAAACTATGTTACTATTGGTGATATGAATCACATTTATATCAAATATAAACCCTGGAAAGACTATGTTACTATTGGTAATTGAATCCACATTATATACAAATATAAACCCTGGAAAGACTAGGTACTATTGGGATTAAACCACATTATAATACAAATATAACCCTGGAAAGACTATTTACTATTGGTGATATGAATCACATTTATATACAAATATAACCCTGAAAAGACTATGTTACTATTGGTAATTTGAATCACATTATATACAATACTAAAACCCTGGAAAGACTATGTTACTATTGGTTGATATGAATGACATTTATATACAAATAAACCCTGGAAAGACTATGTTACTATTGGTGATATAATCACATTTATTTACAATATAAACCCTGGAAAACTATGTTACTATTGGTGATATGAAACACATTTATATACAATATACCCTGGAAATACTATATTACTATTGGTGATATGAATCACATTTATATACAAACATAAACCCTGGAAGACTATGTTACTATTGGTGATATGAATCACATTTTATACAAATATAAACCCTGAAAGACTATGTTACTATGGTGATATGATTCACCATTTGCGGTTATTGTCTTGCCCCCAAGTCCCAAGTGACCGTAAGGGACAACCTAATTAGTTCTGCTATAGGCCCCCAGGATGATAACGAGAGGGACCCTAAAAGAACCAAAAAAGGGTACATTTCCCTGTTAGGGTGTATACTTTGCAACAGTATAATCAAAGGTGAATAAATTTAACAAAATGTTTGTTTTACTTGCAATTCCTCCTATGTAATTTAATATCAAAATGTCCCTGCAGTTTACTTTATGTAGGAGAAAACAGCACAAGCGGTTAAAAATTTGATAACACTACACAAATCTACTATGCGAGAGCATGCTTCATTACCAGTACCCACACACTTCTGCACAGAAAAGCATAATGTGAGTCAACTGAAAATATCCATGATAGATCAGTAGATCAGGGAGTGGGAAAATGGTGAAGAATTACAGGAGCTAGAAATGAAATGGTGAATCGATTAGATACTATCTGGCCAAGGGCGATAATAAAGAGGATACTCCAGTACTATTTATATGATATAGTGGAAAGCTGATAATCAATAAGAGTGACTAGAAGAACAAACTCAAGTTAAAAAATGGTTAATGCCTAAAAAATATTCTATATATTTTTTATTCTGAAAGAAATGTCAAGGATTGATTTAACTAAGTATGTTTTTAGAATTAGTAGTTATATCACTATGTTATTTAGATTAAATTATGTATATCACTATGCACTTTATGCAAAAAATTATAAATAACCCTTATCACCTTTAGCATGTTAGCACTTTATGAGAAACGTGCAAAGTGCACATATCACTTTAAATTTGATACATTTTTGATGTCTGATACATAAACTGTCTACGTGAATAATTAATTTGAGGGTGTAATCCTATGCACTCAAGAGGTAAAAGCAATGTTTGTCGGGTCACACTTTTTTTGAGGCTTGAGAAAAGGCAGAGACTGCCGAAACGTTGCTGTTTGATAAATAGGGCTGTCTCTTTTGAGAATACTTTATGGTGAGACTAGTCTTAGATTTTGCTAAAATAACTTGATTCACTACTCCGCTATTGCTATGATGAAATAGACAGGAAGCTCGGCTTAAGGCGACATCAGCTCTCTGTGAATAAGGCACTAACCTATCTGTATCTGATGCTTTTACATACAGGAATTCATTCCTTAGATTTTTTCATTCACACAAAATCAATAAAATACTTCTTGAAAGCATATTCTAGAGCTTTAAAAAAAATGCTGAATGAGCAGATTAAGGTTAGTGGAATGCAAACACTCTTATCAACCGCCACTTTTTATTAGTTATTGTTATGGCAGCCTTAAAGGTATTCCATCGAATTTTAACTTTTTTTTACTGTTTACTGAAGAACAGGGGTAAATGCACTATTTCTTACCTCCCGTTCTTTAAATCTTGCAGAGAGGAGGAGACACTTACCCCGCATCATTTCAGCACGCTGCAAGAGACGCGGCTGAAAGCCCCGACACCCCCAGTACTTTGCTCTGTGCGCTCATGCGCACACAGTGCGAAGGAGAGTGGACGCTCGGAGGCTGTCAGAAGCCGCACTGGAGCGATCCCGGGTAATTTTCTCCTGCTCTCCTGCAAGATTTACTCAAGAACGGATGTAAGAGATAGTGCAGTTACCTCCTGTTCTTCAGTAAAACTTAAAAAAGTTAAATTACGAAGGACATACCCTTTAATTTGGCAAAAAAACCAAAATGTTGAAAACTTCCTGCACTTCTGCTTCACCAGTGAGTCCAGCAGGGCTCTTCTCTGAAAGAAGCTTGACATTCCACAATCTCCTGCTGGTGCCTGATTGTAAGTTCTCCTTCAAATGAGCTCCTTGTTTCTTTTATCCACTCCTCTTACTTCCTTCACACCCAACTCCAGTATCCAGCACTTTCACGCACTCTCCAGCTCTCTTTCCAGTTACTGATTTCAGCACCTAAGCTCTAGTATCCACTACAGCCTCCTGCATTAAGTTATTGTGTCTGGTTCTCGTATCCTGCTCTCCTTTTCCTGTTCCCCGTCCCTGCCTCGTCTCCCCTATAGGAACTCTAGCTCTAGTATTATGTTCCTCGCAGTAGTAAGATTAATACTGTGGTGCTGCGCCTGGGACTTTTTGTAACATTGTATCCTGATCTCTAGTTCCAGTACCTGCTACTGACTGGAGCCCAGTTTGTAGAAAATGGTAGGCTTTAGACCCGACACAGAACATACAAAATAGATCTTTGAGAGATTAAAGTGCTAAATAAGGCTTAAAAATAATAAAATCATAAAGATTTATGAAACTAGTTAAAAAACCCTCATAAAAAAAGGAGACGATAATCACAGAGCTTGCATTTTGTTTTGGATGCTCCCAGGGCCACTCCCAGGCACTCCATGTGCCGTGCGTAGCGCAGCGCAAAATTTTTTAGGCCATGCCCTTCTCCGCCCCAATAAGCCCACCCCCTATGTGACTTAATAGAGACAGCAAAAAGACTACAGATGGACAAACACAACATAGATACACAGCCAGATAGTGAACACAACAGGACAGAGATAGAGATAGAATTGGACAGAGATACACAAATTAATGACACAAAGGCCAGTAACTGGCATTTCATTATATATTGGGTAGCAATCTAGTATTTAAACTTACTGTTGTCTTCAGTGTAGTCAGACGATTGCCACATCTTTGGCGAGGGAGACCTTCTTGTATCTTATACATGGAGTTCTGCCTCTATCTATCTATCTATCTAATCTATCATCTATCTGTCTCTGTCTATCTATCTAATTCTATCGTCTATCAACTTTGCATATCTAGCTAACTCATCTATCTATCATCTATCTAACTTGTCTAATCTAACTGTCTATCTATCTAATTCTGTCTATCTAGCTAACTAACTCTATCTTATCATCTATCTATCATCTATCTAACTTTGTCTATCTATCTATCTCTTCTATCTATCTATCTACTCTATCTATCTATCTATCATCTATCTCTCTCTATCTATATATGACTACTATCAATCTATCTATCGATCTATCTTCTCTATCTCTGTCGGTCTTTCTATCTCTATCTATCTATCTATCACTATCTATCTATCTACTATCTATCTATCTCTTTCTTATGTATTTACTATCTATCTCTGTGCTATCTATCTTATCATCTATTAGCTATTTATCTCTCTATCTACTACTATCTATCTATCTATCTATCATCTATCTTGTATTATCTAACTCTATCTTTCTATCATCTATCAACCATCTATCATTATCTATCTATCTCGTCTGTCTGTCTGTCTGTCTACTATCTATCATCTATCTATGTTCTATCTATCTGTCTATCTATCTACTCTCTATCTATCTATTTATCTCTGTCTGTCTGTCTATCTATCTCTGTCTGTCTATCTTCTAGCATCTTCTATCATCTAGTTATGTCTATCTATCTTCTTTCATTTCTATCTTTTGTCTATTATCTATCTCTATCTGTCTGTCTGTCTATCTATCTCTTTATCTATCGTGTCTGTCTATCTATCTTTCTCTATCGTCTAATCTATCTTGTCTATCTATCATTTCTGTCTATCTATTTATCTATATCTATCTCTGTCTGTCATCTATCTCTATCTTCTATCTTCTATCTACTATCTATCTATCTATCTATCTGTCTATCTATCTATCTATTTAACTATTCTGTCTGTCTGTCTATCTGTTTATCTATCTTATCTATCTATCTAACTTTGTCTGTGCATCTATCAAATCAAAAGAGCTTTATTGGCAGGATCAATTACATTTTGACATTGCCAAAGCAACAAAAATAATAAAACATTTAGTATAGAGGTTGACGGTAGGGGGACCATGGGTATCAATGTATTAATATTTGACAGTACTATAAAGGGTATATTTGTTTTATCTTTAAGTCGATTGGGGGAAGGATAAAGGGATATTGGGCAAGTATTCTTGGACATGAGTTCATTTATGCCCTCCTAGTCTGTGACATGCCGTTACATAGTGTGCCCCAATATTTACTGTGGCTTCCTCCTCTCCCATCAGATATAGAGTTTTCTCTCTCCATCTAACACTTGAAGTCCTGGGATAAAGTCCGACAGCATCTTGAAATGGGGGTCCGTATTGTTTTGTTTTGGGGCAGTGTAGAAGGACGTGGGTTTCATCTTCTAAGGTTTCCCTGGTCACAGTGCTGCACAGTCTGTTCTCTCTTGGTTTTATATTCTGTCGTGTGTCGGCCAGTTCTATTTCTAGGTCTGTGTGCACTCAATCTGTAGAGACTCAGGACTTGTCTCTCTTTAGGGTTTTGTGTATTCTCCAGTAGGGGGCCAGTTTGTAGTCTCTGTCCAGTGTCGGTATATAGTTAGTTTTCTCTGGGACTTTTTTATTTCTTCTTCTTCCATTCATCCACGTAATTCCAATTGGCTCTTGGTTATGCGGCTGTGATTTGGAGTTTAGACAGGTTCTTGAGTGTGGTTTTGATGTTAGTAGGGAGCTGATGAGTTCAGCAGTGCACATGGGTTTCGTCTTTTGTTGTGTATTGAGGCTTTATAATGGTAAGATTGGGGCTACTGTTCTGTAGGTGAGCCCAGAATGATAGGGCCCTTTTTTTTGCATCTCAAGCTAAATGGGAATCTGCCCAAGCTCAGCCCGACACGCGCTTTTGATGTACTGTGATGACCTGAGGAGGGTCTTACAGAATTCGAGATGGGAGTATTCTGGTGGCCAGATTCCCATTTTGATTGGTCTGAATGGAGACGGGCCCCATACTTCACTGCCATAGAGTAGAATTTGGGAAATGACCACTGTCAAGATTTTAAGCCAGAACTTTTACCGGTGGTTTAAGGTAATACAGTTGTTTTTCATTGCGTAGAAGGTTCGGCTGGCTTTTGCTTTCAGAGTCTCTATAGCTGCCCTAAAGCTCCCAGAATGTTGATCTCCAGGCCGAGATAAGTATATTCCTTCTGTTCTGCTGAGTATCTCGTTATCAATGTGAATGAGGGTCGTGTGTTGATTTTTGTTTTTCTTTCTGGAACAATCATATTTTCGTTTTATTTGGATGTATGGGAAGTGCCCTGGTTGCGCTGATTCCCAGGATGGCAGACTGTCTTGTGGGGCCTCTCTCTGTTGGTGATAAGCAGTAAGGGTCATCTGCGTAGGCAGGAACTTTACATTGGTGCCATGTGAGTAAGTCCTGGTGCTGATGAGGTTTCTAGAGCTGCTGCCAGTTGGTTTGTTAGATGTTAAAGAGAGTTGAACTCAGGCTACATCCTTGTCTGACTCCCCCGCCCTTGAGGAAGTATGAATCCTTTTCCCATTCACATTTACACTGCATTTATTACCAATATAAAGGCCTTGATGACATCATATGTTTTCCACCTATTCCACTCTCCAGAAGTTTAGGAATAGGCCTGGTGCCACACTCATCAAACGCCTTTTTAAAAATCCACAAAGCGTCAAATATTTTCCTTCCCCCTTGTGGTTTGTGGACAGATGATTTATGATCAGGTGGTTTGGTAAGAACCAGCTTGGCTTTTACTGAGAATGTTATGTTGTGTGAGGAAGTAATGATTCTCTTATTTAGAAGTCTGTTATACAGTTTCCAAGTAAACTGCTTACACAGATGCCTCTGTATTGGCTGTTATCAACCTTGATTCCGACTTCAGGAAAGTGCCCAACATATAGGACTAGGTTAAAGTTTGGATATTGCAGTATGTATTTCGGGAGCTGTATTTGATCATTCCATCTGTTCCACTGGCTTTTTTACTTTGTAAGAGCTAATTTTGTCAGCTACTTCCTCGTGTTATGGAGTGTATCTATGGGGTTTTGGAAGTCCTTGATCTTCTCCTCCATATTCTTTATTGTTGATGATCTGGTTTTGTTCTGGAGTAAGATCTTGTGTAGCTATCTATCTCTGTTCATCTCTCTATATATCTCACAACTCTATGTTCCTCTGTTTCTCTATCTGTCTATCATCTAGAGACAACCGAGTGGAAGCCCGTGTAGGCGGGAGCACGGGGCGCAGGTGGCTGCCTTACTGCATTGTGCTGGCTCGTGCGTGACGTCATCACGCCTGTATGAGCACTTGCCGTCGGGGAGCCTGGAACCGTAACTAGAATGTTCGGGGCAACATCTGAAAGCACAGCGCGTTAAAACATTCAGGCACTTTGCCAAATCCGAGGCACGTGCCCCGAATGTTTTAACATTGCGACTCCACTGGCTACGTTTCATATTTTGAAACTGGATTGAACATCGTTATGACAAAAAAGCCACCGCTATATTTCAAACACAGCCAACCAGTTTCGATAGATCGTCCATCTAAGTTGGACAAAGGTTCTTAGAAATCACCCCTGCTATTTCAGTCGGTCCAGTATTTCATCGTTTGGATTGAAATATCATCTTGTGTGTACTTATCCCTAACTTCTTTAGGACTTATTTCTTTAAGCGGCAGGAACCCATTTCCATACAAAAATAAAACACAGTTAACCCAGTCCACATACTACCTTAAAAGTTTACCCTATCCATAATAAACACAATATATAAATATGTTTATAGATTTATCCTAATGGCAAATATCCCTCTACTAACAAGTTTGGGTTATAAAAGGCCTGCAGTCTTCCTTTAAAATAGCCCTAATAACTAAGTGGACACAGTGGGATGCTTACAGTCAGGCATGGAACAAGCTTGCAGAAAAAACTCATCTAAGGACCCTATATTATATCTGTTGAAAAGTATGAGGATGGGGGGGGAATCACACAAAAAGCAGGTACTGATAAAAAAAAATTCAGGGGGAAGAGGTGAGTGGATGTATTTTCCAAAATTCATAGGACAATTTGCCAAGTTAGAGTGATAAAGAGGATCATTTCCTTTGACACCGTTCGGTAGGCTCATGTTGGATGCACATGGATTGATATAAATTACATTTAGATCAATATTAAAAAGGGCCCTAGGTATGGCAGGTTTTGACCAGTAGTATTTATGGTATACATTCTTTTCATATTGGGCGGCAACTGTGGCAGCCCGGGATGGTGTCATTGTGGATCTAAGACTCCCTGTTTCTAATGGTTAAATACCTGTTATGTAAAATGTTTACAGGGTAACCCCCTTTTTAAAAGCTGAATATAATGAGTTGGGGTGCTCTCTGATATACACTACACATTTAGCTCATATTCAAATAACCAGAAAGAGGATATCTGTGTGGAAGGTGTAAGTCTATAAAAGGGGTCTGCAAAGGTCACACAGATAAGGAACAAGATACTGTGGATCAAAGTGGCTGATATAAATATGGTAATTTACTGAAGTGTGAAGTAAGATGGGGCCAGCCAGACATAATGATTGCTACATGCTGGGGGAATTGATTTGGTGATGGAGTAATTCTTGAATTATTGCTGGCCATGCAGGCAGAATTGGCTAAATACAAAGTTATTTGGAGGACCTTAAAATTGCATATAAAAATTGTAATAAATGCAAAGACCCCTGCTCTCTATGGTAGGAGGACAGAAAGTGAAGTGGATTGTGGTGTTTATTTGGAGTATATTGACTGCAACACAGGTCCGTGTATAAGACCCCGTGTATAAATCCTTGTATAAGATCCGTTTTTACCACTGTTGGGAGGATAGATTATTGGAACTATATATTTACTAACAGATAGTTGTACACCAACTTCAAGGACACACAATAATACGGCCGGGTCATATTCATAGACAGGGACAACCCCTGGAGACGCACATGTTATGCGGGGAACCTGTTTTGTGCACTGTCCTGCTTTGTGCCAGATCACCAGAGTAACCCACTTTGTGCCATGCTACCCTAAATCCTGTCCATAAAGCATGATTCTGGTACAAATTGGTGGGCAGGGTGCTAGTAATACCATTTATTCTCCCTGTTTTTCTCTGTATATGTTGTTCTCTGTATTAATTAATTATACATATTATTGTTGAATTTACTAATACTAGAGATAATTATGCTCAGAAAACCTATGATCCAGTCTAGAAAGGCCCAACTGCCCCAGCAAAAGCAGTAAACGGGCATGTCAAGGGACAACATCTCTGTTGATTATAGTCACCCACCTTGTATTAAACTGCAGACTAAGCATCCCTATTCCCAACATTGCTTAGGCACTTTTGGTACAAAACACCTAAATCACATAAATGTGTGCAAATGTGCATAAAAAACGGTACTATGGTGAGAATGTCTACCTATTTCTTCTTTTTAAATTAATAATAAAATATCACACCATGTCACTGTAAAACAGTTGAAGTTACCTTTGGTTTTAGTTTACCAAAGGTTTTCATTCAGTGTCATTGTATATTAACACTATAAAGTCACATTCATCTGGGCTTGTTTCACCTAACTGATGAGGATTTAGATGTTTTGGTGAAACCTCTACAGGTTTAGTCAATGAGAATCCTAGCAGAACACAATGGGCCTCATTTACCCAGACCGCTGGGCAATATATGGAGTAAGTCACGCTAACCTGTTTGCTACCAGTTACGCGACTTTAGCTTCATATTAGCGTTGGATGCGCAATCAAATGTTATTTTATATAGTGTCATGATAGGGATCCTGCTGTAAGCAGATCTAGTATAGTTATTAATATATAATGTCCGTAATAAAGGATCCATTTTTTTTTATTTATTTGTACCTTGTGTTTTCCCCCTCACTCGTATTTCTGTACCATTTGGTGGAGGTGTCATAAAACTCAGCAGGGATGCCCAGGATGTTATTCCTTGGACCTATTTAAAGGATACAGTAAACTAGAGTCTCTGATCTCAGCAGAGGTTCAAACGACCTGGGAATGTGACTTTGTAGTCCTATATAAGGCACAATCCTTTTTCTATAAAATATTCATAACCTGCCTATGTAATAGAATATGGCAAGCCGATATGAATATGGTTCCAGTAGTTGACACGTTCGGTACAAACACAACATCAGTATGTGGCCTCTGGTTAACTCATATTTTCCATATCTGTCACTGTTGGTGTCTGTCACGGGTAAATCTATGACAATACTAATTTAGTATTTCCAGTTGGTAGCACCTTGGACCACAGAGATATGAATTCTGTAAAACATAATGTCACTGCGGGTGTGTCTTCCATAGGTAATCACATATCCTGACACCCCCTCGTCAGCCTACACCTGTTGTGATTGGTTGGGGTATCTTTGCCCTCCTTTTGCCTGGGTGTAGATAAGGAGCCCACAGCTACGGAAGGAGGCTCCTGATTTGACATCTTAGAAACATCAAAGTGATTACAGCGAGTTACCTTTTTGAGGCCAAGGAACTCTTTTACATCAATAGAACTTTATTCTTTTAAGACTTGGGACTTTGACCAGCATCTAATATTTTCCCTTTATACCCCTTCATTTTACTTGTTGCTTGTTTTATGTCTGTTTTATTAATTATTTTTGTAACCACTATTGCACAACCGTTTTTGTTTTTCTTTTATTAAACAATATTCTATAAAATCGTTCACGCTGTTCTCCTAGTGCTCTAACAGAACTAGTAAGAATCCTGTCCTCTGAACGCTACGTATAGTCTTGATATGAGCTGACTATTCCTGTCTGAGTGGCAGCGAGTGATACAGGTATCTAGTATTATTTTACATTTATAGCCTTAAGGCTGGTAATCGGTTTTCCACGGCCGTTAGTAAGTGGGTTTTTTGCAGTAGTTTATATATACCTGTTAAGGGTATATGTTAGTGACGACAACCTTCAAGCTGGTTTTGACCCTGGTGGCTGGGAAAGCTCTGTTTTGGTCTGAGGTTGAGAGCTGTAGTTCCGCACATATAGTATTTGAAAAAGACCAGGGAGTAACTGCCGGGCCCCCCCGCAGATTGGACACACACAGGCTCCCCTAGGCAGGAGAATCGACGCCCAGTGTTTTTAAACAGCTGATCCCACATATGAAGAAAGAACACAGCAGTTAGCTGTTTTATAGGCCTGTAACCGAACTTCCAGTTTGGTTCTGGTCTTTTAAACAGCTGACTGAGCGTATGTTTCCTTAATATTAATCACCTTTTTTAAAACACCCATTGGCAGATTTCTCAGCAATGGATAGTGGGGCCCTCTTAACCCACAGTCCCCTTGCAGTCGCGGAGTGGGGTAGTTACACCACTGATAAAGACATGCGTCTATCCAGTTCAAACCTTCTCAGCAATTCCCACATTTCCTGCCTACTGTTGATCCAGAGGAAGGTGGAAAAGACCGTCAGAATTTGAAGGGGAAATAATAATTTCTTCCTAACTACAAGTGGCAATTGGAAAATACCTGGATCAACTCTAACTTGAACATCACAATTTTCAATGGAAGAGAGTCCATAGTTTTTCAAACTAGAAAGATAATCAAAGCACATTCCTAGGCCCCATACAATCTCATATCTGCACATTGACATGACTTTATACCAAAAGGGTTTTAGTATTACATTACTGTGATCACTGAATGACAAGCCTTCCAACCACGTCAAGTGTAACCCGCAGTCGGAAGGTCCTAACTCTAACCTTTTTACATTTCTTTTACGTTCAATTAGATTAGCAAACTTTTGCATTTCTCTCAACACACTGGATCCATATACCGGCTCTTTCACTCCCCCCCCCCACCTTTGGCTTTTTTAAAATGAGGGAAGAGGCCATCACCCAGTGCTTATATTAAAGGATAGGACCTCCAATAAAGGGGCATGTTGGGGAGCTATCGACACATGTACAAAGGTTAGATGGTTAGGACCTTCCAGACTGGGTGTTACCTTGACGTGGTTGGAAGGCTTTTCATTCCATGTGTACACAGTATTCTACTTAAACCCTTTGTTTATAAAGTGTTAAATGTATGTAATGTTAACATATGGACAAGGAACGTGACTGGTTCAGAAGAGGTGTTAAGAGGGAGGGCCGTTTTATGTGAATAAAAGAACCAGCCTTCAAAAAGGGTGGGGGGTTCGACACCAAGTCTGCATGTAAATGCTGTTTTTGGACACCTTACTCTGTCTGCCGTTCCTAATACACCTTCTAGCCACTATCCAATCACGCCCTTAAACACTTGGCTGGTGATTGCTATTTTGGATTTCCAGGGTACTAATTGCCACAGAATCTTGTACAGTCATTCTGAATTGAGAAAGCACAGTCGGATTGACTAGCGAAATGTATTTCAAGAACTAAACTTTCAAGTCCAGTTGATCTAACTGAATACAACAGATATACCATGACCTGATGAGAGAACCTCACAAGCATATTACCCATCCTACTACCCAAAGATCCAACCCGCTGTTCACAACTGCCCTGCCATTCTATTACACACTAACCGACTCTGCAACCTTATGTCCTCATCCACCATCATCCCTCTAGACTGTAAGCTCTTGGGCAGGGTCCTTTCTCCTATTGTGTTCATGGTGATTGCGTACGAAAATCATTACTCTCGTTTACTCATATTTGTATTACCTGTGTATGTAATATGGTTGTACTTTGTATAAATTTCTTACCCTGTATGGTATGTATGACTATGTAATTGTTAAAGCACAGAAAGAAATGTTGCGCTATATAATCCATATGCATAATAATAATGATACCCTGTCTACCCTGCCTCCTGTGGTTACAAGCTCAAAAACATCTCTGCATTTTTCCCTTTTTTCTTTTTCTTTCACAGAACGCTACCAAAGTCTAGTTCATGACTCTTTCAATCTTCACTGCTGACTACTGTACACCCCCTTGTGCATCTTAGCAAGCACGCGACTGGCGCTGCTCAATCAAATCCTTAACTCTGCTGCCAGGATCGTTCACCTCTTCTTTCCTGCTTCTCACACGCGCTCCAGGCTTCTGTCAAGCTCTGCCTTTCCCATCAACCAAAGGATCACCAATTTAAGCTGCTAACATTATCCTACAAGGCGCTCTCTCTTCAATTACAGCCCCGCCCATACATCCTGATCTAGAAAAACAGATACTAAACCAAGGCCCGTACCTCCACTTGTTAATGATTCTTCTCATCTCATCCCCTTATCACCTCTTTCCCCTGCCATATACAGGACTTTCTAGCTGCTGCCCTCTGCTCTAAACTCTCTTCCTCGCTTTTACGTCACTCGCCATCACTGTCATAGCTCTCAAACACACCTCAAAAACTAATTTTCAGGCAAGGTTACAATCTGTGCCTGGACACACATCCTACCACTCTTATACTTGGCCCATCTGCCGAACCCGCTAGTATACCCCATTGACAACTTAGTTACAGCTACTTTCATCCCCATACTCTAAACTGTAAGCTCTCGGGGCAGGGCCTCCTTTCAGTTTTAACCACAGTAATGCCTGTAAATTACACACAGAATGGCTGCTGTACGTACCAGCACTTAATTTTTGCACTTTGTATTACTTTGCACAACCCTTGTATTAACCAATGTTTTCCTGTATGTATTTTAATGCAACTGTAAAGCGCCCATGGAAGATGTTGGCATATTAATCACACCATAATAATAATAATATGTAGCGTTAGCATGTTTGACCAGGGGGTTAAGTATGTTTCATCAGTCCCTGATCATGTTCTCTGTGGGGTGTTCATACTATAACAATGGGTCTTCCTGGATTCCTTGTTGTTGGATGTTGGGAAGCATGTATCAAAGGTTCATTTCGCCTTGGTCATGTATCAGTTGTGTTCATTTCAGACTGTGAGTTTTGTGGATAATGTTTTAATAATTGATTTGTTCCTTTTGGTTTGTATTGCTTGGTTGGGGTCTTGGGAAAGTTTAACAGTATGGTATGTGTGCAGTGAGTGTCTGTAACCTTCTTCAATGTATTTGTAGATCCATAATGACAAGCCCGCACCTTTATCTGCTGGTTTAATGGTATGGTGCTATTCTTTCTGCTCTGAGGTTGTTTATGGCTATCCTCTCTGTGGTGGGATAGATTGTTACTAGACTTCTTCTACTGGTTTGTTCCTCGAGACGAGATTCTCAGTCTAAAACTTTCTAGTATTTGTCCATTTTTGTATTTTGTCTTGGTTTAGGGGTAAATGTGCTGTTGGTTATCCTCTGTCGTATTTGGCTGTGTCCCTTTGTTTAGTGATGAATATTCTTCATTCTAAGCCTTCTCAAAAAAAAATCTTCATGTCAGAGTATAGCCAACTTTATCCGGTAGTGGTGGACAAATGTAAGTCCTTTAGAAGTACCTTAATTTCTGAGTTTAGACACATTAAAATAACTAGAGGGTTTATAACAACCCAGGTTTGTCATGTTAGATTGGTATAGGGACTCAAATTGGTCTCATCAAGGTTGTTTTCTTGATTTATGTAGTGTTATTCTCTGCTTAGTGTGTTGTAAGGAGGTGGGTACTGTATTTGTTGCAGAGGGTTCAAGGTATGTATGTAGTAGGGTCCATTCCTGATCATGGTGTTATTGGTTATAATTTCCATAAATTTCTAGCGTTTCACTGCATGGCTTGTTTTTGAAATCTCTGTGTCGTTATCATCTTTTGTTTCTGAAGAAATCGTGTATAGTTCTCTGTGTGATAAGGACTCTATCATTGTACGCTGTTCATTGTCTTTCTTTTGTAATAGTATGTTTAAGGAATTTGTGGGGGGTTTCGATGTCCATTGCAAACTTTTCCACATATATGGAGTTGTGGTGTAGATATACAGGAATCTTTTAAGCCTTATACACGAGGGATTGAGTTTATTTCTTGCTCTGGAATAAGAAGATGTCTCTGTTGTATTTGGGTTTTCCCGTTGTGATAACGGTTGGTGAAGACTGCTTCTTTTATGGTGGCACATTTCAGTATTCTCCACTCGATAGTTAGAAAAATATTGTAGTGCCGTATTAGTCCAATATATAGATGTAAAAAAATAATACTGTGATACTTTTTCTATGGAACTAACAGTTTTCGAGGGCTACGCGCTTCAATCATGTCAGCAGTCTCGATTTAACAAAGGTTTAACAGAAAGTAAAAAGCAGTTCCAAAAGATAATAAGAAAAGCAAAACAACAAGGGGGGTGGACCAAAAAAAAAGGGGAAAAGAGCAAAAGGTGCCCATGAAGTGTAGAGGGCAATAATATGAGAGGAGAGGAGAACAGTCATAGTGAGTGGCCAAGAAATGCAAGGGGGGAAGAGAAGTAGGAGGACCCCAAGGAGACCCAAAAAAAAAAACACAGTAAGAAGCAAGAGGACAAAAAAATGTAGAGAGGTAATAAAATAGGTAGAGACAGTGAAGCAAAATCGTAAGATTGCTTGTCACTAAATAACTGTAGTCCATATGAAAAAGTATCACAGTATATTTTTTACATCCCAATAACTATTATTTAACATAGAAAAACATCTAGATTTGCCATATCTACAGAACCTTTATACCTTAGTAAATTATCCCATACCCACATGGTAGAAAAACAATTCTAGGGGATAAGAAACCTCCTAAAGATTTGGATTTTTCCTTCGCTACACATTTTGTTCCATGGGTAAGAATGTTTTAAGTTTAGTATCCTCAGGGTGAAAATGCGGTTATAAAAATCCTCTGGATGATTTTTGTGGCCTTCAAAATATTGTCCACGAAACATGTAGAGAAATAAACTTCTCCAGGAATCTCTTTACTTCAATTCATATATTTAATTATCCTAATAGTTTTTACGTCTAAGATTGAAGGTATTCAGGAAATATCCCAGATTCCTATTATCTCTTATTGGGGTATAAAGGGTTTACTGTTTTCTTCTCTTTGTGGCATTAAGTCTGACATTTTCTAGAAAGTGCTTGAAGAACGCATCCGTTAAAACTCCCCACTAGCGACTCCTACCCTCGAACTAAAGGATTCAAGTCTACATGTTGTAATCAAAGTCGTCAAACTTGTGAACAGTTCCTCCTTAAAAGGAGCGGAACTTTCCAAGGTATTCCCCTAAAACATGGATGGATGACCAGATAGTTGTTACCTGCAACTTGCAGTAATAGAATCTTTTTATCCATTATACGGTGTAATTGGAGATAAACTAAAAAGTTCAAGTATATCCCCCAAAATACAAATAAACTTTAAATTAAATTGATTATATTGAAAAAAACCTGCATAAAAACCTAAGCAGCTGATAAGACCCGCCCCAGGGGCACAATCGCAAATTGTCATGTAGTCGTGGTTGAACATTGCTACAGGACATGTTTAGCAATGTATTTGGTCATCACAAGTGGCCTGTTAATACACGTTCTTTTCCCACCACCCCATGCATAGATTGAATACCGTGGGGAGAATTTTGCCCCATCGCGGCTCCCTTATTTGTAGAAAATATTATTGTTCAACAAAAAAACCAAACTTACCTCTAAAACAAAATCTTTCTGAGGACAGTGATACACTATGGTATGTAGATGGTAATTTGAATTCCCCCATACCTTTCTGATGAGGGATGCAGGAATATAGGAGCAGTGACATCAATAGATGCCAATTGAAAACTCTATCAAGCATTCAAGGAACCCAAAACTAAACTAACGGTTGCGTAACCGTGCTACAAGATCTGAGATAGTATCCAATACCTGCACATGTGTCTTCCCAGGGGGCCTCTAAGTTTGTGATTTTGGGCAAAATTAAAGATTGGTAAGACGGGTGCAGGTAAAGAAGATAACTTCGCATAGTATATGCACCAGACCACTGACATAACCTCTCCAACAATATGAGGCATGTCATACACATACCTACCGTTAGGATTAGCATCCGCACCCATAATATCACAATCATAGATTTTACCCTAATCGTCTTCCTTCACTTCCTCATGATTAATATTTCACTCTCCTGATCCTTCTAGATCTAATTATTATAACCATTCAGCAGGAGCTTTTGGTATCCAATTTTTTAAAAATCTCTTTTACGTACTAAAATGAATTCAATCACCTTAGGACCAAACGTAAGATCTTTTCCAAACACTTTCTCAGGTACTCGCTACACATAATTGAAAAGGGATTTTTAATGACACTCAGATCACCATTCCTGTTTCTCGCCCCCCCTTGCTCCCCCCTCCTGTCCTATAAAAGTAACTCGATTAGTTCGGTTCTTCCCAAATCCCTCTTGACCCTCTGTGTATTTTTCACACTCTTCGTTCACCCATGGGTCCATCTAATTGAATAATCTTAGTATAGTTTAGTGCTATAGCATTGCCTATAGCATTGTCAGATGAGGTTAAGTACTGCCTATAAGTATGGGTTTCCATCCAACACCCCAAGGAGCATACCAACACTCTCCTATAAGTTTAGAATCCAATGTGATGTTGGAGAAACCAAAGTCGACAACACCGCTGCGCTTGAAAATACGTAGTGTTTTATTACCACAGAATACACACAACAGTTTCAGGTGACATGCGCCCTTATCAAGTGGAGAAAAAAGTGAACACACTGTTCTTATATGGTGACTAAAACAGAAGGCTAATTACACGACCCGTTCCCCTCTATCTTCCTTTGAAACAAAGGTCAAGTAGTCCAAGAAATTAAAATGGTGCTTAAATCAATTCAACTACTCAGTGTACATTACATCACCACTATTTCCATTAAAACAGGTAGTTCCTGTAGGCAGGTAAAATGAGATTAAATTAACATATAGTTTTAAACAATATTATGTGTTCAATCCCCACTCAACTAAATTTTTAAATTTCAGCAGTTTCAAGGTCAGTAGTGCAAAGGTGCAAAACGTTGCAGTAAATTTAAAATTCCTCCTTGTTTGTAACAATCTTTGTTGCCACAACTTCACATAATTAAGTTGTCTCAAGTGCTTTAACCTTTACCAACAAGCCATAAAAGTCCACAGTCATAATAGCCAAATGTCCATGTATAAAGAAAGTGTCCCAACATCCGATGTGAATACTCTACAATCTATAAAATCAAAGGGATTCCTTAAGTAAGGATAAAATAGTTTGTTGTAATAAAAAGGCAAGCACTTATGGTCTGGCTCCGCTAATAATTTTGTATGCGCAACACATGAGCAACCAACTTGACAATTTATGTCCTAGCACCTGTTTAATAAATGCTCTGTTTAAATATATAAAGCAGGGAAAAAGTGGCTAATAAATGATTTCTTTATCGTATAAATGCAAACTGCCTACTAGAGGCCTATCTACTGTATATAAAAAATACGAGGGGCTGTCTTGCTCTTCCCTGCCTTCCAAACATGCCTAATGTATCCTAAACTAAATACCTGGTATTCTGCTATTATGACATCATGGAAAATATAGCACCACCTACTATATTTACACCCTTGCTGTAGATAAACAATTCTAGCGATTCAATTTCAATCTTTCAATATGTCGATATTTTGTTATAGTACCTATTCTTTCTGGCACATATTCTTTCATATTTGTAATCTGTAAGGATAAGAAGTTCAAGAAACATAATCAAAACTACAAAAAGCAAAATAATGTTACATGATCATTAAGAGCCCTTGAGGTTAACTGTATCTATATTGTTTGATCCAATAGTAGTTCCTTTTGTAACAGTCTCTTTTTTAAATTGCCACCTCTTGTCTGTTTGTCCACCTTCTCCAATACCATCCTTTAGTTGAGTTTGGTTATGATTATTCTCAAAAAAATTCTAGATACAGTTTGTGATCGGTATATGTGTTAGGTTGTAGGTTCCGATATACCCCCTGTGCTCCTTTATTATCCTTCTTTGATTGTCTGAATGGTCTGGCCAATATACCTTTGACCCGGGAGTGCACTGTTAAAAATATATTACATTGTGATGTATTAATGAGGAACCAATGTTCGTTTAATGGGAATTGACATTACCATTTGCAGGTTGATTTACAGGGTCTCCTTTAATAATAGGATACAACAAATGACAGGTCAAACATGGGGTAAAGTACTTTTTTCTTGGAGTGTAAATCTCCCTTTGATTGCGATTGGTTTATCATTTTAGGAATCTTCTCTCTGTAGTTTTGCAATAGCCCTGTTTAGCCTGTTCATGTTTCGTGGTTATATCCCCTATCTACAAATTCTTTTCTAATATGGTAGCTGCCTCTTCATATATGTCAGGTAAAATAATAATACATTTCAAATGGATGTCAGTCCTAGGCACAAATATCAATCACATACTCACGCTGTTAGAGAACAGAACCACAAGACAACTGGAGTCTCTTAATGAACTGTTGTTTTATTGTTTACATTTTCAAGATTATTTATACCATTTGAATTACTAGCATAATGTTCCAGATTAAATTAGTTGCATATTGATTAGTCAAGTATTATATTTACGCCAATCAATGTTCAAATTTAGCTCCAGATCACTGAGAGTTAAAACTTTGTTCCCCTATCTCATTTCCAACCTTGGACTTTGGTGGACTGTCCACTTTTATTATCTAATTATTCAATGTGTCTTTATGACTTATGAACAGTTACTCTTATCAAACTTGACAGCTCACAGCGATAATCACTACACCCTGCTAAACAGGTCGGGAAACATTATTCTGTAATTAACGCTTGGTAATACTGAATCTGGTATTGAACTTATTTACTTATATGAAAGAATTAACATAATATAAGATAATATATATTCCCCGCGATGAGAACCCTTTTGGGCCCTCATAAATTGTGCCCTCAGGGATTGCTTTCATTATATGTGGGCTTTGAAACTGCTCTAACTATTGTTTCTATCATGGGTTGCTGTATCAGTTTAGTGCGTTATGTATGACTAATAAGGAGATGTGCATGTCCAGAAAATGAAAATGGATGTGTCTTTTTTTGATCTCATAGGTTAAACCTCATAGTGGATGTTTCCCTTTAGCTTCGATTCACCATCTCTTAAAGTTAGACTCACCTCCCTTCCACCAATATGAGCACATCACTATATATCTCCACATAGTGTAATATGTGTGTCTTTTATACCCACTGTTCAAAAAAAGTTGCGTTCCAGTTTATGCACCAAAAATGTAGGGAATGCTAGCGCCATGGCACCCCCCGTTGAGTGTACCCCTGGAGTCTGCATATAGTAGTCCCATGTATTAAAGCGAAAGTAGTTTTTTTCTCATAACTATGCGCAGACAATCTAATAGTGAAGTAAATTATGATGCTCCAGTGTTAGTAACCATAGTAGCTTCCAAATACAGTTGATTGCTCCTCTGCGTGGGGATTGATGTGTAAGGCTTTCTTCACATCGATGTCTACACAATAACACAAATTATATGGTATGTATAGGTGGTAAATTTCTGCAGTAGGCTGTACTGTCCTTTACACATGTGGGTATGTTTGACGTCCCTTGTAAATGGTGATCTACACATTTGGCCAACAGTTTTCAAACATGATCCAATGCCAATACATTGGTCCGCCAGTGTTGTACAGATTACTTTATGTAAACGTATACAATACGTGGGTAACGTGGTACTCCACTATGAGGACTCTCCCTCAATAGTATTGGAGATAGCCACGCCCCCGTGTACGTTGATCAATTCAGTTCTGTATCTTCAAAAACTGGTATCATGTTTTAATTTTAAATATGTTCAATAATGTTTAACTGTCTATCAATTTCCTAATATACTTTGTTTTGTTCATTCACCAGTGGCTCCCCGTTTTATACCGATATTGGGGTTACTCTAAGGGATAAAGTCCTGATTTTCCCCCCCATGTAAGCTTCCTCTGCTTCCCCACTTTTATTCATATTAGGTGAACTTCTTTGTACAACGACCTTTTCAAATGCATCTATAGTGTATAGCTAATGTTAGTTTCTCCTCTCGTAGCTCTCCTCACAAGTGTATACACGATCCACTGGAATCCCCTCATCCCTCTGTAGTTTTCCGTCTGGTAGTGATGATTGCTTGTAACTGTTCCCTTCTGTGTTGTAAATTCACAGAAGCTTTTACTGCGCCTTCTGCTTCCCCATTTTTTGCTTCAAGATTTTGTATGCTTTTTTTCAGGCATGTGAGTTTGGTGTGAGATTTCTAATGGTTGAAGCATAAAGTCATTACACTGCACTTATGACAGATAGAGTGCCAGTTTTGTACAATAGTAGGGTCCCAACCCCAAAATTAGGTTAATTTCAAACTCGTAGGTCCCTAGGTTACGCTTCTTTCAAATATATTGTGTTAGTGTACTTATATGGAGCTTACATTGATTACTCTTTTCCAAGATTTACAACTGCAGGAGAATAAAGACACTTTACTGCAAGTTTGCACCTTTGCCCTAGCGAACTTTGAACTGGATTTTAAAAATGTATTATGGAGGGGATTTGAACCCTATACATTGTTTAACTATATGTATTTTAATCAATTTTACCTCTGCACTACCTGTTTTTTTATGGAAAATGGTTATGTAATATACCGTATATACCGAGTGTAAACAGTCTCGAGTATAAACCCGGTACCTAGTTTTAGAAAAAAGGAAGAAAAATACTTGACTCGAGTATAACCGAGGGGGTAGTATTGCCACTTAAGATGTTTGGAAACTCAACTCCCAGCATGCTTTATTGCTGGGAGTTGTAGTTTCAACATCTTAAGTGGCAAATACTTACAAATAAGTAAAACCTTTATTGTGCACAAATAAAGGAGGATTTACCCCTATTTGCATTTTTTGCAACTTAAGATGTCTAAAACTACAACTCCACACGCTTATTCTTGGAGTTGTATTTGCCACTGGTGTATAGTTCTCCTACCTTGTCTGGCGGCCCTCGCTCGCTGCCCTGCTCCGCATCCTCGGTGCTCATCCGGATGTGTCACTACTTGCGCCGCAAAGTGAGAGGTGCCAGGTAGTGACATCAGTAGGATGCGGATCGCGCGGCCGTCGGACAGGTGGAAATAGACTGACTCGAGTATAAACCGAGGTAAGATTTTTCAGAGCTTTTTTTAAAGCCGAAAACCTCGGTTTTATACTCGGTATTTACGGTACATACTGAAGTAGTTGAATTTGATTTAAGCACAATTTTAACTTCTTGACTACTTGACCTTTGTTTCAAAGGAAGTAGAGGGGACGGTAATTAGCTTCCTGGTTTATAGTCACCATATGCAACTTGTGTTCAACTTTTTTCACACTTGATAAGGGCTCATGTTGCCCGAACGTGTCGTGGTCTATACCGTGGAATAACACTACTATTTTCACTACTATTTTCACAGCGCAGCCTGTTTTGTACTTGGTTTCTACACAATCAACCATTTGGATTATATAGTTAGTGCTACTGTGTTTCATTGGACTGATTCCAAGTGTTCCTTCTGTATAACCAGAATGAAAAATCCTTCCGCATGGTGGTGTGGGTCGAGGATCATTTAGACAAGGATGTTAAGAAAAACTGTCCATAGCCTTTTTCTTACGTGTTTTTAAAGTGCTGTGGGGAAATGGAAGAAATAGGAGGAATTACTGCAACTGTCACATTCATTATCTGAGAAACTAACATGTTTAGGGAATTGAGTCCCTTCCCTATTCTAAATCCTGTGATGGCTTGGGCTGATTGTACCTGAAGCCATGGAAATGATGGTGAGTGGATTGAGACCATATTTGGGTGTAATAAGCTGAGAGTACATTGATTCCAGAGAGGTGGACTATACTAAGGGTCTAGGCACCCGGATCACCTGTGAGATTTTGTGAGTTGCTTTATTCTCCAGTTTAACTCCCCTTCTTCTGTCAGTTTATGTACTGTTTGTTTATTTGTATTAAATCATAAATATTGTTGCATTTGGACTAGAATGTTACTTAATTTTTTCTACAAATATATTGTATTACTATCATAATAAAGTAGAAATCTTGTGAGTATGTATGTATGTGCTCACCTCACCACACCCGAATGCATCCACATTATGTCGACATTCCTCCTCTGAAAGGGCGAGGACGTAAAGCTCAGTTTGAACAACAAAAGCCTGCACATCACTTGCAGAGTGTGACACAATCAATTCAGTAACTCAGATGAAGGGCCTGGGCTCTGTGCCCTGTCCGACTTCAACTACACAGACACAGAAAAGATTATAAGGAGGGAACAAACCACGCAGTGTAGCTACTACTGCATCAACAAGTGCTTTATTGCGACATGGTTCAGACCTTCACAGGGTCCTTTCTCAAGCAAAGCAGTAGCTACACTGCGTGGTGTTCCCTTCCTTATAATCCTTTATGTGATATTGTGCCAGTTACAACTGCTGGTTACAAGTGGGAAGGTGAGGATCCGAATGACCCCTGGTGCATTAGTGATAACTAATATCGGTTACCTACACAGACACAGAGTCCACTTCAGTGACATAACAACATTGTGATGTACGGCTACAGCACTCAGAGAGCTTGCAGACACAGAACAACAGCTTTTAACAAGGCAACTTTCTTAAGGCAGTGGTGTAACTAGGAATCACTGGGCTCCCCAGTAAAACTATTATGGAGGCCCCTATCCATCCTTAATCATATGGTTTTCTGGGAGGAGGCTATATCCCCCGCGGTTTCTCCCCGGCAGTTACAACCCTGCCTTAAAGGACAACTCCACCCTCATAAGAACATCTTTTAGAAAGAATGGCCTCTTTAAAATATGTTGATATATCATACTTTGTTCCTATGATTCTTACTGTATGCCTGCTATGCTTCTGGATGCCTCATGGAAACTGGCAATTTAGAAACTGCACTGAGCATTTACTGAGCCTGGGCATGTTTAGAAGAGGCAGAGCTGATAACATTCAATCATTGGCATGGCGATGTCAACTGTCAAATCCATATACGTTACTAATGGAAGAACCAGGAGCAGAAACTGGGGCAACAGACATTGTGCAGATTTCAGTTAGACTTATAATTTCAGATTTAGAACTATACGTTTATGGTTTTGGGGGGGTGATTTACCTATGTAAGTTTTCATTTAGAGGCTGGACTTGCCCTTTAAGGCTGTAACACATTACAATTTGCTCCTGGAAGATTTCAAATATAACCTCTGGAAATACTTTGTTACTATTGGTGATATGAATGACATTTATATACAAATATAACCCTGGAACTATGTTAATATGGTGATTTGAATCACATTTATATACAAATATAAACCCTGGAAAGACTTGTTACTATAGTGATATGAATCACATTTATATACAAATATAAACCCTGGAAAGATATGTTACTTTGGTGATAGGAATGATATTAATCAAATAAAACCCTGGAAAGACTATGTTTACTATTGGTGATATGAATCACATTTGTATACAAATATAAACCCTGGAAAGACTATGTTACTATTGTAATTTGAATCACATTTTATATCAAATATAACCCCTGGAAAGACTATGTTACTATTGGTGATATGAATCACATTTGTATACAATATACCCCTGGAAAGACTATGTTACTATTGGTAATTTGCATCACATTATATACAAATAAAACCCTGGAAAGACTATGTTACTATGTGGTGATATGAATCACATTTATATACAAATATAACCCTGGAAAACGATGTTACTATTGGTGATATAATGACATTATATACAAATATAAACCCTAGAAAGACTATATTACTATGTGATTGAATGACATTTATATACAAATATAAACCCTGGAAGACTATGTTACTATTGGTGATATGAATCACATTTATATACAAATATAACCCTGGAAAGACTTGTTACTATTGGTGATATGAATGATATTTATATCAAATATAAACCCTGGAACTATGTTTATATTGGTGATATAATCAAATTAATATACAAATATAAACCCTGGAAAGACTATGTTACTATTGGTGATATGAATCACATTTATATACAAATATAAACCCTGGAAAAACTATGTTACTATTGGTGATATGAATCACATTTATATCAAATATAACCCTGGAAAGACTATGTTACTATTGGTAATTGAATCCACATTATATACAAATATAAACCCTGGAAAGACTATGTTACTTATTGGGATATGAAACACATTTAATACAAATATAACCCTGGAAAGACTATTTACTATTGGTGATATGAATCACATTTATATAACAATATAAACCCTGAAAAGACTATGTTACTATTGGTAATTTGAATCACATTATATCAAATATAAAACCCTGGAACATACTATGTTACTATTGGTGATATGAATGACATTTATATAACAAATAAACCCTGGAAAGACTATGTTACTATTGGTGATATGAATCACATTTATTTACAATATAAACCCTGGAAAACTATGTTACTATTGGTGATATGAATACACATTTATATACAATATACCCTGGAAAATACTATATTACTATTGGTGATATGAATCACATTTATTACAAACATAACCTGGAAAGACTATGTTACTATTGGTGATATGAATCACATTTTATACAAATATAAACCCTGGAAAGACTATGTTACTATGGTGATATGATTCACATTTGCGGTTATTGTTCTTGCCCCCAAGTCACCAATGTGACCGTAAGGGACAACCTATTTAGTTCTGCTATAGGCCCCCAGGATGATAAGCGAGAGGACCTAAAAGAACCAAAAAAGGGTACATTTCCCTGTTAGGGTGTATACTTGGCAACAGTATAATCAAGGTGAATAATTTAACATAAATGTTTGTTTTACTTGCATTCCTCCTATGTATTTATATCAAAAATGTCCCTGCAGTTTACTTTATGTAGGAGAAACAGCACAAGCGGTTAAAAAATTTGATAACACTACCAATCTACTATGGCGAGAGCATGCTTCATTACCAGTACCCAACACTTCTGCACGAAAAGCATAATGTGAGTCAACTGAAATATCCATGATAGATCAAGTAGATCAAGGGAGTGGGAAAATGGTGAAGAATTACAGGCTAGAAATGAAATGGTAAGAATCGATTAGATACTATCTGGCCAAGGGCGATAATAAAGAGGATACTCCAGTACTATTTATATGATATAGTGGAAAGCTGATATATCAATAAGAGTGACTAGAAGAACAAACTCAAGTTAAAAAATGGTTATGCCTAAAAAATATTCTATATATTTTTTATTCTGAAAGAAATGTCAAGGATTGATTTAACTAAGTATGTTTCTAGAATTAGTAGTTATATCACTATGTTATTTAGATTAAATTATGTATATCACTATGCACTTTATGCAAAAAATTATAAATAACCCTTATCACCTTTAGCATGTTAGCACTTTATGAGAAACGTGCAAAGTGCACATATCACTTTAAATTTGATACATTTTTGATGTCTGATACATAAACTGTCTACGTGAATAATTAATTTGAGGGTGTAATCCTATGCACTCAAGAGGTAAAAGCAATGTTTGTCGGGTCACACTTTTTTTGAGGCTTGAGAAAAGGCAGAGACTGCCGAAACGTTGCTGTTTGATAAATAGGGCTGTCTCTTTTGAGAATACTTTATGGTGAGACTAGTCTTAGATTTTGCTAAAATAACTTGATTCACTACTCCGCTATTGCTATGATGAAATAGACAGGAAGCTCGGCTTAAGGCGACATCAGCTCTCTGTGAATAAGGCACTAACCTATCTGTATCTGATGCTTTTACATACAGGAATTCATTCCTTAGATTTTTTCATTCACACAAAATCAATAAAATACTTCTTGAAAGCATATTCTAGAGCTTTAAAAAAAAATGCTGAATGAGCGATTAAGGTTAGTGGAATGAAACACTTTATCAACCGCCACTTTTTATTAGTTATTGTTATGGTAGCCCTTAAAGGTTATTCCATCGATATTTTAACTTTTTTTTACTGTTTTACTGAAGAACAGGGGTAAATGCACTATTTCTTACCTCCCGTCTTTAAATCTTGCAGAGAGGAGGGAGACACTTACCCCGCATCATTTCACGCGCTGCAAGAGACGCGGCTGAAAGCCCCGACACCCCCAGTACTTTGCTCTGTGCGCTCATGCGCACACAGTGCGAAGGAGAGTGGACGCATCGGAGGCTGTCAGAAGCCGGCACTGGAGCGATCCCGGGTAATTTGTCTCCTGCTCTCCTGCAAGATTTACTCAAGAACGGATGGTAAGAGATAGTGCATTTACCTCCTGTTCTTCAGTAAAACCTTAAAAAAGTTAAATTACGAAGGACATACCCTTTAATTTGGCAAAAAACCAAAAATGTTGAAAACTTTCCTGCACTTCTCTGCTTCACGCAGTGAGTCCAGCAGGCTCTTCTTCTGAAAGAAGCTTGACATTCCACAATCTCCTGCTGGTGCCTGATTGTAAGTTCTCCTCAAATGAGCTCCTTGTTTCTTTTATCCACTTCCTTTGCTTCCTTCACACCCAACTCCAGTATCCAGCACTTTCACGCACTCTCCAGCTCTCTTTCCAGTTACTGATTTCAGCACCTAAGCTCTAGTATCAGCTACAGCCTCCTGCATTAAGTTATTGTGTCTGGTTCTCTATCCTGCTCTCCTTTTCCTGTTCCCCGTCCCTGCCTCGATCTCCCCCTATAGGAATCTAGCTCTAGTATTATGTTCCTCGCAGTAGTAAGATTAATACTGTGGTTGCTGCGCCTGGGACTTTTTGTAACATTGTATCCTGATCTCTAGTTCCAGTACCTGCTACTGACTGGAGCAGTTTGTAGAAAATGGTAGCTTTAGACCCGAGCACAGAACATACAAAGATAGATCTTTGGAGAGATTAAAGGCTAAATAAGGCTTAAAAATAATAAAATCATAAAGATTTATGAAACTAGTTAAAAAACCCTCATAAAAAAAGTAGACGATAATCAAGAGCTTGCATTTTGTTTTGGATGCTCCCAGGGCACTCCCAGGCACTCCATGTGCCGTGCGTAGCGCAGCTGCAAAATTTTTTAGGCCATGCCCTTCTCCGCCCGCCAATTAACCCACCCCACTAGTGTACTTAATAGAGACAGCCAAAAAGCACAGATGGACAAACACAACATAGATACACAGCCAGATAGTGAACACAACAGACAGAGATAGAGATAGAATTGGACAGAGATACACAAATTAATGACACAAAGGCACAGTAACTGGCAATTTCATTATATATTGGTAGCAATCTAGTAATTTTAAACTTACTGTTGTCTTCAGTGTAGTCAGACGATTGCCACACTTTGGCGAGGGAGACCTTCTTGTACCTTATACATGGAGTTCTGCCTCTATCTATCTATCTATCTATCTATCTATCTATCTGTCTCTGTCTATCTATCTATATCATCTATCTCTATCAACTTTGCATATCTATCTAACTCTATCTATCTATCATCTATCTAACTTTGTCTATATCTAACTGTCTATCTATCTAATTCTGTCTATCTAGCTAACTAACTCTATCTATCATCTATCTATCATCTATCTACTTTGTCTATCTATCTATCTCTGTCTATCTATCTATCTAACTCTATCTATCTATCTATCATCTATCTCTCTCTATCTATATATGACTACTTCGACTATCTATCTATCTATCTATCTATCTATCTATCTCTATCTCTGTCTGTCTTTCTATCTCTATCTATCTATCTATCTATCTATCTATCTATCTATCTATCTATCTATCTCTTTCTTATGTATTTATCTATCTATCTCTGTCTATCTATCTTATCATCTATCTATCTATTTATCTATCTATCTATCTATCTATCTATCTATCTATCTATCATCTATCTATGTATTATCTAACTCTATCTTTCTATCATCTATCAACCATCTATCTATTATCTATCTATCTCCGTCTGTCTGTCTGTCTGTCTATCTATCTATCATCTATCTATGTCTATTGAAAGGCATATTTTCTAGAGCTTTAAAAAAATGCTGAGATGAGCGATTAAGGTTAGTGGAATGACAAACCTTATCACCACCCACTTTTTATTATTTATTGTATGCTAGCCCTTAAAGGTATGTCCATCGTATTTTAACTTTTTTTTTAACTGTTTTTACTGAAGACCAGGGTAAATGCACTATTTCTTACCTCCCGTCTTTCAGTAAATCTTGCAGAGAGGAGGAGAACACTTACCCCGATCATTTTCAGCGCTGCAAAGACGCGCTGAAAGCCCACCACCCCCCAGTACTTTGCTCTGTGCGCTCATGCGCACACAGTGCGAAGGAGAGTGGACGCATCGAGGCTGTCAGAGAAGCCGGCACTGAGGCGAATCCGCGGGTAATGTCTCCTCTCTCCTGCAAGATTTACTCAGAACGGAGGTAAGAGATAGTGCATGTTACCTCCTGTTCTTCAGTAAAACTTAAAAAAGTTAAATTACGAAGGACAATACCCTTTAATTTGGCAGAAAACCAAAATGTTGAAAACTTTCCTGCACTTCTCTTCAGCAGTGAGTCCAGCGCTCTTCTCTTGAAAGAAGCTTGACATTCCACAATCTCCTGCTGGTGCCTGATTGTAAGTTCTCCTGCAAATGAGTCCTCTTGATTCTTTATCCACTTCCTGCTTCCTTCAACCGCATCCAGTATCCAGCCATTTCACGCACTTTCCAGCTCCTTTTCCAGTTACTGATTTCAGACACCTAAGCTCTAGTATTCAGCTACAGCTCCTCTCATTACGTTATTGTGTCCTGGTTCTCGTATCCTGCTCTCCTTTTCCTGTTCCCCGTCCCTGCCTAGCTCCCCATAATAGGAATCTCGCTCTAGTATTATGTCTCTGCAGTAGTAAGATTAATACGGTGTTGCTGCAGCGCCTGGACTTTGTAACATTGTATCCTGATCTCTAGTTCCAGTACCTTCTACTAACTGGAGCAAAAGTTGTGTAGAAAATGGTAGCTTTAGACCCAGCACAGAACAACAAAGATAGATCTTTGGAGAGATTAAAGGCTAAATAAGGCTTAAAATGATAAATCATAAAGATTTATGAAACTAGTTTAAAAAACCCTCATAAAAAAATTAGACATAATCAAGAGGCTTGCATTTTGTGTTGGATGCTCCCAGGGCCACTCCCAGGCACTCCATGTGCCGTGCGTAGCGCAGTGCAAAATTTTTTAGCCATGCCCTTTCTCGCCCCAATTAAGCACACCCACTAGGTACTTAATAGAGACGCCAAAAAACAGCAATGGACAACACAACATAGATACACAGCCAGATAGTGAACACAACAGACAGAGATAGAGATAAGAATTGGCAGAGATACACAAATTAATGACACAAAGGCACCAGTAAACTGGCAATTTCATTATATATTGGTAGCAATCTAGTAATTTTAAACTTACTGTTGTTCTTCAGTTGTAGTCAGACGATTGCCACACTTTGGGAGGGGACCTTCTTGTACCTTATACATGGATTCTGCCTCTTCTATCTATCTATCTATCTATCTATCTATCTTCTATCTGTCTATCTATCTATATATCTATCGATCTATCAAACTTTCATATCTATCTAACTCTATCATCTATCATCTATCTAACTTTGTCTATATCTAACTGTCTATCTATCTAATTCTGTCTATCTAGCAACTAACTCTATCTATCATCTATCTATCATCTATCTAACTTTGTCTATCTATCTCTGTCTATCTATCTATCTAACTCTATCTATCTATCTATCTATCTATCTATCTCTATCTATATATGACTATCTATCTATCTATCTATCTATCTATCTATCTCTACTCTCTGTCTGGTCTTTCTATCTCTATCCTAATCTATCCTATCTATCTATCTATCTATCTATCTATCTATCTATCTCTTTCTTATGTATTTATCTATCTATCTCTGTCTATCTATCTTATCATCTATCTATCTATTTATCTATCTATCTATCTATCTATCTATCATCTATCTATGTATTATCTAACTCTTTCTATCATCTATCAACCATCTATCTATTATCTATCTATCTCCGTCTGTCTGTCTGTCTGTCTATCTATCTATCATCTATCTATGTCTATCTATCTGTCTATCTATCTATCTCTATCTATCTATTTATCTCTGTCTGTCTGTCTATCTATCTCTGTCTGTCTATCTTTCTAGCATCTATCTATCATCTAGTTATGTCTATCTATCTATCTCTGTCTATCTATCTCTGTCTATCTATCTATCTCTATCTGTCTGTCTGTCTATCTATCTATTTATCTATCGCTGTCTGTCTATCTATCTTTCTCTATCTATCTATCTATCTCTGTCTATCTATCTATTTCTGTCTATCTATTTATCTATCTATCTCTGTCTGTCTATCTATCTCTATCTATCTATCTATCTATCTATCTATCTATCTATCTATCTATCTGTCTATCTATCTATCTATTTAACTATCTGTCTGTCTGTCTATCTGTTTATCTATCTTATCTATCTATCTAACTTTGTCTGTGCATCTATCAAATCAAAAAGAGCTTTATTGGCAGGATCAATTTACATTTTGACATTGCCAAAGCAAACAAAAAATAATAAAACATGTTAGTATTAGAGGTTGACGGTAGGGGGACATGGGTATCAATGGATAATTAATATATGGACAGTACTATAAAGGGTATATTTTGTTTTAGTCTTTAAGTCGATTGGGGAAGGATAAAGGGATAATTGGGCAAGTAATTCTTGGACATTGAGTTCATTTATGCTCCTCCTAGTCTGTGACATGCCGTTACATAGTGTGCCCCAATATTTACTGTGGCTTCCTCCTCTCCCAGCAGGATATAGAGTTTTCTCTCTCCATCTAAGCAGTTGAAGTCTGGGATAAAGTCCGACAGCATCTTGAAATGGGGGTCCCGTATTGTTTTGTATTTGGGGCAGTGTAGAAGGAAGTGGGTTTCATCTTCTAAGGTTCCCTGGTCACAGTGCTGGCACAGTCTGTTCTCTCTTGGTTTATATGTCTGTCTGTGTCGGCCAGATTCTATTTCTAGGCTGTGTGCACTCAATCTGTAGAGACTCAGGACTTGTCTCTCTTTAGGGTTTGTGATATTCTCCAGGTAGGGGGCCAGTTTGTAGTCTCTGTCCAGTGTCTGGTATATAGTTAGTTTCTGGGACTTTTTTATTTCTTTCTTCCATTCATCCACGTAATCCAATTGGCTCTTGGTTATGGCGGCTGTGATTTGAGGTTTAGACAGGTTCTGTGAGTGTGGGTTTGATGTTAGTAGGGAGCTGATGAGTTTCAGTGCACATGGGTTTTCCTGGTCTTTGTTGTGTATTGAGGCTTTATAATGGTAAGAATTGGGGCTACTGTTCTGTAGGTGAGCCCAGAATGATAGGGCCCTTTTTTGCATCTCAAGCAGTAATGGGAATCTGCCAAGCTCAGCCCGACAAGCGCTGTTTGATGTACTGTGATGGACCTGGAGGAGGTGCTTACAGAATTCGAGATGGAGTATTTCTGGTGGGCCAGATTCCCATTTTGATTGGTCTGAATAGGAGACAGGGCCCCATACTTCACTGCCATAGAGTAGGATTTGGGAAATGACACTGTCAAAGATTTTAAGCCAGACTTTTACCGGTGGTTTAAGGTAATACAGTTGTTTTCTTATTGCATAGAAGGTTCGGCTGGCTTTTGCTTTCAGAGTCTCTATAGCTGCCCTAAAGCTCCCAGAATGGTTGATCTCCAGGCCGAGATAAGTATATTTCTCTGTTCTGCTGAGTATCTCGTTATTCAATGTGAATGAAGGGTCGTGTGTTGATTTTTTGTTTTTCTTCTGGAACATCATAATTTTCGTTTTATTTGGATGTATGGGAAGTGCCCTGGTTGCGCTGAATTTCTCCAGGATGGCTAGACTGTCTTGTAGGCCTCTCTCTGTTGGTGATAGCAGTAAGAGGTCATCTGCGTAGAGCAGGAACTTTACATTGGTGTCATGTAGAGTAAGTCCTGGTGCTGATGAGGTTTCTAGAGCTGCTGCCAGTTGGTTGATGTAGATGTTAAAGAGAGTTGAACTCAGGCTACATCCTTGTCTGACTCCCCCGACCTTGCAGGAAGTATGAAGTTCTTTTCCCATTCACATTTACACTGCATTTATTACCAATATAAAGGCTCTTGATGACATCATATGTTTTTCCACCTATTCCACTCTCCAGAAGTTTAGGAATAGGCCTGGGTGCCACACTGCATCAAACGCCTTTTTAAAATCCACAAAGCAGTCAAATATTTTCCCATTCCTTGTGTTGTGGACATGATGATTTATGATCAGTGGTTTGGTAAGAACCCAGCTTGGCTTTTACTGAGAATGTTATGTTGTGTGAGGAAAGTAATGATTCTCTTATTTAGAATGCTGTTATACAGTTTTCCAAGTACACTGCTTACACAGATGCCTCTGTAGTTGGCTGTTATCAGACCTTGATTCCAGACTTCAGGAAAGTGCCCAACATATAGGACTAGGTTAAATAGTTTGGATATTGCAGTATGTATTTCAGGGGAGCTGTATTTGATCATTCCATCTGTTCCACTGGCTTTTTTACTTTGTAAGAGCTTAATTTTGTCAGCTACTTCCTGCAGTGTTATAGGTGTATCTAATGGGTTTTGGAAGTCCTTGATCTTCTCCTCCATATTCTTTAGTTTGTTGATGATCTGGTTTTGTTCTGGAGTAAGATCTTGTGTAGCTATCTATCTCTGTGCATCTCTCTATATATCTCACTAACTCTATGTTCCTCTGTTTCTCTATCTGTCTATCATCTAGAGACACCAGTGAGAAGCCAGTGTAGCGGGAGCACGGGAGCGCAGGGGCTGCCTGTAATGCATTGTGCTGGCTCGTGCGTGACGTCATCACGCCTGTATGAGCAACTTGCCGTCGGGGAGCCTGGAACTCCGTAACTAGAATGTTCGGGGCACATCTGAAAGGCACAGGCAGTTAAAACATTCAGGGCACTTTGCCAAATATCCGAGGCACGTGCCCCGAATGTTTTAACATTGCGACTCCACTGGCTACGTTTCAATATTTTGAACTGATTGAACATCGTTATGACAAAAAAAGCCACCGCTGATATTTCAACACAGCCAAACCATGTTCGATAGATCGTCCATCTAATTTGGACAAAGGTTCTTAGAAAATCACCCCTGCTATTTCAGTCGGTCCAGTATTTCATCGTTTGGATTGAAATATCATCTTGTGTGTACTTAGCCTAACTTCTTTAGGACTTATTTCTTTAAGCTGCAGGAACCCATTTCCATACAAGAAATAAACACAGTTAAACCAGTCCAACATACTGACCTTAAAAAGTTTACCCTATCCATAATAAAGCAAAATATATAAATATGTTTCATAGATTTATCCTAATGGCAAATATCCTCTACGAACAAGTTTGGGTTAAATAAAAGCCTGCAGTCTTTCCTTTAAAATTAGCCCTAATAAGCTAAGTGGGACACATGGGATGCTTACAGTCAGGCATGGGAAACAAGCTTGCAGAAAAACATCATCTAAGGGACCCTATATTATATCTGTTGAAAAGTATGAGGATGGGGGGGAATCCAGCACAAAAGCAGGTACTGATAAAAAAAAATATCAGGAGGGAAGAGGTGAGTGGATGTATCTGTCCAAAATTCATAGGACAATTTGCCAAGTTAGAGTGATAAAGAGGATCATTTCCCTTTGACCCAGTTCGGTAGGCTCATGTTGGATGCACAGGGATTATATAAATTACAATTTAGATCAATATTAAAAAGGGCCCTAGGTATGGCAGGTTTTGACAGTAGTATTTATGGTATACATTCTTTTCATATTGGGGCGGCAACTGTGGCAGCCAGGGATGGTAAGTCAATTGGGGAATATATAAGACTCCCTGTTTCTAATGGTTAAATACCTGTTATGTAAAAATGTTTACAGGGTAACCCCCTTTTTAAAAGCTGAATATAATGAAGTTGGGGTGCTCTCTGATATACATACAACATTTAGCTCATAGTTCAAATAACCAGAAAGGAGGAATATCTGTGTGGAAGGTGTTAAAGTCATATAAAGGGGTCTGCAAAGGTCAAACAGATAAGGAACAAGATACTGTGGATCAAAGTGGCTGATATAAATAGTGGTAAGTTACTGAAGTGTGAAGTAAGATGGGGCCAGCCAGACATATTGATTGTACATGCTGGGGGAATTGATTTGGTGATGGAGTAATTCTTGAATTTATTGCTGGCCATGCAGGCAGAATTGGCTAAATACAAAGTTATTTGGAGGGACCTTAAAATTGCATATAAAAAAAATTGTAATAAAATGCAAGACATCCCTGCTCTCTATGGTAGGAGGACAGAAAGTGAAAGTGGATTGTGGTGTGTGATTTGGAGTGATATTGACTGCAACACAAGGTCCTGTGTATAAGACCCCGTGTATAAGATCCTGTGTATAAGATCCTGTTACCACCTGTTGGGAGGATAGATTATTGGACATATAATTTACTTAACAGATAAGTGTACACCAACTTACAAGGACACACAATATACAGGCCGGGTCAATATTCATAGACAGGGACACCCCTGGAGACTGCACATGTTATGCGGGGGAACCTGTTTATGTGCACTGTCTGCTTTGTGCCAGATCACCAGAGTAACCCACTGTGTGCCATGCTACCCATAATCCTTCCATAAAGCAGTGATCTGGTACAAATTGGTGGCAGCGGTGCTAGTAATACCATTTATTCTCCCTGTTTTCTCTGTATATTTGTTCTCTGTATTAATTAATTATTACATATTTATTGTTGAATTTACTAATACTAGAGATAATTATGCTCAGAAAAACCTATGATCCAGTCTAGAAAGGGCCCAACTGCCCCAGCAAAAGCAGTAATACGGTGCATGTCCAAGGGACAACATCTCTGTTGATTATAGTCACCACCTTGTTATTAACTAGCAGACTAAAGCATCCCTAATTCACAACATTGCTTAGGCACTTTTGTTACACAACCTAAATCACAATAAATGGTGCAAATGTGCATAAAACGGTACTATGGTGAGAAATGTCTACCTATTTCTTTTTAAATTATAATAAAATATTCACCATGTCACTGTAAAACAGTGAAGTTACCTTTGTTTTAGTTTACAAAGGTTTTCATTCAGTGTCATTGTATATTAAACACTATAAAGTCACATTCATCTGGGCTTGTTTCACCTAAACTGATGGAGATTAGATGTTTGGTGAAACCTCTACACAGGTTTAGTCAAATGAGAATCCTAGCAGAACACAATGGGCCTCATTTACCCAGACTCGCTGGGCAAATATATGGAGTTAAAGTCACGCTAACCTGTTTGCTACCAGTTAGCGCGACTTTAGCTTCATATTAGCGTTGGATGCGCATCAAATGTTATTTAGTATAGTGTCATGATAGGGATCCTGCTGTAAGCAGATCTAGTATAGTTATTAATTATATAATGTCCGTAATAGTAGGATCCCATTTGTTTTATTTATTTGTACCTTGTGTTTTCCCCCTTTCACTCTGTATTTCTGTACCATTTGGTGGAGGTGTCATAAAACTCAGCAGGATGCCCAGGATTGTTATTCCTTGGACCTTACTTTAAAGGATACAGTAGACTAGAGTCTCCTGATCTCAGCAGGAGGTCAAACAGACCTGGGAATGTGACCTTTGGTTTACCTATGATAAAGGCACAATCCTTTTTTCTATAAAATATGCATAACTCTGCCTATGTAATAGAATATGGCAAGCCGATATGAAATATGGTTCCAGATAGGTGACACCGTTCGGTACAAACCAAACATCATGTATGTAGGCCTCTGGTTAACTATATTTTCCATATCTGTCATGTTTGGTGTCTGTCAACTGGTAAATTCATGACAATAACTAATTTAGTGATTTCCAGTTGGTAGCACCTTGGACCACAGAGATATGAATTCTGTAAAACATAATGTCACTGCGGGTGTGTCTTCCATAGGTAATCACATATCTGACACACCCTCAGTCCAGCCTACACCTGTTGGTGATTGGTTGGGGTAAATCATTTGCCCTCCTTTTGCCTGGGGGTAGATAAGGAGCCACACAGCTACTGGAAGGAGGCTCCTGATTTGACATCTTATGAAACATCAAAGTGGATTACAGCGAGTTACCTTTTTGGAGCCAAGGAACTCTTTTACATCAAATAGACTTATTCTTTTAAGGACTTGGACTTTGACCAGCATCTAAGTATTTTTCCCTTTTATCCCTTCATTTTACTGTTGCTTGTTTTTATGTCTGTTTATTAATTATTTTTGTAACCACTATTGCACCGTTTTTGTTTTTCTTTTATTAAACAATATTCTATAAAATCGTTCAGCTGATTCTCCTAGTGCTCTAACAGAACTAAGTAAGAATCCTGTCCTCTGAGACGCTACGTATAGTCATTGTATTATCTGGTACTATTCCTGTCTGAGTGTGGCAGCGAGTGATACAGGTATCTAGTATTATTTTACATTTATAGCCGTTAAGGCTGGTATCGGTTTCCACGGCCGTTAGTAAGTGGGTTTTTGCAGTAGTTTATATACCTGGTAAGGGGTATATGTTAGTGACGACAACCTTCAAGCTGGTTTTGACCTGGTGAGCTGGGAAAGCTCTGTTTGGTCTGAGGTTGAGAGCTGTAGTTCCGTCACATATAGTATTTGAATAAAGACCAGGGATGTAACTGCAGGGGCCCCCCCGCGAGATTGGACACACACACCCTCCCCTAGGCAGGAGATCGACGCTCAGCTGTTTTTAAACAGCTGATCCCACATATGAAGTAAAGATACACGCAGTTAGCTGTTTTATAGGCCTGTAACCGAACTTCCAGTTTGGTTCTGGTCTTTTAAACAGCTGACTGAGCGTATGTTTCCTTAATATTAATCAGCTTTTTTAAAACACCCGATTGCAGATTTCTCAGCAAGGGATAGTGGGCCCTCTTAACCCCACAGGTCCCTCTGCAGTCGCGGAGGTGGTGGTAGTTACACCACTGATAAAGACATGCGTCTATCCAGTTCAACCTTCTCAGCAATTCCCACATTTCCTGCCTAACTGTTGATCCAGAGGAAGGTGGAAAAGCCCGTCAGAATTATGAAGGGGAAAATAATTTCTTCCTAACTACAAGTGGCAATTGGAAATATCCCTGGATCAACTCTACTTGAACATCACAATTTTCAATGGAAGAGAGATCCATAGTTTTACTGTTCTTGAAGGGATGTCCGCGTGTCCTCTGTTAAGTACTTTTGGTGAACAATGCCAGATTATTGTTTATTGTATGACCCGTTAATGTATTTATACACAGTAATCATATCCCCACACAAGCGCCTTTTCTTTAGTGTACATAATTGTAACTTATCCGGTCTGTCTTTTTCTTGAGTCCCAAAGGCAGCAATAAACAAGAGATATATGTCCTGCCTCCTAATTAGTAGTATCAGTGCAAAAGGTTATATGGTTTTAAGGTTAAAGGTTTTATGTAGGTAGCTGAAATATCTTGAAGATGTTTATCTGCCCAGGAATTTATTGACTGAGAGATCTGTAGCAGCTTCCAGCTGTGAGTCTTTCCCTGGCAGTTTATGTAGCTGCCCCAGGAACTGGCATCTGTGGTGATTATCATTGGAGCTGGGTACACCAACAGTTTGCCCCTGAATAGGTGTAGCAGACTCAGCCACCATTCCAGAGCATTCCAGACTGTAGGAGGAATGAACACCAACAAATCTAGTGTGTTTGGGTCTATGTTCTAATTTGATAGGAGGAATTGTTGAAGGCTTTCATATTGGTACTTGCGCATGGAACCCCTTTTATGGAGGAATCAACATCCCCAATATCTCAAGAATGGTCAGTCAGTCAGCCAGATGCGCATGGCTTTTGCTATGAAAGCAGTAGCCACTACTTAGCGAAACGCCGTTTCCAAAGAGGAGTAACACTTCCTTAGCGATGTCTCTGCCTTTCTGTCAACTGTATCCCTAAGGGAGGAGCCATCTACCAGTGGCAATGTGGTCCATTTCACTGTTAAGGCTACTGGAGTATCCGAAGCAAAGTAGAGGGTAATAGATAATATGTTTTATTTGTGACCACACATCATATCACCGTTGTAACACCGTTGCTTGAACATCACCTGAGGAAGGGGGCACGTTGTGATATGATGTGTGGTCACAAATAAAACATATTATCTATTGGAGTGCAACCCTCTACTTAATTTGCTTCAGATGTACTTGATCCACCAAGGGTTGAATTTTGAGGAGTAAACACCCACACTAGAGGACTGTATAATTTCTGGACTACTGGAGGATCCACCTTTGGAGGGGAATCCCACTTAGATTTTTCCAGATCAAATGGAAAAAGACTAGAGAATCTTTTTTGGCAAAGCAAATTTGCGGTCCAGGAACTTCAATTCTACTTTAAAGGACAATTATACTTACCATTTCCCCAATCCACTCCGGTCGGATCCTCCCCACTGGCGCTGTCAGTGACAGTCCGGGAGGCAGCCAATGGGAAGACATGCCTCCTTGCAGAGCGCATCTACCCATTGGCTGCCTCGCGACCTGTCACTCAAAGTGCCAATGGGGAAGATCGGACCGGAGCGACGAGGGAGATTACAAGTAAGTACTTCAGGACTTTTTGCAGGAGTGGGGGGAAATGAACGAGGGGGAGGTGAGTATAATTGTCCTTTAATGCTATTCTTAATAGCCTCATGCACCTGAAGATATGTGGTCTTTATTTTGGCCCCTGAGAAGAGTCAAGACACCTTCTTAGGGGGTTCCTTAGGGTCTTCCTCCTCCAGAATTTCGCAAATAATCTTCTGGAAAGGTTCAAGGTCTGCTGGAGGGAAGAAATCCTCCTCCTATGATAATTCAACTTCCTCAGACTGCGATTCTTCAGCATGGGTGGACCACAGGAATAAACTCCTCTTAGGCAGTTGTGTTGATTCGTCTGTAACTCCTTTAGCCCACCAGAGGGTCCTGTAAATGGCCTTCCAGTTTGGAAATAGGTCATGGGTTCCTGAAAGAAGAGAAATAAATCCTGTATAGATGGAGGCTGCTCAGAATTAAGTTTCACTGTGCAATGCACACATAGCTTCCTAATATAACTTTTTCTAGGTGAATATTGTAGCCTGGAGAGAATCTGCACATTGCCCCATTGCAAAGTTAAACTCATGTACTCTGTGCTGCCTTTCTCTCCTACCTCTGTCAGTGACTCTGTTTTTCCATGGTGTCAGATCTCTCTGCAGCACTCCCCTCTTCCCCCTTCCCCAACAAGCTTATCAAGTGCAGCAGGAGTTCAACATCCTGAAAAACACACCCGCACATAGTGGCCATTAGAAAGCAAGCTGTCTTGGAGACATGGAAGAAGGAGAACATTTCAATTTGCTGCTACAACACGATCTCTCTCTTTGTGATCCATCATCAAACAGTGAAATATATCAAGAAGGGGGGTCAAGAACAGCCTTATCTCTGCCATCAAAGCTACCTTTCTACCCCTGGTAATGCTCTTATCTCTATGTTTGTAACAGAGCAGGGAGGAGGGAGGGACTTGAGCAGGAAAGAGGGTCACGTCACAGAGATTTGATTGACAGTACAAGTAGGAGTAGAGGAATGCAATCACGTCTTCTTCTAATTTGTGTATCTCAGGACAGAGTGGGAAACTAAAGAAAATGAAGACACTCTAGGGGCTGGGTGGAATTATAAAACTCATGGAAATAAAGAAAAAAATCTTAATTTTCCCACTATAGATGCCCTTAAACTTGTTGGGCAGGAGGAAGAGAATCCTGAGACTCCTTGCAATTCCCAGAAGCAGACATTCCACCTATAAAACACAAACAGGGAAACCATAAAAATGCCCATCTATGCCTTTAGGTTAGAAGGTTGCATTAACCAGAGGCATAGTCTCCACTTACCAGGCAGAATCAGGGGGCCATCACAGAAGGCAGGGAGTACACTTTGAAGTGTCTGAAAGAGAAATTATCATGCACTCTAAGATCCCCATCTGCATTCAGGAAGCAAACAAGCACAGGCTCCACACAAAATACAGAAACTCCTTACCAGTCTGTAGCTGAATCACGGAACCGAGTGCAGAGACACAGCAACAGATCAACAGTCAGCATTCATTGTTTGCTGTGTCTGGATTTTTTTTAAAACTCCCTCTTCCTGAAATGCGCAATGAGAGAGGAGAACGCAGCTAAGGTGATAGGAAAGGAGTGCATATCTCCCCAGAGACAGGCAAGCCATGAACTCTTAAGCCAGTCACTAGAAAGAAAATAACAAACATGGCATTGAACTGGACAGTATGACAAAAAACAGTACTGTGGGGGTGGGAGAGGAGGGGTTTTAAGCCTTTTGCACCGGTCCTACTTATTAGGGTCTGGGAGAAATATCTCTTGTTTATTACTGCCTTTGGATGAAAATGAATAAAATTTTTCTCCCTTGAATCCATACCTCTCTTTATACAAGACAATACCATGCTGGCACTAGCTGTTTCTGCCTGGCACTGCTTGCTACCTTTAAGTTTGTTTTTCACCAAAACTCCAAGATTCTTTTCAAACAGGGATTCACTTAACTCAAAGCAATTTATAGTATAAGCAGCACAAGGATTTTTAAGTCCAAAATGCATCACCTTACATTTATAAACATTGAATATCATCAGCCACTTAGCAGCCCAATGTGACAATTTATCTAGATCCACCTGATTGCACATCCTCTAAAGTTTCTAATGGTCGACAAAGTTTTGTGTCGTCAGCAAACACAGAAACCTTGCTGACAATACCCACTTCCAAATCATTAATAAAAAGATTAAATAGAAGTGGCCCCAACACAGAACCATGTGGCACCCCACTCCATTCCATATTGATGAAGACCCATTAACAACTACTCTCTGCATCCTATCCATTAACCAACTTTCTATCCATGTACAAATAAGCCACCCCAGCCCTACAGACCTTAGTTAATCATTAGTTGCCTATGGGGGACTGTATCAAAAGTCTTAGCAAAATTATACTACAGTATAATTATAAAGTACAAAAGTATACTACAGTACATCTACTGCTATGCCAGAGTCTAAATTCCTACTCACTTCCTCATAAAAGCCAAGCAAGTTAGTTTGACATGATCTATACCTCCTAAATCCGTGTTGATTATTTCTTATAAGGTCAGTCCTTAAATCATACACTAGAATATGCTCCCGTATCAAACTTTCCAGTATCTTTCCCACCAACTTACAGGTCTGTAATTACCTGTCTGTTAACGACTTCCCTTTTTGAATATTGGAATTGCATCAGCTTTTTGCCAATCTAGAGGAACACTTCCGGACATGAGGGAATCTACAAAAATAAGAAACAATGGCCTAGATAAAACTGAACTTAGCTCCCTAAGGACCCGAGGATGTATTTTACCAAGTCTAGGGGATTTATTAATATTAACCTTATTTAGTTGTTTCTGCACTTGCATCTTGTTCACCATTGTTATTGCTATACTCTTATGCTGTCTGTACTTGGATCTTCTATAGTGTATACAGAGGTGGGGGGGAATTGATATTTGCTTTATCGCCATCCTCCGTAACTAACTTATCCCAATTAATTAATGGTGCCACACTTTCAGTCTTAATCTTCTTACTATTAATATACTTTAAAAATTCTTTAGGGTTAGTGATGCTTTGTTCAGCTATCCTAACTTTATTATTATTTATTATTATTATATATAATAATAATGAAAATGATATATTATTTTAGCTAGCTTAATTGCTTTCTTACAATCCTTGTTACAGCTTTTATAATTCCTAAAGGCCTATTCCGTTTCCAAGGTTTTAAATTTCTTTTTCTTCCTTTCCATTTCCCTTATTTTTTTTTACATTTATTTCCCAAGGGTATACATTTAGATGACATGCTGAATAGCTACTTGTAACCTGGGAAATTTTGCTTTCCTGAAATTAAAAGTCTTTGTTAACCCAGTGCACTTTTCCTTTTGATAACATACGCTAAACAACACCATTTTACCATTTTACCTTCATATCTATAATATACTCCACAATGTTAGACATCACCACATCCAACAGAGCTCCTTTTCCAGTAGGAACTTCAACCACCTGTGAGAGAAAATTATCCTGCAGCGAATTCAGGAACCCATCACCATTTCTGTATTGGCAGTTCCAATATGCCAATCAATGTCAGTGTTATTATAGTCCCCCATGATCAGAACACTCCCCAAACTTGCAGTCCTTACCATCTGCATATGAAGCTGACACGTCCTCCCTGCTAGCATTTGTTGGCTTGTAGCAGACACAAACAATGACACTCCCCTTCCTGTTACCCAATTCCACCCATTTTGCCTCTGCTTTAACCATTTATTTTAAATTTGGCTTCAACACTTGTTTAACATAAACACATACTCCTCCCCCTTTCCTACTTCTCTATCCTGTCTAAGAAAGAAGTATGCTTCTAAATGTACAGCCCAGTTCTGAGAATCATTCAATCATGTTTCTGCTATACGTTTTATATCATACTTTTCAGTCAATGCAATTATCTCCAATTCTCAGATTTTGCCAGCTAAACTTCTAGCATTTGTAAACGTAAATTTTAGATTATGATCCTGTCATTTATTTATACTCTTTAGTACAAATGCCTCCCTGTCCATTTAAGCACCCAAACTCTTCTTCCTTACACCAAACTTTTAGCCACATATCAATACTCCTAAGCTCCCGATGTCTCCCTCCCTAGTATTTCCGAAAACACTAACCTGGAGGTCCTTGCTTTTAATTTGGCCCTAGCTCTCTGAAGTCATTCTTAAGGACCTCTCTTCCTCGCACCCAGCAATAAAGACTCTTTCGGGAGTGATATCACCGCACACGCACGTACCTGGGACGCATGACGTCACCACTTGTGCAGCGGAGCACAGAGGAAGCCCCTCTGGCTGCCTTCCATTGGCCAAGGTGGTGGAAAGGGGAGGCACTACGCCAGATCCCTGATAGACATACTTATAGGCTCCTTATCATTAATGTTTGTAAACAAACCTTAATAGCCATTGAAAAAACTACCACTAGTAGTGGTCATTTTATTTAATAACGATGTTGTTTTTATTTACAGCGAAAAACTTTGCTGCGGTCAAAACAGCGATATTGGTATATCAATCCCGCCCGTTATAGGACCCTTTGCTTTGTTTTTCTGATCGCTATACATTTTCATTATCGGACATTAACCAGTAACCAGTCATAAGTCTATAAGGATCAGGTGCTTTGTGGGGATGATGGTTGTTTTACTTTTAAAATCTCTATAAATAGATATACAAGGATAATTATTGCACAAACATAAAAAAAATAGATTCCATGCCTTTGATATAGAATTCTTGAGAATGAGATGTGGCCTATCAAACTGTTAAAATTAGATTAAAGTAAGTTCAAAGTACTGAAAACGAAAAAGATATGTCTCCTATTCTCTCATAGGATGATGCATAGATGAATAAATGACAAGGTAAGGAACCTGTAACTAACCATCAAAGACTTCTGAGTCCCATAAAGACATATATACTTTCCCCACCACTTCAACTACTGACTAATCCATGCAAAAACAACAATTTAAATGCTTCCTTAAGACTGCCATGCAAAAGTCCATTTCCAGCGTAACACTGCCTATGAGAGACAATGCAAGGTGGTTAAATTCAATTACAACTTCCCAATCAATACACCATCTTGCAGCCATCCTGTAAGTATGGCAGGCTTTAGACTATAATTTTTGCCACCTAAAAACTTAAATTTAGAATTCTCCTTTAAATCTTTTACAGAGAATAACTGCTTTAAATTCACCTTAACCTGTTTATATTTTGTTCCTGAGTTCCCATAACAGTTCTTATTATTTGTAAATAATAATTCACAAATAATAAGGTAATCCAGGTAATGCAGGTAATTCTTCCATACCCCCAACCGTCCCGGTTTGAGTAGGTGGATGGTAAATTTCTGCGATGTTGCGGTGGGCAGGGGCACGGCATTCTAGGGTGTGGGTGGTCTGGGGGCGTGTCTGTGATGTTGTGGTGTCCAGGCAGCTTGGATGTGATATTTGGTGGTTGTGATAATTGTGGGCTATTTCAAAGCGTGGGCATGACCATGCCATTTAGGGTTGGGGTAGGATGTTTTGAGGCATGGGTGTCAAGTTTGGGGGTGTGGTATTTAGGGGGTGTCTGTGATGTTTGGGGGCATGAACAGGATGTTTGTGGATGTGAGCATGATTCTGGGATGTACTTGTGTTTGGGGGCGTGGCCATGATGTATGGAGGTGGACCATCATTTTTTTTTGTTTTGGAGGGTGGGGTGACCAAAATATCTGGTGGAGTGCTCACAACATTTGGGGGCATGGTTGCGATGCTTGGGGGCATGGCAGTTATCTTTGGGGGCATGGCCTTGATGGTTGGGGTATCAGCATGTCCGTGATGTTTGGGTGTGTGGCCGTGACAGCAATATCTGGGGGTGTGGTCACATTCCCGGAGGCTCTGATTTAAATTTCTAAGAATGACAATTACCGCAAATGTGATTCATATCACCAATGCCAACATAGTCTTTCCAGGGTTTATATTTGTATATAAATGTCATTCATATCACCAATAGTAACATACAGGGTTATTCAATAAGAGTTCTTATCGTTTAAAATGGTGCTAATTTTGCCTCAACCAATTAGATCTTAGCTTTCAAATGTTAAATAAGATCTCATAGGTTGGGGCAACATTAGCACAATTTTAAAAGATAAGCAGGGAGATTCAATATAAGTTCTTATCGTTTAAAATGGTGCTAATTTTGCCCAACCAATCAGAAATGATGTAACATTTGAAAGCTAACATCTGATTGGTTGGGGCAAAATTAGCACCATTTTAAACGATAAGAACTTTTATTGAATAACTCCAAAGAATTTTTATTGAATCTCCCTGTTAGTCTTTCCAGGGTTTATATTTGTATATAAATGTGATTCATATCACCAATAGTAACATAGTCTTTCCAGAGTTTATATTTGTATACAAATGTTATTCATATCACAAATAGTAACATAGTCTTTCCAGGGTTTATATTTGTATATAAATGTGATTCATATCACCAATAGTAACATAGTCTTTCCAGGGTTTATATTTGTATATAAATGTGATTCATATCACCAATAGTAACATAGTTTTTCCAGGGTTTATATTTGTATATAAATATGATTCATATCACCAACAGTAACATAGTCTTTCCAGGGTTTAATTTGTATATAAATATGATTCATATCACCAATAGTAACAAACAGGGTTATTCAATAAAAGTTCTTATCATTAAAAATGGTGCTAATTTTGCCCCAACCAATCAGATGTTAGCTTTCAACAGCCCTTTCCTGTAAGATTTACTGAAGAACGGGAGGTAAGAGATAGTGCATTTACCTCCTGTTCTTCAGTAAATCAGTTAGAAACAAACTTACATTTTTGCTGGACAAAATGCCTTTAAAGAGATTTTCATGTTGTATGAGATGTCCATGTATTTCGTATCTACCCCTAAGGTACTTTATGCACCAATTCTAGCAATGGACCCCATTGGATGATCATGCTGCCATGTAACCAATTCACGTTGGATATTTTGCAAATGTATAAGGCTAACAGCATTTTCTACCCTGGCAGATTTTCAAATTCTAGATTAGCTAGAATTAATCTGCTGCCACTCAAACCAGCAATGACCTAAGAGCCAAATTCCCTGAAAGAACGTTATTAATAAAACATCAGTCAACTTAAGCAACAGACTAAATTAAACATCATGTTTATCGCTGTCGGAACTCCTATGATGTGTAGCGTGACACTAAAAACAAAACAAATGCAGAACCAATTCAGAGATCACAGGAGGAAAATGTAGCAGTGGAGACCTCTGCAGCAAAAAAAAAAAAAAGACAAATCACTTGTAGGAGGTCTGTTAATTGGCGAGCGGTTATTTGGCTGAGATTAACAGTTCCACAGTTGGACAACAATTCACTTGGACAATTTTATCCAACTAGATGTGTAAAGCACAGTTTGAGTAATAGACAAGGCTGTGCAGTCTCTTGTACAATGCTAGTTAAAGCTTTTACAGATAAAAAATAAATGGTGCCATATTACTATGTATGTAGTATACAACTAATATGGAGTGGGTGATTCATCAGACAGAAATAGACCCTTTATCAGTAAAGTGTGTACCACAAAAACAATTGTTCCCAAGGCCAACAAACATTCACCATTGGCCTCAAGGACAATCGAAACTGACTGGAAATATGACTGGAAATGTCCCCCCAGTAGCAGTTGGCCCCCTGCACTAAAGTATAAGGTACCGTTCGCAGAAACAAAGAACAAAGACTGACATTATACAGATGTAGTCATAAAGAACAGTAAATATCCATTCAATGTCACAGCAGGTAATAAAAGAATTAGCAAAGCTTAAAGAATTGTTAACATTACCATTCTAACCTCTCCTTTTGTGATCTGAAATTTGTCAGGAAATGTTTAGGTCTTTCAGGCTGTGTCCTTGGCTGCGGAAATGGGCACCCACAGGGACATCTCTTTTCTTGTTAATAATTATGAACCTATGTTATTTCATTCTTTGCGTCTGTCCTGTCTCTGTCCTCAGGAGTCCACACTCGCTTACAAAACAGCGCACAAAAATAGCACAGCATCCCCTCCACCACCCCTGGAAAAAATGGATGATTTACCCGAGCTGATCACGAGTCCCTTATGCCCCCCCCCGCGACCAGGGGTGGCGGGGGCGGTAGTTACCCAACTACTAATGAACTATGTTGTTGGGGGTCTCACTGTTTAGCTGATACAGGGCCCCTGAGATCATATCAGCAATGTGACACTCCTGCTTATATGAACGTTTTTATTATTCCTTGTACCTATTTTTAGGGGGAAATAAACAACTAGAACAAAAAAATAAAATGTTTTTATATTTTCTAGAAGGGGCTTCTCAAAGGACAAGTAAATTATTAAAAACAAATTACTGTAGAACTTTTAGAATTGTAAGGATTGATGTTCCTATAATTTTTTAATTAATAAACCTATTGTTCTTTGAAAATGTACCAGATTTCTGTTGTCATCTCTATTTACTTCTATGGGACACACGCTCCAGGAGGGAGGAGTTAAGGCTGCAGAGCAGGATGAGTAGAAGTATAAGGCAGTTATAACAGGTAGTAAGGTCTTGGTTTTTAAAATATAGAAATGTATTGATTCGGGTGTACATTGGGTAGGGAGTCAGTTTACTTAAAAAAAAATTCTTTGATATACAGTAATTGTAATTTAAAGGGCACATACAGCCTTAAAACCAAAATCTGGTGACTTGTTAGTTATCTGCCTGCAACCCCAACTGCTATTTTTATTATATGCATTTGTAACCAGATATTTAATGATAAGTTCTATTTCCCTCTGGCAAAGGTATCTCCCACCTGACTTAGCTCAATGAGCTTTTTATAAGCTTGAACATGTGCAGAGGAAACAGCAGTCACAGCCTTCATTGACTGCATGGAAGGAGGAGCCATCTTACTTACTGGATTGGGGGTCGGTAACTGAGGGTGGAGGTACTCTTTAAGTTGCTTAGACATGATAACTTGCCATAAATAATATTCTTTTTTCAGTCCTTATACCCACTACATAGGAATACATAAGAAGCACAAAAGAATTTATGGAAGCTGGCAACATACTCACTTGAGGCAGAGTTTTCAAAATGACTACAGGGGTTGGATTTCTTGGCTAGTTGCTAGTTAATTCTGGATTTAGCACCAATACCATTAGCCATTGCAGGTGGCTTTTTGCTTTTTAACTATAGACAACACACAAATGAACAACAGTCGCTGTGGAGAGGGAGTGGAGAGACAGGAAGTGGCAGTGGATCGCAAACTTGTATGTTTGTATGATTTCTCATGCTGGGAGCAGAATTAAACAGTGGACAGGGGTGGACAGTCCCTTTAACAATTCTGCCTAATTTTTGCTGTTGGAAGATGTTACCAGTAGCAAAAGAGCTTGGGAAGGCGAGAAGCACAACAGTCACATATACAGTTGTGTTCAAAATTATTCAACCCCCAATGCTGTAAAGGATTTTAGGGAATTCAATGTACATTTGTAATTGTGTTCAGAATAAATTCTTACAAGGACTTTTTAAAGAACCAAATGCAACTAAAATGACATTAATTGTTTTTGTAATACAGAATTAAATTTTTTTTGTGATTTCTTCATTGACACAATTATTCAACCCCTTAAAGACTACCACTCTTAAGAACAGAGGTTCATTCAAGTGTTTTCGATCAGGTATTGAAAACACTTGTGGATGTCATCGAGGAACTGAAAAAAGATTTGTCAGATGCGGGTACTGAAGTTTCTGCTCAGACAATAAGGCGCACACTGCGTAATGAAGGCCTCCATGCCAGAACTCCCAGGCACACCCCCTTGCTGTCTCCAAAGAATAAGAAGAGTCGACTGCAGTATGCCAAAAGCAAGCCACAAAAGTTTTGGGATAGTGTTCTGTGGACTGATGAAACAAAATTAGAACTGTTTGGGCCCATGGATCAACGCTATGTTTGGAGGAGGAAGAAAAGGCAATCATGCTTTGGGGCTGTTTTGCTTCTGCAGGTACAGGGAAGCTTCAGCATGTGCAAGGTACCATGAATTCTCTTCAGTACCAGGAGATATTGGGAAAAAATGTGATGCAGTCCGTCACAAACCTGAGGCTTGGGAGACGTTGGACCTTTCAACAGGACAATGATCCCAAGCATACCTCCAATCCACTAGAGCATGGTTGCAGATTAAAAGCTGGAACATTTTGGAGTGGCTATCGCAGTCACCAGACTTAAATCCGATTGAGAACCTCTGGTAGGACTTAAAGAAGCAGTTGCAGCGCGCAAGGCTAACAATGTGACTGAACGGGAGGCTTTTGCCCATGAAGAATGGGCTAAGATACCCGTAGATCGCTGCAAGACACTTGTGTCAAGCTATGCTTCACGTTTAAAAGCTGTTATAACTGGAAAAGGATGTTGTACTAAGAATGAATGTCACTTGGGGGTTGAATAAACTGATAATGAGTGTAGCACAGAAAAGACATTTGTGGTTATTTCATTATAAATGTTATTTATATTTGTCTGACTTACAATGTCTTTTTGATTTAATTGTAAAGAAGATGACTGAAATGATCAAAATCCATGTCAAACTGGCCAAAACACTCAATTTCAGTGGGGGTTGAATAACACCCTGTAGGCAATGAATAGCATTTGCACGACAAGTGTTAGCAGTTTAGGTCCATATTTCATGGCTGAGGACCTAAATGTAATTAAAGGGCATGTCCACCCCCCAAAACTATAACCCCCCACTACGGCCCCATCATGTAGTGTATTTAATCCTTACCTCACATCCCAGCTCTATCTGGTTCTCTGTGTCCCCCCCCCAAAGTCCCAAAACTGCCCTCCAGGAGGATAGCAGAGTCCATATAGGACTCTGCCTCCTACCTGGCCTCGGGAGAAGTTTGGCATGCGTACTGCAGCCCTTCTCCCCCTCCCTCCATTCCCCCTAGTAAATCCCTTTTGCCATAACAATTCCCCTGTCCCCCAGCCCAACCCTATGTTTATTTTATTAGAAAGTGCCCCAAGCATTACTTACCTCCCCTCTTTCCTCCGCCGCATGATGAACCGGCAGCCGCGTCCGTGGTTGGCTGCCGCTCAGCCAATCACAGACGCGACTGCCGGTCCCGCCCCTCGCTTGCATTTTCTCGCAAGCAGAGGGCCGGCAGCGCGGCGGCGGAAAAGGGGAGGTAAGTAAAGTTTGGGGAACTTTCTAATAAAATAAATATAGGGTTGGGGCTGGGGGGACAGGGGGATTGTTATGGCAAAAATGTGTTTCAAGGGTGGACATACCCTTAAATTACTAGACTTTATTGTTCAACGAAGGAAAGCAGAGGTTTGTCATTTTAATATTACTGTGTAATTATTAGGAACCCCACTAATTATTCTCATTCTATGGGAAGCAAAACATAGAACATACAATGACATACAAAAATTGGTGATGCAGAAGAGAGCGTAGCTGTTTCAGCCCTCCGCTCCAGCCCAACTTGACTTATTTCCAGTATTGTGTTTGGTCATGCGCAGACACGGAAAAAGGCAAGAGCGGAAAGCCAATACTGACAGTTACTCTCTTCTTCTACCTGTCAAAGCCAATTGCTGTGAAGGAGGGACTGGGAAGGTGGGACTGCCCAGTTTTAATTTCCTTTGAAAACGGAATGCAAAATAATATTTAAAAAATTGATACATATTTAGCGGTTTAGACATTAACTTTTAGCTTACATATTGTTTGGTTAAATTAAATGTCCTCTCTTGTTTAATTCAGAAGAGTGGATGTTAGAAGATACAAAATAAATGTATTGCTACACTGGAATATTTGCTGAGAACTGTAGTCATATATATTATAAGGTGTAAATTGTATAATATATTAGGGCTGGGTTGTTTGTAGAAGGAATGTGAGTGGGAATAAGTCACCTATCCAGTTCCCGGCTACTTTAAAGTCTTTTATTACTTTTCTTTATTTCCTGGATTGGGTTCAAATAACCTTCTGTACTGTAGATGCATCTGTTGTTGTCAAATAGTCACTTTATGTAGGGTCATTTGCATTTCAAATAATGTATGTTTGTAACTACCTACCATCTAGGAACAAACATCTAAGATAGTTACTGTATCTGATTAGGTTGTAACATAACTATATTACATCCCTTGCCAGGAGGGGGGGTCATGAGGGTTTGTGATATATATCAAGTGGACTGAGTCTGCTAGAATAGAAGGGTTTGGAAAGGAATATAGCTTTGTACACCTACACCTGCTATAAATATATATTTTAATTTGATGTCTCTGGGCACGGAACTCTATCAAAAATGACTGAGGTTGGTTGAATTTGCCTGGTGGTGGTAAATAAGGATTATTATATCTACACTATATGCAAAAAGAACCATTAAGAATTTAAGAAAACAGACTAACAGTAGTATTTATGAAAATAGACTAACAGAAGTATTTATGAAAATAGACTAACAGAAGTTGTTGTCACTGTTCTTCACTGTTCTTCACAGTTTAAGATGTCTTCTGCTCATCCAACAACTCATTTGCCTATGGGGTTGGGGCCAAATTGGGTGACAGAAGTAAAGAAAGATGTTGGAAAATCAGATATGACAAACAGTGGTGATCATGGCAAGTGTCTGTGACACACAGGCAGTTTCCTTTAGAAAGGGCAATCCCCTGAACATGTTAAAGGACGTGTAAATTGTGCAAAATAATTTTCCAACTAATCACACAGTAATAAGGATTATTTTATGACATTCCTATCCTTTGTTCTGCTCTGGGAGTTTAATGTTTCAAAGGGGATGGGGCACAACTATTCAGTTAAGAACTGTCAATCACCCACTCCCAGCCCTTCCCTCTGGCACACTATATGTAGAAACTATCCATTCTATAAAAACAAGGCTTTTTTCTCATGCTCTCATGCATGGATAATTGATTTAGCATTAAGATCATAAAAAAGGAATTATTATTATTATTATTATTACGGTGGATTTATATAATTCCAACATCTTCAGTCGCGCTTTACAGTTGCATTAATAAACGTGAGGAAAACATACATGTTACATACAAGTTTTTTTTTTGGTCTGAAGAAGGAGCCGCACAGACTCCGAAACGTCACTATTAAAGGATGATGTGTATCACTAAGACTGGTGTGCCCAGCATATCTTACTGAGATTTGTTACATACAAGGGTAGTGCAGGTAAAACAAAGTGCAAATAATTTAAGTGCTGGTCCTGCAGCATTCAGTGTGGTAAATTACAGCATTACTGTGGTACAAAAGGATGGAGGGCCCTGCCCAAAAGAGCTTACAGTTTAGAGGAGATGAAACATAAGGTGAAGCAGAGCAGAAGCTGTAACTAAGTTGTCAATGGAGTATAACTAGCGGGTCTGCGATGGGTCAGTAGGAAGTGTCCAGGCCCAGATTGTAACCTTGCCTGATGAGGTGAGTATGAGATTGTGTTTGAAGGTATGAAGTGATGGTGAGTGACGTATAAAGCGAGGGAGAGAGTTCCAGAGCAGAGGGGCAGCACTGAGAAAAGTTCTGTATACAGGCGTGGGAAGAGGTGACTAGAGTGGATGAGAGAAGAAGATCATTAGTATCTGTTTAACAGATCAGAGATGTATGGGGGGGGCTGTATTGGAGAGAGCCTAGTGGGATAAGGTTAGCAGCTAAATTGAACCCTTTGTGTAATGGGAAGCCAGGTGGAGAGATTGACAGAAAGGGACAGTGTGTGAGAGAAGCGGGAAGAGAGGTTAATGAGCCTGGCAGCAGAGTTAAAGGGGAACTAGGGTCTCCAAAAAAGTTGAGTTTATATGAAAGGCCACTTTCCTACCTTTAAAACGAGCCATCAACCACCTCTCTACGTGCTCCACAGCCCAAGATATACAGAAATGACTGACCAGAAAGTTAATAGGTGGGAGGCTGACATGTGACATTTAAGGCTTCTCCTGCACAGCCCCAGTGAGCACAGCCTCAGACTGCCTCAATGGTGAGGGAGATAGGAAGTCCTTCTCCTCTCTGCTGTGGAAGGGCTCGCAGCTGCAGAGAAGGTAAGGGAATCTACAGCCCTTCTCTCTCACTGTGTGAAAACAGCCTTCTCAATCTGTTCTCACTCTGCCTGAAAAGGCTGTTTCCACAGAGTTTTTTTTTTGGGGGGGGGGCCTAGGGGGGTGTCAGAGTGGCCTACAGCACATGTAAGCATGCGGGGCTTAGGCACCTGTGGGTGGGCGGGGTTTAGGCATCTGTGAGTGGGTGGGGCTTAGGCACCGCCAGTGGGCGGGGCCACATGGGGCTGTAAGGGAATGGGCCAAGGGGGGCCTGCAACTGGAGGGACCATGGGGTCCTTGAGTGGGAGGGACCAGGGGGGCTGCAAAGGGGAGGAGACACAGGGCAGATTGACTGACAGGTTTTAGAGCAGGAAGCGGGAAGTGCAGGGGACCTGGTGATGCTGCTGCCATATCACACACAAAAATGTAAATATCTTCAAAACTATGTAAAATAAACAATGGAAATAAATTGCAAAAACTCTCAGGACAGCAATTCCTATCAATTTACCTAAAGTCCTTTTTGGACCACAGTTCCTCTGGTTTGATGGAAGGGGTGCCAGTCGGTTGCTTGGTAAACCACATAGGAGGGTGTTACTGTAGTCCAGCCGAGAGATGATAAGCATTATCTGTTGCTCTGTGCTATATCTGTGTCTGCAGCTAACACCCAATCCTGCAGTCAACTGCTGTTAGTGCTGATTGTGTTACTGAAGTGCCAATTTATCACTGTTCCTGAAGAAATCAATTCCAAAGTCCCCCACTTACACACACACATATTCCCCCTCAAATTCCTACAGCTAAAAGAAAATCTTACTTGATTCAAGCAGTTATTACAGCTCCAAGTGCTGCTTACCTTCCCATAGCAAAGCAGTTTCATTTTCACTTTCGCTGGGTGAATGCTAATGGCTGTTTGAAGGCACAGATCATCTATACTGCACATGCTCCACACTCTAGCTGTGCCTCAAATCAGCTGAACAGGACATGAGGAGATCGAGTCACAGGGACCACTGAGAGCAAAAAGGGTAAACGTTCCAGGCAACACTTAAAATAGAGAAAAGGATAAAGGCCAGTATTTTTTTTTTTTTCACTTTAGTGCCCTTTCAATCTCTAGATCTATTTGTATTAATACTTAAAATGTATGCAAAAATACTGTCAGTAATTCAATACTGTCAATTAAAAAACAAGCCATGAAAGAAATTAAATTTAATTATAGGACAGCATTATTATAGAACCCTCAGACAAACGAGGAAATGTAGTACTATGGCTCACAGTTAGAAAACCAATGCCACCAATTATCAGATACTACGTACCACAGACTTCCATCTAATCCCCCATTACTTTCATTGTTGACTCGGTTTATACTCGAGTCAACCACTTTACCTGGGCATTCGCAGCCGCGCGATCCTTTCTGCACTGGCGCGCCGCCTGACGTCACTGCCCGGCGCCAAGCCCGGCGCCGGGCAGTGACGTCAGCCGGCGCGCCGGTACAGGAATGGCGCGGGCTGCCGGAATGCTGATACCGTACCTGGATGGGAAGATAGAAGAAGAGAGTCGTCCACAGGAGAAGATTCCACGGAGAAGATCCGGAGAAGATCCACGGGAGAAGAGTAGCAGAAAAAGAGTCCACAGGGAGAAGAGTCCAAGGAGAAAGTCCACAGGGGAGAAGAATAAGAGTCCACAGGAGTCCACAGGGAGAAAGTCCCAAGGAGAAGACCCACAGGTACAAACTGAGCTGAGGGGGAGGGGGCATTCAAGATGTTTGGGAACTACAACTCCCAGCATGCTTTATTAGCTGGGAGTTTGAAGTTTTCCAAACATCTATGAAATGCCAAGTGGGGGTGGCTTTCAAGATGTTTGGAAACTACAACTCCCAGCTAATAACATGCTGGGAGTTGTAGTTTCCAACATCTTGAATGCCACCTCACTTGGCATTCAAGATGTTTGGAAACTCACCTCCCAGCATGCTTTATTAGCTGGGAGTTGTAGTTTCCAAACATCTTGAATGCCGTTTCTACCCTCGGTTTATACCGGGTCAATAACTTTTATAGGATTTTAGCTGAAATTGGGTACCTCAGTTTATACTCGGGACGGTTTATACTCAAGTATATACGGTATAAACTTTGCATTTGGCTTGAAAGACCGCATTTTGGAAGATGATGTGTGTGTTTGTGCTGCAGATTTAAAACTCAATAATGCCAATGATGAGGACATATGAGCCATATTACTTACCCTTTAAATATGGCTGTCACATGAATTAAAGGCAGGTCAGATGGTGTGTGTACTCGTGTCAGGTTGGGGGATAAAAGGCTAACTTTTTTGATGATTGGTCAATTTTTTTTTATTTTTTACTATACTAACCCTTTAAACATGATTGCCACATGAATGAATGGGTACCTCAATTGGTGTATGTACCTGTGTCAGGTTGGAAGTTAAAAAAACAAACTTTTTTTGATTATTGATCAAAAATTATTTTTGACTATAGTTACCCTTTAAGTATGTCTGCCACAGAAATGGAAGAGTGGGTCAGTAAGTATGTGTCCCTGTGTCAGGTTGGGGGTTAAAAAAACAAACTTTTTTGATAATTGGTCAAAATTAGTTTTTTTGACTTTAGTTACCCTTTAAGTATGGCTGCCACAGTAATGGATAAGAAGATCAGTATGTGTGTGTACCTGGGTCTGGTTGAGTTTTTTTTGTTTTTTGTGTGTTTACCACCATAAAACTATCTTTTATTGAGGTGAATTCTAAATTCGTTTTTTTTTCTTTTTTTTTCATTCGTTTTTGCATGTATGACCATATAACTTTTATTGATGATTGATCAAAATTAGTTTTTTTGACTTCAGTTACCCTTTAAGTATGGCTTCCATTGGAATGGAAAGGTAGGTCAGTAGGTGGGAAAAAATGTCCCGTAATTCACCTATAACGAAGTAACGCTTCTGCAGATTCCTTAGCTAGAAGATAGCACACTTCTCGTATATGCCCCGCACATCTGATTTCATGTCTCTAGGTCAAAAACTGTGGGAGGAGATACAGTCCAAAAAAGTGGAAGATAATAATACGGAAGAAGAAGAAAAAGAAGAAATAGTAAGAACAGGAATTTGGCTTGAAAGGCTATATTTTTTAACGGAATGTGTGTGTCTATGTTGCAGGTTTTAAAACTCAATCTTGCTATGAAAATAGAATATGAAAGAGAACACTTTTTCTTGTTTTTTTTTTTAATATAGTTACCCTTTTACCCATGGGAATAAAAGGGTAGGCCAGTAGGTGTGTGTTTCCTGTGTCAGGTTGGGGGTTAAAAAAAACTAACTTTTCTGATGATTGGTCAAAATTAGTTTTTTTGACTATAGTTACCTTTTCAGTATGGTTTCCACCAGAATGGAAGGGTAGGTCAGTAGGTGTGTGTACCTGTGTCTGTGTGGGGGTTGGGGGTATCCAAGTTTGTGTTTAAGATCATGAAACAAACTGTTTTGATCACATGACCTTTAAACCTCGAAATATCCACATTTTAGTGAAACGTGTCAGGGACTCTGATTGAGTTTCTGCTGGCACAGATATTAGGCTTAACTGTCTCCTCTCCTGTTTAAAGATTGCACATGGGTGGGGAGAAATGTAATATAGCCTCTTTACTACCATACCAAAATCGTGACACCGGAGTGCTTTTTTTATTTGAGTATTTGGCAATGGTTCCGTGCTTTGGTAGCAAAACATGACACAAGAAAAATAAAGACTAAAGTGAAGTACAGACATCACTGAACAAGTGGCCAACGAACGGCCATTCTGTGCAATAATCGTACATTTATGGATGTTCGGTCAGTGGTCACGAGAAAAATCGCATGTCTGTGCCAACCGTAAAAGAGGTCTTGGTTTAATGCCTTTAATGTAGTGGAATCATTTTATTTCATCTACTAGTCAAGCTTCTGTTCAAAATGTACGACTAGAGAATTGCCTTTCTTTATTTCGTTATTGAACGGAGCTGGGATATTCCCAATTGGTCAGCAATCTGGATCTTTAAGGCTTTTTTATTTTAAATTGCACTTGTTTCCTAAGTAGATAAAAGTCCGGTTTCTTCGTACTATGCACTGCGTTCGCACTTAATGATTTATTTGCCTGTTTGGACTATTAAACTGGCAGCTAATGTACCGCGTTCCGTCCTATAAATGCTTTGTTGATGGTGAAATAGAATTTCTAAGAATGTGTCTGTTGGAAAGCTACACTACATAGGGGTCTCCACTGGGCTAATCAATCTATAAAAATAGAAAGGGAAAAAAAAATTAAAAAAAGACTACCCATGATACAATGTCCTGAAAGCCTACAAATGTCTGCTACTTTCATGAAGACTACCAAAATGCAAGGATCATCTTTCAACCATAATGCGCACGGTCAACCGTGTATAATACTAAAATAAACACAAAGTGAAGTCTAAATGTGAGTCACTGAACTCCAATTGTTAAAGTCCATAACATGAATGGTATCACTGCAGAAAATAGCATTGCATTAACCTTTCTGGTGCCAGGGACACCTGTCAACATGCAGATTAGATTGTAAGCTCTTCGGGGCAGGGATCTCATTCCTAATGTGTCAAGGCTTGTTGCACTTATATCAATTTATAGATAATTTATACATATGCTTTCTTAACCGATGTATGAAATTATATTTAATTGAATTTTTATCTATCTGTATAATGGCTTGCACCTAATCCCTTTGTATAGTCTGTATTTTATAATGTACAGCGCTGCGTACCCAAGTGGCGCTTTATAAATAAAATTATACATACATTAACAAAATAAGAGAGAGCAGGGTTGTAAGGAATCAGATCAGCTGGGGGATGATAATGTATGAATAAAATAAAGAGAAACTACATGGAAGATGTAATGATTTTCTGCAGATTAAAATATACTACGGCTCAGTATTTAAAAGTATAAAAGCTATTGCAGCACTAATCGGGGCCTTTTCTCCTATTTATTTCAATCTCCGGAGCAAATATAAACAGGCAGGTCAGATAATTAAAGACCAATGCAAGCAAAATAAAAGACAGGCGGTGCAAATCAATACATAGGAAGTTTGACCAACACAGCACAGAGAGAAAGATGGGTAGACTCCAGGGTATCATTAGCCTAGAAAGTTGGAAGTGCAAATACATTGGTTGATCTAACATTGATTGATGAGCAGTTAAATTAGCAACCAGCTAAGTGTTTACTCTCCCTGTTAGAGGGATGAGAAAAGTGATTTGTGTGGCCTACGGGAGAGAGGGGCCATAACCTAAATAGTCAACTTTGGTGTCACGCATAAAGAAGATTAAGTCCTACACAGAGCAGAAAACATGGGTGCCTGTATCTGCTGCCCTATGTCCATCAGAAAATTCCAACACTACACAACATTCCAACAACAGCAGATGGGTTGAGGTCTGGACCCTTTTGGACAAGCCTTAAAATGTCCAAAAAATAATTAGAAAATATCAGTTGGGTTTGTATTTTTGTTGTATAAAAATCACACTCTGCCTATAGTGTACCCCAAAACAAAGCACAATTAAAGTAAGCCAGATAAAAATAACTGAACTACCAGTTTTCTATACAAACGATCAGCTAAACCAGAATCTAATGATCTAAATCCTGTACGATTGGTTATAAAAGAAATATAATATACAGTAAGTGTGTATTTGGCCTTTAGGGGTCTCTTAGCTTTTTCATGTGGAAATAAGTGTAACCAACATGAACCTAGTCTCAGGCAGCAATCCCATGTGATCTTGCTGAACAGAGGAGAGCTGTACATGCTCTTTCCCCTTAAAGATTAAATCCGAGTTGTTTTTATCTTTCCCTTGTTCTATACATAGATGGAGAGGGATACTGTAGATTCAGGTAATCACTGAAAGTAGACACGAGCTGTGACAGTTTTTCACCCCCAATTTAACGCTTACATGTGACAGTTGTGGGTCACTTTGACAATCTGCAGCTGATGTGAGGCTGCCGAATAAGTTGATCCGAAGCTAAATTCATTTGAATAGCTGCTGAATCATTAATATTTGGTTTGAATGTATAGACTTGCAGCTGATCATCTTCATTTTTAAGATTTTTGGACCAACTGGGCATCTGTTAGGGGTCTGGTTACACTGAATGTCTACAATAAATGTCCCTTCAGTTATTTAATTTCCTCAAACCACTATAATTGGTTGGACTAACGCACACAGAACACAACAAGGAACCTTTGCTTGCCAGTGCAATAAGATTAACAAGCAGAAGCCAACAGCCAAGTTGACACTATAAAGTATAGAAACTATAGTGCAGACTATGGGGGAACTAAACATAGTCTCTATAGTACAGACTATGGGGTGCTTAGGGCTTTCGCTTAGGCTGAGGCCACACTGCAACACACAGGAATCGAGCACAAAATCGTGAGCGATATGCTTTTTGCGCATGCGTTTTCGCCTTTTCGTGTTATAGAAATGCTGCGTTAACGTACCAAAAATGGTGAACGCATGCGTTACCAAAACGCGAACGGACGCGTGATCGCATGCACATCAGAAATTGCGGGAATTTTCGCGTTCCCGCGATTTCCATTTTAGCGAAAATCGCGGGCACAATCGTGAGCGCGAAATGCGTGCGCAAATGCGCGAAAAACGCACGCTAGTGTGGCCTAGCCCTTAGTCATCAAGGGCTAAACAGTGTGGAGAAAAACCCTGCCTCCCATTCATTCTTAGAGCTATATACAGGCATCCCACCTCTCCCTGAAGTTCAGGGAGTCTCCCTGATTTTAATGGCAGATGCCTGACTCCCTGAAATAATATACAATCTCCCTGAAACGTGTTGTTTTGAATTAGAGTGAGGGAGCACAATGATGTCAGCATATTTTAGCGGTTAACAAGTGACAAAAACATGACTTGTAGTATGCATGTGTGTCTGACTGTTTTCATGATTGTGTGTCTGTTGAGATGCATGTGTTTGTGTGCAAAAGTGTCTGACTGTATACATGTGTGTGTTTGTATACATGGATTATGTGTTAACCTTGGGGTGGGGCTTTAGGGGGTGGGTATCCTCCCTGAAATGTGTGGGTACCCTCCCTGAAATGAGTTTTGGCAGGGGGGGATGTCTGTATATAGGTCTACAACAGGGAAGGGTAGGATCCTGCACACCTAAACATCAAAGACGATAAATCATTGTTCCATGCTGGGTGCTCTAAGCTCTGTAGCTAGCAGATAAATACATAGGGAGTAAGACACGCTAGGCACACCAGTCTTAATCGTGGAAAAAATTCTATTTAATGGTAACGTTTCGGAACCAGTGTGGCTCCGAAGCCACACTGGCTCCGGAGCCACACTGGTTCCGAAACGTTACCATTAAATAGGAATTATTTTCCACGATTAAGACTGGTGTGCCTAGCGTGTCTTACTCCCTATGTATATAGGTCTATTCCTTTACTCTTCCTTCTGTTTTCCTCCTGTATGGCAGATCATGTTGTACTTTATTATTGTGTGTTTTTTTTAGATAAAATGGTTGTAGCTGTGTTAGTCCAGTAGCATATACTAAAATGATGAGTACAGTAGGATAAGGTTAATTTTTACAGACAAGCTTTCGAGGGATACACTTCTCTCTTCCTCTGGTCAAGCAGTACTAAATATCACAGAGTACAGAACTGTCAGAACATCAACTTTTAATGATGTGCTGTACCCTGGGCTTTTTACTATGTAGTATTTTAATATATGTTTATTAAAAGTTAAGTTTTATATGATACCCCAATCGCTAATCCAGGCATCCCACCCTGCCAAATGTGGCTTCCGGCATGGTAGGGGGAAAGGGAAGGGACGTGTCATAGGTGATGTCATCTAGGGAGTGGGGGCGGGGTTAGGTGCATGGCGGATAAACCAGGGGCGGTTTAGGGGTGGAGGATCTAGCTGCTTGCGGTCATGGGAGTTGGGGTGGTCTTGGGGGAACCGGTAAACTCCTGCAACTGCCAGGAGGGGTAGGATACCATGCTAATTGACATATGAAATAGGTGATTGCACTACAAAGGGGAATATCTTTTATTCTATATTGTATATTTTGTATTTTCCTTTCTTTGCCAGCACTGGCAAAACTGCTGAGGCCAGGCCCCTCTGCAAGTTTCGAGAAGTGTATCCCTCGAAAGCTTGTCTGTAAAAATTACCCGTGACAGTCCCGGATTTAAGAATGCAGCCCCGATCTTCTGATGTCCCGGTAAATGTCCCGATCTGGAGCAAGCAGCGTGCATGTGGTTTTAAAATTTAAAGCCTTCCCCTGCACTGTTACTACTTTCAGATCCTCTCCTCCTGCAGGTGAGAGATCGAATTACAGTCAGTCTCACGTTCTGTGTGCACGTTAGGAAGGGGAGGGGGAAGTGCAGTCCTGCTGAATACGATCTCTCTGCCCTCAACACAATTGGAGGAGGTGGTGGTAGTGTGGTATCTATATCTGCTGTAGTAACTTTAGCTCTGTCTGCCTATTCGTTCATCCTATCTATCTATCTATCTTATATATCTTCTGTCTATCTTTATCTATCTATCTATCTATATACTCTGCTATACTATCTATCTATACCTATCTATGATATTATCTATCTCTGCTATCTATCATCTATCTGCTATCTACTATCTACCTTAGCTATCCACTATCTACTCGTCTATCTATTTGCTATCTCAGCTATCTTTATCTCTCGAATCGGCTATATTTTATGTATCTATCATCTAACTCTATCTTATCTATCTATCTATCTATCTATCTATCACTCTGCTATTCTATCTATTATCTAACTCTGATCTCTTCTATCTATAATCTGCTATTATCTATCAACTCTGCTATCTATCGATCTAACTCTGATATCCTATATATTCTAAACTCTGATATCTATCTGTCTATCTATCTCTGCTATCTATCTATCTCTGCTATCTATCTATCTATCTAACTCTGCTATCTATCTATCTCTATCTATCTCTCTATCTATCTAACTCTGCTATCTATCTATCTATCTCTCTAACTATCTATCTATCTAACTCTGCTATCTATATATCTATCTTCTATCTATCTAACTCTGCTATCTATCTATCTATCTATATTTATCTATCTATCTCTATCTATCTACAGTATATTTCTATCTATCTGTCTGTCTATCTATCTATCTGTTTCTCTAGCTCTGTCTGTCTGTTCCTAAAGCTGTCATTCTAACTTTCTGTCTTTCTAGCGCTCTGTCTGTCCCTCTAGCTGTATCTTTCTCCCTATGTGTCTCTCTCTATCTCTGTTGGTCTATCTCTCCCTAGCTATTTCTGTGCGTCTGTCTACTACTGTCTTTCTGTCTATCTTTCCATTAAAACTAAGCGTGAACTGAAAGTTGGGGAGGGGCTAAAACTTGTGGTGGCACACAACAATTTTAAAAATGTGTCCCTAGAATTTTTTTGAGAATGTTGGCAACTATGCTCTTGGCCTGTATGATAACCACCCTAGCTCCACACCTTATAGAGCCCTAGGCAGGGCTGTGATTTGGGGGCTCTTCTTTGCTATATTCATACTGTACAGGTTATTAAACTGTCTCTGCTACTGTAGCTGGGCCCTTTGACGGTTTCCTGATCCATATGCCAGAGAGCCTCTAAATTTACCAGATTGAATGGCAGGGCCCTGTGTACATGTTTATTTGCATAAGGAACATCTTTTGAATGAATGACCTCTGCACTTTTATGTAATTTTGCTTGCTGTCTTAAACCTCCCATTTACGACCCAATGTGATCTATTTGTACATTACATTCTTTACTCATAACAATATCCTCAATAAGAATCTTATGGATTAATGACCATAAGGGTAAAATTGGCAGATCGTTTATATTTTAATGTACACTGATTTCATAGTTGCCAACATTCTCAAAATAATTCTAGGGACACATTTTTAAAATTGTTGTATGCCACCACAAGTTTTAGCCCCTCTCCAACTTTCAGTTCACGCTCACTTTTAATGGAAAGATAGACAGAAAGACAGTAATAGACAGACGCACAGAAATAGCTAGGAAGAGATAGACCAACAGAGATAGAGAGAGACACATAGGGAGAAAGAGACAGCTAGAGGGACAGACAGAGCGCTAGAAAGACAGATAGTTAGATCGAATGACAGCTATAGGAAAAGACAGACAGAGCTAGAGAAACAGAGATAGATAGATAGACACTGTAGATAGATAGAGATAGATAGATAAATATAGATAGATAGCAGAGTTAGATAGATAGAAGATAGATATATAGATAGATAGCAGAGTTAGATAGATAGAGTTAGATAGATAGACAGACAGACAGATAGATAGCAGCGACAGATAGATAGAAGATAGATATATAGATAGATAGCAGAGTTAGATAGATAGAAGATAGATAGGGTTAGATAGATAGAGATAAATAGATAGCAGAGTTAGATAGATAGATAGCAGAGATAGATAGATAGACAGATAGATATAAAGATAGATAGATAGAACTAGATAGGCATACAGAGCTAAAGTAACAGACAGGCAGAGATAGATCACTAACCTCCTCCAATTGTGTTGAGGGCAGAGAGATCGTATTCAGCAGGACTGCACTTCCCCCTCCCCTTCCTAACGTGCACACAGAACGTGAGACTGACTGTAATTCGATCTCTCACCTGCAGGAGGAGAGGATCTGAAAGTAGTAACAGTGCAGGGAAAGGCTTTAAATTTTAAAACCACTTGCACGCTGCTTGCTCCAGATCGGGACATTTACCGGGACATCAGAAGATCGGACTGTCCCGGGACTGTTGGCAACTATGTGATTTGACGTTCGTCCTTCTTTGCTCAATTGAGGAACGGTGATAAATTACTGGCGGATTACCCATACTTTAGTATGTATTGAAGCTACTTCCGCCCTTCCTTCTGACAGTACATTTTCTTTCCTGGTTTCACCAATCACAATGTGAGAACAGCAACAAGTGACATGACACGTCATTTCTTCTTCCTGTTTGTATCCACCAAACTTGGTTGTGCTGTTTTTCTGAGGTCACATGTGCTTTGCTGGTTTATGTTGGACATGACTGATTATTGTAGGCAATGTATGCAGCTGGCATCAATGAGTGAATACATCCAGGGTTAGCAGACTTCTGCATACAGGTTCCATTCATGTTATTGCTACTGATTTCTTGTTATGCTTACAATTGTTCCATGTTGATTGCCCATTCATTTATTTTCTCTGCTTAATGTGATTGTGTGTGAGAGACCTTTTAACGTTATGAAAATACTTTGGTCTGTTTTCTTCCTTGTGTAAACAATCCACTTATTGTGTATCACACTTTCCTCTTACTGTTTGCTGTGTGAGATGTGACAGACATAAAGGCTGCATTTCTAACAACCCCTCCTCCCCTGCCAATCAGTTTGAAGGGTCAAACTTCCTGAGTGCATGATGTATATTGGGTAAAGGTGAGACTGAATACAGATCTGTACCAGCAGGCAGCAGGATACAGATGGAGCCTTTGAAGCTCCCTCCCTTCCAAAATAGAGGGGAGGGAGCTTCATCTTCTGCTGGTTAAGGCAAGACAGCCTTCAAGAAATAGATTTATGAAGGTACTGTGCATGGTCATAAGGACTTAAGGAAACAAAAAAACGGTAGTGGGGTGTTGTTGGCACTGCTTGTGTACATGATATTGGCAGGTTAATGTGTAGGACTTGTGATTGACAGGATTAAGATGCTGTATTAAGAATTGAAATGGGGAAATCGTCTCCAAGAAAGTTACTGGTGAATATGTTGCTTGAATAAGGATGGATGGTGCCTGCACTTGTTATTTTATTTTTACTGTGGATTTATATAGCGCCAACATTTTCCATAGCTTTACAATTACATGTATGCATTCACATTTTGCCCTGCCCCAAAGAGCTTACAATCTAAGCACATTTATTAGACACACGCAACCTCTCAGTATCTCTTTATGATTGTGGGAGAAACCACAGTACCTGTAGGAAACCCACGCAAGCACGGGGAGAACATACAAACTCCTTGCAGATGTTTCCAAGGGTGGATTTAAACTTAGTATTTCAGTGCTGCTAGGCATCAGTGCCAACCCCTGAGCCACTGTGCTGCCTGGAGCAAAATGCCTGAAATTTTTGGGGGGACACAATGGCTGTTATGTATATAATTTGGGGCACTTGATATGACATGGTTATCTCTTATTGACAATCAGGTTTTTTCTGTATATGGTGTAGCTTAGGGATGCTACTGACTCTTGTCCGTAAAAATGTAAAGATCATAAGACAAATGGGTGGCAGACTGCACTCAATATTTTCATGATTTACTCTGAGGTGTGTCTGCTGCATGCCTTCAATTCAGGACTTGTTTTGCTCAGGCTCAGTATCCCAGCTCTTAACCAACATCCCCTTCAGATATAGGTTATCCACAGATCTATAAAAATAAATTGTACAGTGGTTGTTGGAAAGAAAAATTCTAGTTTCTAATAACGGGCCATTAAAAATGATTTTTGAAGGCCAGGTTCCTACCTATTAAAATGAGCCATCAACCACTTCTCTGCAGCCCAAGACATCAAAATATCACTGAATCTGCGATCACAAACACTAGTTCCTTCTTCTAATCTGTAGTTGGCACAGCCCCCATAGGCCCCTCCCCCTTGTGGTGGCCCTCCCCTTGCGGGTCCCCTGTAGCCACATGTGACTCCACCCATTCATGGGTCCCTACCACTAATGGGGCACCGATGGCACCTCAGACCCATGCCCCTCCCCCCTACAGAAAACTGTAAAAACAGCTTTTTTAGGCAGACAGAAAGTTTAAAATGGCTGATTTTGCCTCTGCCTGAAAACACTGTTATTACACAGTTTTCTGTAGGGGTGGGTTATAGGTCTAAGGTGCGAGTAGGTAATGGGCCATGGGTGCCCCAGGAATGGGTGAGGCCAGGTGGCCCGTGAGTGGCAGGGACCAAAGGGGGCCTGCAATGGGAGGGGCCCATGATGAGGAGGGGACTGGGAAAAGGGGTTGTCACATGGTTTCAGAGCAGGAATTGCAAGGGATCTGGTGATGCTGCTACCATATCACACATAAAAATGTGAATATCTTCAAAACTTTTGGGAAAAAATGAAAGTAAATTGCAAAAATACGCAGAAAAGCAATTTTTGTCTACTTACATAAAGTTGTTTTAGACCACAGCTACCCTTTAAAGCAATAAAACACACCTATATATGCTCAAGCAACAATATTCATGCATGCAACATGTGCTACCATATATTTAGCAATCAAAATTAAATTGCAAAATAATCTACGGCAGTTTTCTGTTGTTTAGGATTTATTTCCTATAATGCATAGGTGGTTAATTTACACACTCCTGCTTTTCCATCACCCTATACCCATCATGTTAAGTGTACAGTCTGCTACAAAACAATCTTTCAAAAAACAAAGAACCCTCCAGTCATTTCTTTGCCCCTAACACTCACTCAATGGGTACAGGCATTCTTAACTGAAAGTAAAGACAGATCAAATGTGATTTGAGGGATGCGCTTTGCTCTACTGGATCACAGCAGTTGATGCCCATTGGTTTCCATTTCTGTTAGCAATTATTCAAATTGTTAAATTATTCTGACTACCAAAATGATGTTCTCTTTTCTAGGTGTGGTCTAAAACTCCAACTTCTATGTTTAGCAGCTCCTGCTTGTTATTATATTTAGGACCTAATGATTCCCCAGGGTAGGTTGCTGCTGGCTCAGGCTGCTGGCTACTGGAAACCCTTATTTAGGGGACGGTTTCTTCTAGTTACCAACACCGTAAGCTGTGGTGTTCTACTTGGCATCGGAGACACCATCCAGCAAACACGAGAGCTGCGAAGAAACCCAGATAGAAAACGAGATTGGATTCGTACAGGTAACTGTTTAGGAGACTGAGGAAAGCTACGGTAAGTACACACCCTACAGAAGTTTTTCTTTTTTAGCATATGTTGACTTACCAGTATTTGGTCTTCATTTAAATAAAGAGAAAGGCGATGTTACTCAACAATAAAGCTAAAAAAGTTCTCTTATACCTGTTACTGTAATAAATGCATGTCCTTCTGACTTTGGCTGAAAGAAAATCATTTGCAGCTATTTATTTTGAAGGGTTTCTTGCATTCACAGTCTTTCAGACTCCCTGTAACATTCTGACTGGTGGTCTCACATTATCCTCACATATAGCAAAGAGCTTTACAATTATTTTATTCATTGATATGGAGCCATGGCTTTCATCTAAAAGAAAGATCTGCACACATAGGGCTCAAGGCAGGAAGGGCAGTAGAATCTCGACCTTCCCAAGGTTCTAAATCCGCAAATAATCAGTAGAATGCGCGCATCCTTAAGAATTAAATTTTTTATTTTTTTATATCTGCTGAAAATCACTGCACTATGTTTCGAGGGACAGACCACATTGTCAGGTGTATAGTGATCCAACTCCTATACCCCCACTTAAATATCATGAAATATAAATGAGGTAATCGTAATTAATGATATCAATCAACAGTTAATAGTATAAAATCATTAAAAGAAATATAGTCTTGGAGAACCCACCACATACTCATGCATGTGGTGGGTGATAAGTGGATCTGTGATAAAAGAAAAAATAGCTGATTCATTGATTTAACTAAATGACTTCTCAACATGCAACTCCAATGGTGCTATTTAGTATCGAACTACAAGGGGGTAATTAAGAGATATGAGACCCCTGTTCATAAACATTTCTTCGAGAGTAGACACAACATGACCCAATTGAAATAGCAGATTCTTGAGGCAGATAAACCAGTGACTTTAAAAGGAAATTGCTACACTGGAATGAAACTGCATACATTGTATTCAAATGGTTTAAAGTGAAGAATGTAACTCTTAATGTGTTTTATAATTTTGGCTACAGTTGGCCTATATCCGTTTTATATACGTGTAGCGACTGAATCGATCTTTATGCTTTGCTGTTTGTCTAGTTCACAGGTCTATTACAGATAACAAGAGACTAAGTGATCTGGATTTTAGATGTTCTTAAAGGAAAATAGGAATCGCCTGAGCTTTATTTATTTTTTATAAGACTTTCAATTTTAGAAGGACCTTATCTGCTATATATTTTGAATGCTAACTAATACCTTAAATGTTTTTTTTCCTGTGGTCCTTTGCTACTCAAGATTATGAGGATTGTTCCAAATAAGGGATTGGTGTTTACAGGGAAATAGAGGAACTTGGACAGGGAGCAAAAATAACCTAAACATTTTAGGTTAAAAATACAGCATTTCAGCTCATCATTAAATGGAGAATCATCTAAACTTGTTTTTTCATTAGTCTATTCATTTTTGTACTTTCCTCTTTATTGGTATTATAATATCCCTTATATTATATAAATATAGTATTAAGTTTGCATTAAGTTTTTAGGAGCTACCAATGAGGTGGGGGTATAGGTTATTACATATAGGAAAGGTGTATATGTATGTGTATTATCTCACTATTACCATTTAAATGACCAGTAAATGTATATAAAGGATAGCACTGACTTATATTAGGTACAACACAAACTATACAAAATACATAAACTTACTTACAGAGCTGATATCCCTATTTCAAAATGGAATAGTCAAATGGCATCTTAAACCACGCCCCCTGTGTCTGCTCCATGTGAAAGGAAGTGTAATCCAAAAACAGTTCTTGTCTGCTACACAGGATGTGATGTGTATTGTAATGGACATATACACCAAGGCTCCTTATATACCACCTGCAGCCTGCAGGTGGTGTCAGTGAGTGATAAAAGACAAGACATCCCTTCTCTCTATGGCTAGGAGGAGAGAAAGTAAAAGTAGATAGAAGTGTGTGGTGTGATCCCTTGCACAGTGTGATGATTGACTGCAATGCAAGATCCTGTGTATAAGATCCTGTTACCACCTGTTGGAAGGACAGATTATTGGACAGACAAAATTTACCTTATTGGATACAAACAGATAGGCAACAGATAAGTAACAGATAAGTGTACACCAGCTTACAAGGACACACAATATACAGGCCTGGTCAATATTCAAAGTGGTACACCATAGACAGGGACTATTCCTTTACTGCACATGTTATATGGGGAACCTGTTTATGTTTTGTTATTAAATCATTGCAATACTTACTGTAATTAAAACTGGTTTATCTTGTTTAAAGAAAACAAGTGCACTGTCTACTTTGTGCCAGACCATCAGAGTAACCCACTGTGTGCCATGCTACCCATAATCCTTACATTAAGTGGTGATCTGGTACAAATTGGTGGCAGTGGTGCTGGTAATACCATTAATTCTCCCTGTTTTCTCTGTATATTTGTTCTCTGTATTAAAGGGCATCTGCACCATCGATATTAATTTTTGATATATTGTAGGGCATCCCCTACCACCCCCAATGGCTATGTTAGATGTAAAAATAGAATCCAAACTCTACTTACAGCCCCTCGCTCCAGTGTCGTTCTGATCCAGCTCCCTGCTTGCTGGAAGTACGAGCAAGGGGCCGGACCGGCATCCGTGGCTGTGATTTGCTGGGAGGCAGCCAATTACAGCAATAGAAAACACAGCGGGAGCGATGATCTGTACCTACAGCCTCAATTCTATTTTTACACTTCCAATATAGCAGTTGGGGATGGAAGGAGCTGCCCTTCATATAGCGTTAAAAATTTTTTAACGCTATATGAAGGGCAGCCAAGGAGGGATCAGGAGGGAAGGGGGGGGGGGAGTGCTCCCCTGCGCATGCCACTGTCTTCTCAGAGGGCAAGGAGGAGGCAGAAACCTTTTGGACACGAAGACAGCTCCTACTCCTCAGTTTCCTGGTTTTTGGACAAGCACTACAGGGAAACCATAAGGAGCAGAGATGTAAGGTAAGGATTTATTTAAAGGGCATGTCCACCCCATTTCAAATTTTTTCTGTAGTGTAGCCCCAACCGCTATAGTAATATTTGCAGAAACTCCCCCAATCATTACTTACCTTGCCTCTCTCCTCCAGCATATTGTCACGGCCCTCTGCTTGCATAAAACTGCCAGTAGGGCTGCAGTGCGCATGGCAGAATTCTCCCAGAGGAGAGACAGGAGGCCTATATGGATTCTGCCAGGCTCCTGGTGGTCAGTTTTTGGGTCTTTGGAGGGACATTACAGGAGAACCATTTGAAGCTGGGATGTAAGGTAAGGGTTTTATTACACTACACAGTGGGGCAAGTAGTGGGTTAAATTATAGTTTTGGGGGTGGACATGCCCTTTAAACTACTCAGTGGGGCCATTAGTGGGTTAAACTTTAATATGGGGGGTGGACATGCCCTTTAATTTATGGAGGCTGCTACTGATAGTATTGATTTAAATCCTCCTGTCCTTGTACCTGGAAACGCCCCAATCAGACTCAGTAGATCAACCAGGCCCAATTGCCAAACCTTTTTTTTAAACCTGATCCAATCTGTATCCTGTGCTCCCAAGTCGTAACATCAGCATCTATAAATGTGGCACTTGCCGTGGTGAATCGGGTATCCCACCCCTCCCGAGAGTCATGGGAGTCCCTGATTTTGGGGTGGCCTCCCGCACACCTGCAAGACCACCCCAAACTGCAGCCCTCTGCTTGCATAAAACTGCCAGTAGGGCTGCAGTGCGCATGGCAGAATTCTCCCAGAGGAGAGACAGGAGGCCTATATGGATTCTGCCAGGCTCCTGGTGGTCAGTTTTTGGGTCTTTGGAGGGACATTACAGGAGAACCATTTGGAGCTGGGATGTAAGGTAAGGGTTTTATTACACTACACGTGGGGCAAGTAGTGGGTTAATTTAGTTTGGGGGTGGACATGCCCTTTAAACTACCAGTGGGGCCATTATGGGTTAAACTTTAATATGGGGGGTGGACATGCCCTTTAATTTATGGAGGCTGCTACTTAGTATTGATTTAAATCCTCCTGTCCTTGTACCTGGAAACGCCCCAATCAGACTCAGTAGATCAACCAGCCCAATTGCCAAACCTTTTTTTTAAACCTGATCCAATCAGTATCTGTGCTCCCAAGTCGTACAATAGCATCTATAAATGTGGCACTTGCCGTGGTAATCGGTATCCCACCCCTCCCGGGAGTCATGGGAGTCCCTGATTTTGGGGTGGGTTCTCCCGCACACCTGCAAGACCACCCCAAACTGCAGCCCTCTGCTTGCATAAAACTGCCAGTAGGGCTGCAGTGCGCATGGCAGAATTCTCCCAGAGGAGAGACAGGAGGCCTATATGGATTCTGCCAGGCTCCTGGTGGTCAGTTTTTGGGTCTTTGGAGGGACATTACAGGAGAACCATTTGGAGCTGGGATGTAAGGTAAGGGTTTTATTACACTACACAGTGGGGCAAGTAGTGGGTTAAATTATAGTTTTGGGGGTGGACATGCCCTTTAAACTACCCAGTGGGGCCATTAGTGGGTTAAACTTTAATATGGGGGGTGGACATGCCCTTTAATTTATGGAGGCTGCTACTGATAGTATTGATTTAAATCCTCCTGTCCTTGTACCTGGAAACGCCCCAATCAGACTCAGTAGATCAACCAGGCCCAATTGCCAAACCTTTTTTTTAAACCTGATCCAATCAGTATCCTGTGCTCCCAAGTCGTAACATAAGCATCTATAAATGTGGCACTTGCCGTGGTGAATCGGGTATCCCACCCCTCCCGGGAGTCATGGGAGTCCCTGATTTTGGGGTGGTCTCCCGCACACCTGCAAGACCACCCCAAACTCCTTCGACCTGAACCTACCAGACAGTCCGCCTTCCGGAACGCCTCCTTTTTTGTGGCCACACCTCTTATGGGATGTAAATTACATCACACGGCCAGTCATGCCACCAGCCACGCCTTTAATGTGACGTAATTTACCTCATAGTTCGTTTCTCCCCTAACTCCGCTGCTGCCCCGCTCCTTTGGTGACGTCACATCACTCCGTCAGGCCCCTTCTCCCCACCCTGCTCAGAAGCCATATTCGGCAGGGTGGGGTGTCTGAAACATAGCATGTTTAGTTTGTCTATTCTCAGACCTGCAGGATTATCCTATTTGGTTCCCCTGGATGCTGGTGATTGAGTAACAGTTTAAAATATACCTGTGCAAAGATTCTATATCCACTGTATCCATACATAGCAAAACAAACACACACATAATTGACACTGTGCACCAACGGGCACACTTTTGCTAGTATATTATATAATATATAATTATATAAAACTCGTACAATATAGTTCAATGTGTTTGTATATTCTACAATAAGATATCAACATATATTTAATATTATTTAAGTGGGCAGATAGGGGTGAGGTCACAATGCATCCAAAATGTTGTTCATTGATTTTGATTTACTATGAGTGAATCTACTGATTATTTTCTGTAGTCTGTTGATTGTAGAAAAACGCACTCTGAAAGACTTTAACTTATTTTGATTGTTTTATTTGTGACATGCTTGTGTGCATGCACAACATTTCGGGGTGTGTCCCCTTCCTCGGGTGCATAATTACAATACACTTTTTATACATGTGTCCCCTCCCCTTTTGGGGTGTGGTTTTCAAACAATACAACTTTAATATATTAAACATTTTCCAACATCACATCTATTAAAATTGTGTGCTTTAAAATCTTATCTCCTCCCCTTTTAGAGTGAGTTAAAAATGTATACAATAACACATTTTACTTCATTAATACATATATCTGTTCTAAAACTTGGGTGCATTTTAAAACAAATAATTACTGTGTCCTATACCAATTCTTGTATTATTTAAGCCTTCATTGAGTGCTTACTTAGGCTTTATAAAGTTCTTCAATGTCCTCCATTTGTTTCAAAGTGCCTGTGCTTGGTTCTCAAAGTGCTTATAAAGTGCTACTGTGTAATAAATTAGTATTAAATGGTTAAAAACCACCTTTCAATACTTTTATGTAACTTATTACTGTTTAAACTGTCATTTTGTTAACCGGTCAATACACTTACAGTAAGAGGTGGCGTGCTCCTGAATGGATTTAAAGTCAGGATAAGCAATGTAATATTGGTTAGTGCGACTTAAACTCAAGTGGAAGTTAACCGTTCTGCTGCCGCAAGTGGTGTTATATGCATTTTGTGGAAACTTTTAACTCCACCTAGGAAGCACACAGTCATAGAACACAGTAAGATTTTTTTCTTTGTTCCATAAAAGATATTATGTGTTTGTGATTGGGACAAAATACTTACAGGGTGATGCAGGGAGAGCTGCCCTGTAACTATTTTTCCCCACACATATACATAATATCTTTTATGGAACAAATACAAATTCAACAATGAGCAAACTAAACCATGGTTAGTTGAAGTTTAAACATGTAATTGTTCTACAGGCTCCTCTGTTTTAATCAATTGTTCCATGTCTGCAACAACCAATTCTTATTTTATTGAAGGTTGTTGTGTAATTTTCCCCCAGATTTGCTTTCCTTTTATTTTCAAACAATGGACTGCAAAATATATATTGTGCATGATATTCTATAACACAGTGGCGTGCCCAGTAGGAAGGATTAAAATAAGCCATACCTCCATCATGTGAACCTTTATCCCACCAGTGATAAATGTATAAAAGTGAATTTGTTTATGGAAATCCCTGCCTTCTGCTAAAAAAAACATGTTTTCAGTAATATTACATTTGCCTTCTCTGCATCATCTTTCAGTTCTCTTAAAATGAAGATCTAATATCTGGGTGTTGAAATATGTTTAAAAGGTCAAAACAAGGTGTGTACATATTTATTTTTTTGACTGTGGTTTTGTTTTTTTTTCTAATAAATGACGCATTCAAAAGAATGTTGCTGCTTTGTTTCATTATGAAGCAGAGACCATGGTTGTGATATGCTGTTCATGGTTGTGATATGCTGTTGTTAGAATTACATTATTTCCTGAACCAGAAAGGTTGATGTAAACTATTCTTTTTCACTGATTTTCCCTTAAAATTAACCTTTAATCTGCATAACCCCTTCCATCCAGACTCAATATCCCCAGTCTAATAGCCCCCTTCACGGCAATCTTGGATACACTCAAGGAATGGTAGATACAGAACCTTCTCTATTTAGCTGAATGTGTCTTTGTGCAAAATCATAACTGTGTTTGTGGTGTTGACAGGAGGTGAAATCTTGTGTATGTAGCTACTTACTCCAAGTTGAAAGGATAAGAATAAAAAATAAAGCACTAGCACCTTGTAAAATAAGGATTACACAGCCAATAATCTATCGTCACAATGTTACACGTTACAGTGTGCTAATTGTTTGACCGCAGCCTACATAAACTCACTAATTATAGTATGATCAATGAAATGTCACAAATCTATCCTAATATCCTAATCAAAATAAATCATAATTTGCTTCTTATGTCTGTATATGTGATCGGTTTATTTTTGACCGACAGATAAGTTTTATCAAGCCAGGTAAATGAAATGTAAGTCGGTTGATATAACTCTGTTTGGATATGGCTTAATTATGTTTGAGTATGTTTTGAGGTCAATCTAAAGTTGGGTACACACTGTACCAATCTTTGAAAGATGAGGGACCGAATCTGCAACTGTTTTTCAAGGAAAACTGCTGTGTGTATATTTAAAATGTACACTTTCTAGTTAGAAGAGAATTTACAAGATTCTTTGTAATTTTTCAAAGATTTGGCTTCACACCGTCCGGAGCGTTCTCCATATGTAAAGTATAGGACTGAAATGTTCCCTGCAACTACCAGCTTCCTATACTTTAAAAATACATTGGGCCGACCATGACCAAGGGAGATTTTTGGAGGACAACAGTCGTTTCCGATGGTACGATTGTTTACACTGTGCGGTTTAACACTTTACACTTTGCAGATAAAGAGGCGATTCCGTTACATCCAACAGAATCATCCCTTTATCGTTAATTTGTGTACCCAGCTTAAGACTGTACAACAGGACAATGACATATTTTCATTAAAGGGTATCTCCACTGGTTTTGGTAAGTTTTCGGAATCCATTTCTATTGAAGAACGGGAGGTAAAGGAGCTGTGCCTTACCTTCCGTTCTTCAATAGAACACACAGGAGCCAGGAGAGAAGGTAAGAACTTACCCGCTCGCTCGCTCCCCCGGCGCTTGGTCTGACAGGTCCCGACGGACCTTGTCTCTAATGAGCGCATAGATCGCGCATGCGCATAGAAGACAAGGTCCGTCGGGACCTGTCAGACTAAGCGCCGGGGGAGCGAGCGAGCAAGTTTCTTACCTTCTCTCCTGGCTCCTGTGTGTTCTATTGAAGAACGGAAGGTAAGGCACAGCTCCTTTACCTCCCGTTCTTCAATAGAAATGGATTCCGAAAACTTACCAAAACCAGTGGAGATACCCTTTAAGACTGCTTTCCAAAGAAAACTGCAGTGTGTGTATACTAAAATGTACACTTTCTAGTTAGAAGAGAAATCTGTACTAGGTTTGAATCTGATTCACTTGGCCGTTGAAGACATTTATAGGTTAGCTATCATTTAAAAAAAACAAAAAAACAAAAAGCTACTGTAAGTATTGTGCATGTGTTGTAAAGCTATTAAAATGTAAGAGAGATTCCAAACTGTTGTGATTTGTATAAGTGGGGAAGCTAGTGTGTGGTGCTTTTCTCCCCTCTTCTAGGTAGGATGTTTGCAATTGGCTGCTCAATGGGTCCTATGATGCACTTTTGGTATTCTTGGCTTGATCGAGCTTTCCCTGGAAGAGGAGTCACCGTGGTGGTAAAAAAAGTGTTAATTGATCAGCTTGTGGCTTCCCCTACACTAGGCTTGTGGTACTTTCTAGGTAAGAATTATTCTTATTATTATAGTGCTATTGAAAATGCAGATACTGCACAATTTGTTTTCTTTCATACTATAATATATTTTTAAAAAAACCATAGTAAGAAAACTTTTAAAGTCTCCTGCTATACCAGTATTACCTGGTACCCATATATTTTGATATTGACTATTTTCCCCATTTAGCTGAAACTTGCGTAGTCATCTACATATAACTCAAATTAAACTAATGTTGGTCGTACACTTATGACTTGGATAGATATGCTGTTCAATCATCAATTTAAAGGGGAACTGTGGTCAGTTTAAATGAAAAGCCGATTTCCTACCTTTTATAACAAGCCATCAACCACCTCTCTACGTGCTCCACAGCCCAAGATATAAAGAAATGACTGACCAGAAAGTTAATGGGTGGGAGGCTGACATGTGACATTCCTAATACTTCTCCTGCACAGTGCCGCTGGTGAGCACAGCTTTAGACTCCCTCAGTGTGTGAGGGAGACAGGAAGTCCCTCCCCCTCCCTGCTGTGTGAAGGACCTGCAGCTGCAGAGAAGGTAAGGGAATCTACAGCCCTTTATTGTCACTGTGTGAAAACAGCCTTTTCAGGGGTCACATGGGGCTGTAAGGGAATGGGCCAAGGGGGCCTGCAGCTGGAGGGACCATGGGGTTCATGAGTGGGAGGAACCAGGGGGCTGCAAAGGGGAGGAGAAGACACAAGGCAGATTGACATGGTTTCAAAGCAGGAAGTGCAGGGGACCTGGTGATGCTGCTGCCATATCACACACACAAATGTAAATTTACATGCAAAATAAATTGCAAAGATTCTCAGGATAGCAATTCCTATCAATTTACTTAGTAATTTTTGGACCATAGTTCCCCTTTAATGTTTAAAGCCTAGTGCATTTACCTCCCAATGTTCTCTGTCCTGTTCATTTTTTTTGTAATAGTAAAATTACATTGGCAAAATGATCAGGGAAGGCAGTTGTCCTAATGCTGCAGAAATATCATTAGGTAAGTTTTGCAGTGTATGGCTACCATTAGTCAATGACTTCTGTAAACAAAGCATCATGGGAGGTGGGGACCTGGTAAACCTCTATGACCACATAAAACATTCTTTTTTTTTTTTGTGTAACACACACATCCATACCTCTGGATACATGTATAGGTTGTAGTGCAAACCTATTTTGCAGCAGGATAGCTTGTCCTGTGCAAGTAATCTCTATTAAAAGTAATGTCCATCACAGAATCAGCACCTTGTTTTTGCTGGACAGGTTTTGTAATTCTACCTGTTTACAAGTCTAAGGTTGCCACTGCACAGCACTAAAACAGCATGGTGAGAAGCAAACCACCGGTAATGTGAAAAAAAACATCTTGACTGGCAGTTTGTTAGCAGTGACTGTGATGTGTTGACAGGTCATGATGTGCAGCAGGTCACTAGTACTTCCACTGCTGTATATAGCAAGTTAAATGGCTTCTTTCTTGATCTTCTCCCCAGCTTCTGCTGAGATGAGCCATTGCAGTTAATACATGAGCATATGCCTTAAATCATGACAGATGATTTACCAGACTTGTATTGTATTTTTAATTATATAAAAAAAAAATGTTATCCCAAGCCTTTGCATCTAGCGACAAAATACCATTTCACATACCAACTTGTTTATCTGTTTGAAAAGGTGTTTAACAAATGGCTAGTTCATATTTTTGTGTAGCAATCCTTTAACATTTTTGGTTTATCTAAAATAGCTTGCAAAGACAAAGCCTTGCACTTTGTAGTTTTAAGTCCATGCTGTTTTGTATGTTAGAGATCTTGTGCTGCACATCCTTTATGTATGTACAAAATGTTCTAGACCATTTGAGTGTCTGTCTATTTCAGGAATGGGTTCTATGGAGGGACAGAGCCTGGAGAAGAGCTGGGAAGAATTTAGGGACAAATTTTGGGAATTTTACAAGGTGAGCAACTCGAGGCAATAAGGCAAGGCAAGATTATTTTTTTTTCTGACTGCACATTTATGTTGGGATAAAGAAATACACACTTGATAGATTTAATACTTGAATCTTTTGTAATATCTAAAAAGCATCAAGGTTTTACCTTCCGACATGCCTGTAAGATTCTCTTTCCTTTCCTACCATCACAGAACCTCACAAGGTAAGATTTTTATTGTACAGCAAGCATAAAAAAGCTACAAAATTTGAGACAGGCAACACTTCTTTATCAGAGTAGCAGTTCATTTTAGTATAGGCACTCTTACTTAAGGAATTCTTGTTATCCATGTCACATGTACCTTTGAGTGCACTAATATGTCTTTAGCTTTTGACGCTTTAATAAATACATTTTGGTGGTGAATATAATATCTTCTAACTTTTTGCTTAAATGTATCCTAAGACTGTGTACACGCAGTCTGATATTTTGTCCCAATTGCCCGCCGCAACTGAAGATCAGGATGAAATATTGGCAGTAATTATTGCCAAGGACGCTGCTGATTGGGACACAGTCCAGGGATTTATTGCCAGCAGATTCCTGTACAACTCATTCTGAATAGAGAAAGCCAGTCGGATGACAAGCGAAATATCTTCAAGAACTAAACTTCAAGTCCTTGTTGATCCAGCTGAAAACAACCGATATTCCATGTCCTGGATAAATAAAAAAAACTTTCACAAACACAACTTTCAATTTTTACCTAATATTTACTCCTATTTACATTTCTGGCAATTTCCTTCTGCTGGTTTCAAACTAATTTCTTCTTACCAGTTTGAAGCAGTATTGATTACAGGACATGTTCACATCCATTATCATTTTTTATGCAGTCAGAAACCCCCCCCCCCCCAACCTACCAACCGTTATACTTACAAATATGAATATTACTTTATAGAATAAGATGGAGGGGAAACATCCAGAAGCAAAACAAGTACTGGATTAAAGGCATGCAGCAACACACACACCTCAGATTATTTGCTACTTACATATATTCATTTATAGATTAAGATGAAGCAAAGTTGTTGTTTAAGTATAGATAGCGTTTAAATGTGGAGGTCCATTATTTTAATAAAGTAGTAGCTGGTACCTAAGCTTTAGCAATTATTAGTATTTATTGATAAGTATTTTTATACTGCCTCAGCTTTCCACTATATCTGTGTTTCACGTTTAGTTCTTGAAGACATTTCACTAGTCATCCTATTCAGAATGACTTGTACAAGAATATGTTATACCCTGGCTGTGTCCCAATCAGCATATAACTGTAAGGGACCTCCTTAATGCAAAGCGTTGAATGCATTGTAGCTAAGAGGTGTTCTCAAAATGTCCAGCATAAGGTCTCATCGTATACAAAGGGTAGAGGCGATGATACATTGCTGTTGTAGTACGTCTGACCTATTTCTTGTAGCAGCTGGTGGGATCCCTTGTTAAAGCATGTTATTGTCCAGGAGTGTGGTCATCTTAGCCTGGTTGTCCGAGGTGTTGAGTGCCACCATGCATCTTCTCTTATCCGCAGGCAGGATGGTTATACTGGAGTCTTTCTTAAGGGATGTTAAGGCTCTTCTTTCCTGTGTGGTCAGGTTTTATGATGGGGATTTAGCACTGGCTAAGGCTGCAGATACATTAAAGCAAAGTTGTTTATTCAGGTTATGTTTCTTTAATCTGACAGAGGTGGTGGTGGGGGGGGTCAATACCAATGGTCTGCCATGTACTATGCTGTTTAGACACCTTACCCTGGGCACTTTTGATAACACCTTTTAGGTTATTTATTGACAACAGATTCTTCTACAAGTAATTCTGAATTGGGAGCTAGTTGGATGACTAAAATTCTGTCCATTACAGTTAGACTGTCAGAACTTCTTTTTAATTTTGAAATGCAGCAGTTAATTAAAGGGCATGTCCACACCCAAAAATTTTTGTATGCAACCAGGACCTATCAAGCGTTATACTTGCAAAGCTAAATATTACTTGTATAATAAGATACGATGGACAACTCCTATCCCTCTCCTAAACACTGTGGAAGCTCAGAGCTTTCATGCAGGCTCAATGAGTTGTTCAGTGTTTAGGAGAGAAAGCCATGATTGCAGCCTATACCCGGAAGAGCCTGAAGCTGCAGAAGTGAAGTAAGGAGTGATCGCCCAGCTCAGATTTGTAAGTATTACCGTTTCTAGTTGTTCTGCCTGCATACAAAACTTGATTTTGGGGTTGGACATGCCCTTTAAGGCCTACTGCTGAACTGAGATGGATTTAACAATCTCCGCAGGTTCTGACATGCTATCAGACTTTCCCATTTCTTTGTAAAATTAAGATCTGAGTACTGACACCTATAAATTATTGTAGTATTGAGAGAAGCTTAGTTCACTGCAGATCAACTGACACTTCCTGCATGTTCAAGTTACGTATGTGCTTATACGTTTTTTTTACTCTGCAGATAAGTTCTGCATGGTGTGTGCTCATATATAGTAAAGCGTTTCATCCAATGCAGTTTATCTGCCCGTTTAAATGAAGTATGCATGCCAATTTGGTATTGTGTCCCTACTGTAATTCACAATCCCTTAAAATACAACTGGAAGCCAAGATAACTGTGTTTTAACCTTCATAACAAAGAGTTGTTTAAAATCATTTTGAAATAAACATTATGTCCACAATGTTCTGTTTTCAGGCTGATTGGACTGTATGGCCTGCAGCTCAAATGATCAACTTCTACTTCTTGTCACCAAAATATAGAGTGATCTATATCAATGTGATCACTGTGGGCTGGGACACTTACCTTTCCTACCTCAAACACAGGGTGAGTAAATTCAATTTATATCCATTTTTCAGTGTGTTTCTGAATATTATTAAATTGGTAATCCTAGTATATTAGTAATAGCTGTATTTAATTTACAATTAAAGCCCCAGTATAGAAAGGCGAAACAGACATTCACTATCTCTAATTTCTGCCTGTTTTTCATTTCAGTTCCATTACTTAAAGGGCATGTCCACTGAAAAAACTTTGCTCTGAAATGTATATTACCCCCCCCCCCCCCACCCCACTTTTGGGATATTCCCAGCTTCCAAAAGCGCTCCTGAACTTACATGACGTGGTCACTCGCTGCTCCTACACTGCATTTGCTGTTGACCGCTGCTCCTCTTCCTGGTTGCGGCTGTCCGTTAAGGCCCGGCGTGACATCACACCCAATTGCCTGACAGCTGTGACCAGGAAGTAAAGTGGTTGTCAGCACAGAAGTCCCCTGTTCCTTTTTCCTCGAAATAGGAGCAGGGGGCGGCACCTACACAGCGAGGGACCATCAGGAAAGAAAGTTCAGGAGCATTTTTGGAAGCTGGGAATATCGCAAAAGTGGGGGGTAATATACATTTTAGGTCAAATGTTTTTTTTTGAGTGAATTGGCCCTTTTAAGAGTTCAAGCTGTTAATGTCCTGATGGGACAGTCACACGTTCCATTGAAACAACCAGGCACTTACTTACTCCTGTTGCCACCAGGAGACTAGTGAGAGTAGTGATTTCCACTGGGTGAGGTTACCATTTGCATTGTGCAGGGTGTCTCTATATGGGAATATGCATTTTGTGTGTTATGGTTAACAACCTGATGAGTGTAACGGTTCCTACATTCTGATGCAGCATAATTACTTTTTAGGTCTTTTTTAAAAAAGGTTCTTACAGCAGAGCAAGCTGTGTTGCTTTTTATCGATATCGCGGGTTAGTTATTTACGATCACGATCGTACATTTACGACCGAACATTTGATCGTAGAATACGTGCGGTAGTAAACTACCGCAATGGTATTTTATGGGGATCGTAAATCTATGATTTTATATTGGTATCGTAAATTTACAATCGGTAAACAGATTGTTAATCTCCGATCAGTTTAACGATCGTAAATTTACGATACCGATCGTTAAAGTTGCAGCATCGCTAAAAAGCGATACCACGGCTTTATAAATATGGTCTTTAAGGTGTGATTTGCATGGCAAATCACCAGTAAAGTCTAATGCATGGGTGGTAAAGGGGGGATTACAGGTGCCCCAAATTCCCCCTTTTTGCTGGTTTATAGTTATCTGCAATTCTGGCACCTTGATCATCAGTGTAAGGGGGTGTCATGGTGAAAAGGGATTACAAAAATATGTTCCAAGATACAGACATGAAAATAAAGTGCCTGTTTTCAGGGGACATGTGTGAAACTGATCAGTGACAGAGGCCACATAGTAGCAGAAAATAAAATTTGCTACAGATGTAAAGGGGTTGATTGATTTTGTTACTTTAGGTCGAGGCTACATTAAGCGCAAGCGTTGCACTGCGATCAATGGAGTGCAAACGGTCCCGGCTCACCTAGTAAAGGCAAATTTGTAAACACGTCCTATTGTTATATTCATCCAGGTCATGTTATATCTGTTGTATTTAATTAGATCAACTGGACTTGAAGTTTAGTTCTTGAAGACGTTTCGCTAGTCATCCGACTGGCTTTCTCAATTCAGAATGACTTGTACAATAATCTGTTGGCAATTATGTATCCTGGAAAATCCCAATTAGCATATCACAGCCAGGTGTTAAGAGCGTGATTGGATAGTGGCTAAGGGGTGTTATAGGAACACCTTGCCATGTACAATGCTGTTTTGACACCTTACTCTGGGCGTTCTTATAACACCTCTTAGCCACAATGCAATCACGCCCTCAACACCTGGCTGTTATATGCTAATTGCGACACAGTCCAGAGTACATAATTGCCACAGGTTCTTGTACAAGTCATTCTGAATTGAGAAAGCCAGTCGGATGACTAGCGAAACGTCTTCAAGAACTAAACTTTAAGTCCAGTTGATCTAATTGAATACAACAGATCATCCTATTGTTATTATTACCAATGGATTATTTTTTTTAAAGTAAAAATCCGGTGTATTTAAAAAACTTAAAGGTTAACTGTAGTCTCAGAACAAGTGTAGAGTTAAATGAAAGCCGACACTCTTTTCTTTAAAATGAAACCTGGGTCACTGACAGCTACCTGTGAGATGTTATACTGAAGAGAATGTTTACGGTAAACTTCCTGCTTTCAGTAGTTTGAGTAGCAAGCCTGAACCCAAGGAGCTTAAGACTTTGACACGTTAATGTGAGGGGCTTGGGAATTACAAACTTATATAAACTAAATATATGGGAGCAGATGCACATTTTAGCGTTTAACTACAGGGACAACTAGATATAGTTGTGATCACAGGCCTCTGTCCCCTAAACACACATACCCCCACCCACCCCCCCCATGAAAATTACATATTTATGTATCGCTGAACTTCAATATACATGAGCATTTTTGACAAATATTAGAGAATCTGTACCTTAAATTTTACTTTTGCTACACCAGTTTTATTTATTAAGATGCCTTTTATTTAAAGGGTATGTCCACCCCCCAAAAAAAGTTTTATATTTCGTTGGCAGCCCCCCACAACCTTGACCTGCAAGGTTTATAAATTCCAAAGATGCTTATAACTGTACTTACCAGCCTTCTTTCCCCCGGTGCACTTTTGCTAGCTTCCATGCCTTTTCTGTGCACGGAAGCAAGTAAAAGATGCCGGACCGCCAGCATCTCTTGTAATTGGCTGTGACAATGTCTTTTAAACCTAAAGCTGTGTACACATTAGCTAACCCTGGACTGACTACAGAATGATATGCTGTTTAGTAATCTAACTGTCTGGTGGGTAAAAATCCAGTAAGTACTTCCACAATTTCTGTGCAACCAATAAAATGCCCTTTTGAGTGAACAATCATTGTGAAATTGACAACTTGTCTGATCCATTCCCCCCCCCCCCCCCCAACTTTGACTCAAAATGACACAAAAATTAAAAGTCCAGGAGATCTTTCAACTCTATTGACCAAAATATTGGCCTACACAGCCTAAAATAACTTGATAACAAACAAAAAGCTTTCTAGTACATAACTGAGATTGTGTAAAATTGAATGTATTTTTCTTTATTTCCAGAAGGGATGTTGTGCTGAAATAGCTGAGGTTTCTGAAACTCTTGGTACCTCAGTTGACCTCAAGGATTGCTCAACGCCAAAAACTCTGGATGAAAATGTCCAATAATTAAAATATGTCCACAACTAATGAATATAATGCATGCAGTCTGTGCACATTCATGCCTATATAAGTGAGGCGGAGGTAAACTAAAAACAAGGTTATGTTAGGTGGTCATTGTATCTAGATATTGCCTTTACAAATAGTAAATGTAACAGACTCAAAACATCATCAGTACCAAGACAGTGAAGATGAAATCATGTTTTCTTTTGTTGTATTGTAAAGAGGTTTATGCTCTTGTTCTGCATCATACAAAATGCAAAGCATTTAATTTTTACTTTGGCCTTAGATCCTCACAGAGTATACAGATAATGGGACAGGCCTTATTTAAAAGGCAATGTCCATCCCCCTGGAAAAAAAAAAGAGTATGTTATGCAGGACCCCCCTAAACCCAGAGGTCGTTTTGTTTTATTCTGCTCCCAGCATGAGAAATCATACTTACAAGTTTGCAATCCACCGCCACTTCCTGTCTCTCCATTTCCTCTCTACTGCGGCTGTTGTGTTCTTTTTATGTTCCCAAGCAGCTGCAGTGGAGGCTCGTCCGTGAATGGCAGTCAGTGATTGGCCATGACATCACTTACCTGGAATTGGAGCACGATGAGCAGAGCCGCTGTGGTGGATCTCGGAGCTTGTAAGTAGGAGAGCTGTGAGTAGATTTAAAGAGTTTTACCAAAACGAACTCTAGTTTTAGGGGGTCCTGCATAACATACTCCTTTTTTTTCCAGAGGGGTGGGCATTCCCTTTAAATAAGGCCTGTCCCATTATCTGTATACTCTGTGAAGATCTATGGCCGAAGCAGAAATTAAATGCTTTGCATTTTTGGATGATGCAGAACAAAACAGGTTTTATTTAAATAAAACCTTAAAGTGTAATCTAAGTTAAAAATAATGTTTGTTTATTATATTGCCCATTACTGGAAACTATAATTCATCCCAACCATCACTGAACATTTTTTGTTGATCTGTTCCCTATTTCTTTATATATCAAATCTGACTCATTTTTATTAAGTGCCTTATCATAAACTCTGCTGTGTGCATTCTGGAATGGTAACACTTTGTGTGAATTGCATTGTGGGAAATTCCATCTCCCAATGCTGCCCCATACTTGTTACTGAGCATGATTGCCCTCACAGATCAGTCAGAATCTTCAGATTAGCCAGGGAACTTAAGCAAAACAAGTCCTGTTTTGAAGACATGCAACACCACCTGTATTTGTTGATTGAGATGATGCAAAGTGTTTTTTTTCAAATTTAGATGTACTTTCAAGTTGGCTGTTATTTCTTAGGGAATACTTTTTGATACAAATTGCTTAAGTCTCGCATTGAATTAATTCTGAGCTAAATCGTTTTTATCTTTGCCATAGGAATGTACTGTATATTTGATTTTACTATGTCATACTGCTTTACTTGTAAAATTTTGTACATTTTCCAGTATTGATAAATTTATATCTATATGAAATTTTGTTTGTCTGTTTTTCAATTAAGAGTAGGAGATACAGTATTAAAGTGACATGATACATGGCTAGGAACCCAAAACTAAGTGTGGAGGCATTTGCCAACAGAGGCAAAAACAAAGTGCTGGCCCGACACCTAAATTATTTAAAGGACATGTCCACCCCCAAAACTAAAATTGAACCTTTTACCTACCTTACGACAAAACAATTATGTAACTCTAAAGCGGTGTTCTTCTTTCCACTTACATCTTGGGTAATTAAAACTTTAATATCATTATTTAACAATACTGACCAAACTATTGCAAAACTAGGCTTTAGTATGCAATCATGTTTAACTATATAGATTAATCCTATATAATAAAACCCTAAGTGCTGCATCCGTGCCTGTGTGTGTGTCTCTGAATGGACGTCTGCACATGCGCAAACAGGTCTGGAACCGATAAGACTAAACTGCAACCAGGCGCCTTCAGATCGACAAACCCCTGGCCAAGTGTCCCTATCTCACAGAGACCCCATCCCGACAGCGGAGTCTCCCTGCAGCCCTCCGGCCCAGGACCCTCCTTCATCAGTAACTAGCTCCTAGTGCCCCACCAGAGACAGGCCACACTAAGCACACAACCTACACATTGGGAACCAACTGCAATGCAAGGTCCGTGTAATCCTTGATATAGACAGGATAGAGATGGTGTGGAACTGCCATGCTGCTATGAGACACAAATATGGATATAGGCAAGATAGATTGTGTCAAATAGCATTATGGCAGCTCCACACCATCTCTATCCTTTCTATATCCATATCTTCATCTGTGTGTCGCATGGCAGCTCCACACTGAGATGGAGGCAAGGATATAGATATAAGCGGGATAAAATGGTGTGGAGCTGCTATATGACATAGAGATTGAGATATGGATATAGACAGGACAGAGTGTGATGCTGCTATGTGATCCTGTCTAGCACCCATTACATTACGGAATAATTGGATTAAAGTCTAGTAGTATAATAATACTTTTGTTCAAATTGCTATTGTATGACGGTGAATATACAATTACGGTCGTAATTGTACGATTGCCCATACAATATCGTATTGGTAGCGGTTGTCTACTACTGCTTAGTATAGTACAGATGTGCGTTCGTAAATGTGTGGCTGTACTTCTATAATAACCCACGGTACCGCACATTTGTGATACCGCAGGTTTATAAAAAGGGCCCTGTGTCTTTACCAGATGTCTGTCATCTCTTGTTCTCACCAACTTCCAATAGGAACTCTTAAGGTGCCCATAAACTTAAAACTTGCCTTGCATCGGTCATCAAAAGCTTTCTACAGTTGTTTACCATAGTCCAGGGGTCCTCTACGGCCATCCAAGGTGAGTCACCTGTGCAGTGGCATGTTTAGGGAGGATTACTGATGCCTGAAATCCCCCCTTCTGCTAACTCTGTGCAGTCTGCTGTTATACTTCTCATAGTGACAGTGGCACAGCTACAGACCTAAGGGCCCTAATGCAGAATTTGGTGATGAGGGGGCCCCCCCTCCAAACAAAATGACAGCAGCATAGAGATCTGTATCAACATTAACCCTGCAGCTGCCCGAGGTGATTGCTGAGACTGGATTTATATTAAGTACTTACAGTACCTGGATGTTATTGTCTCTCTCTACTGTTGTAAAGGCAACTTTACATACACATTTACGATATTACACAAATTCTGTTGTTTCAGCGTCCCAGCTCTGAATATTAAAGACACTAATGTTAATGTAGTGCAAAAATTAAGCCCGCCCCCCCAACAGACAGAGATCTTAAATGATTACTGAATTGCCTCAATGCATTTTTTAAAATTGCTTTATAAACCGTAAAGGTATGCAGCCCTCCCCATACATTTTTTTTACCAAATGTTCTCCAATGTTAGAGACAAATAATGACTGTGGGAGGAACCAGAAATTTGTTGATGACTGCATGAGTATAATTTTCCGATTTTATTGAGCAAATATTTAAAATAGAACAACATTTATATGTAATGAGTGCACAAAACACACAGTATTGGAAGTCTGATGCCATGGGTTTGTAATGGTCACTAACAATGTTACTTTGGTGAAGTTATTATATGATCAGTCACAAACTTAAAGTTGCAGCAGTAATTTACCAATGCGGTTGTTAAAGACCGATGCGGTAATCTACAGTCAATGCCACGCAATAGCAAAATACAGTGCACTATTTGTATTGTGCAAAATGAAGATGCCATTATAAAATACCGATCGGTATTTTAGAACGTCAGTAAAGGCAAATTTGTAAACTCATCCTATTGTTGTTATTACTAAAGGATTGTTCTAAGTATTCTTTTTTTGAAAGTAAAAATCAGGTGTGTTTAGAAACATTTTTTCTAACAAGTATTTTAAAGGTTAACTGTGGTCTCGGAACAATTTTAGAGTTAAATGAAAGCCGGCACTCTCTTCTTTAAAGTGAACCCTGGGTCACTGACAGCTACCTGTGAGATATTACACTGCAGAGAATGTTTAAACTTCCTGCTTTCAGAAGTTTGAGTGACATCACCTGAATCCAAGGGGCAGAGCATGCTCACTTAAGACATTATTGACACATTAATATCGGGCTTGGAAATGACAAACTTGTCAAAACTTACTCGTAGATAGTACATTTACAATTGTTCGACCATGCGATAGTCATAAATGTACACTCACGGGTATGATACTGTGTCTTTATTAATATATCCCATAGATAGGTCAATAGTGAATAACTGGGAAGTGATACTGGTAGATAAGTCAATGGGACAGGTGGAACTAGAAAAGTAAAGCAGAAAATTGTAATGTGTCCCCTAAACAACAAATAGTAAAAGAAATGGCCCCCACCGTAAGAATTAAAAAAAAAAAAAGGAATCTGGACGCTGGAAAGTATTTGCAAAACATCAGTGTTTATTGATGCACGACATGTTTCGAGCTACTGTTCTTTCTCAAGTGCTGTGTAATGATTAGCATGCATGTATGTAGCGGACTAATCCCTTGAGCACCTAGGGGACTGCAATCTCTGATGCAAGGGAGGAAAATGTTATTGTTGGTGTCTGCTGTAAGCCGCCAAATGCTAGCAGGGAGGAAGTGTGCCAGCTTCATATACAGTTGGCAAGGGCTGCAAGTTTGGGGAGTGTGCTCATTATGGGGGACTTTAATTACCTTGACATTGATTGGTGGAGTGGAACTGACATCACAGAAAAAGGCAATGAGTTCCTGAATTTGCTGCAGGATAATTTTCTCTCATAGGTGGTTGAAGTTGGATCTGGTAATATCTAACATCGTGGAGCGCATTCTAGATATAAAGGTAACTGGAGGCTTAGGGAATAGTGACCATGAAATAGTGGCGTTAGGACTATTTTATCGAAAGGAAAAGTGCGCTGGGTTAACAAAGACTTTTAATTTCAGGAAAGCAAATTTTCCCAGGTTAAAAGTAGCTCTTCAGAATGTCAACTGGGATAATGTATTATCAGGTAAATGTACTGAACAGAAGTGGACTGTGTTTAAGGGAAATTTAAGCTAAATTTATACCCTTGGGAAATAAATATAAAAAAAAATAAATCTGCGCCCATGTGGCTGAATTCTGATGTAAAGAGGCAAATGGAAAGGAAGAAAAAGGCATTAAGGCAGAGGGAACGGAAAGGGCCTTTAGGGAAAATAAAAACTGTAACAAGGACTGTAAGAAAGCAATCAAACTAGCTAAAATTAATAATGAAGTTAGGATAGCTGAACAAAGCATCACTAAGCGTAACATTTTTTTAAGTATATCAGGGCTAGGCCACACTGCTGCGTTTTTTTTGCGTTTGCGCTTGCGTTTGCAATTTTTTAAAATTATTATTATATGTAAATTTTTTATATGTAAATATTACATAATTTTATTTTTTATTACATAAAAAATTATTATATGTAAATACCGGTAAATAGCGGTCGTTATCGGTAAATAACGGTCATTAACGGTAAATAACGGTCGTTATTTTACGATAACGATCGGTATATTACGATAACAGTACCGATCTTTTATAAATAGGGCCCATTGTTTCTTATTTTTGCAGATGTCCGAAGGACAGTTCATGTCCGAAGGTGTGCCTCTGGATTGGAAAAAAGCTGATATTCCAATATTCAAAAAGGGTAGTCGTTCACTGCCAGGTAATTACAGGCCTGTAAATTTAACATCAGTGGTGGGAAAGTGGCTGGAAAGTTTAATAAGGGAACATATTCTAGAGTATGTTTCAAGGACTGACATAAGTAGTAGTATTATAGGTAGTAGTAGTAACCAGCATGGATTTAGGAGGAATATATCTTGTCAAACTAACTTGCTTGGCTTATGTGAGGAAGTGAGTAGAAATTTATAATTTTCTACAAAGGCTTTTAATACAGTCCCCCCCATAGGCGACTAACGTATAAGCTAAGGTCTTTTGGTTTGGGGAGGCACATTTAGTTAAATTAGAAATTGGAAAAGTGGTTGATGAATAGGATGCAAAGAGTAGCTGTGTGGCTTCATCAATATGAACTAAAGGGCCCTGTTTATAAAAGATCGTTATCGAAAAAATAACGATCGCTATCGTAAAATAACTACCGTTAGTTTCCGATAACGGCCGGTATTTTCTGATATCGGGAAATAAAGGTCAATATCGTAAAATAACAATCGTTATCGGAATATAACGGTCGTTATTTTACGATAGCGATCGATATTTTTGGGGGCCGCTTCTGTTTAATCTATTTATTAATGATTTGGAAGTGGGTATTGTCAGCAGGTTTTCTGTGTTTGCTGATGACACAAAACTTTGTTGACCATTAAAAACTTCAGAGGATGTGCAATCGTTGCAGGGGGATCTAGATAGATTGTCACATTGGGCTGCTAAGTGGCAGCTGAGATTCAATGTTAATAAATGTAAGGTGATGCATTTTGGTCTTAAAATCCTTGTACTGCTTATACTATTAATGGCTCTGTGTTAAGTGAATGGCTGTTGGAAAGGGATCTTGGAGTTTTGGTAGATAACAAACTTAAAGGTAGCAAGCAGTGCCAGGCGGCAACAGCCAGAGCCAGCATGGTATTGTCTTGTATAATGAAAGGTATGGATTCAAGGGAGCAAAATGTTATTCTCCCTCAAAGCATTGGTAAAGCCTCATTTGGAATATGCAGTGCAATTCTGGAATCCTGTATACAAAAAAGGACATCTTTGAAATGGAAAGGGTTCGGAAGGGGTTTTTCACCTAAGAATGGTAAAGCTATGAACAGTCTTCCAGTCTTCCACCATAAATTTGGTGTTTTTTTTTGCCTTCCTCTGGATCAACAGTTAGGCAGGAAATGAGGATATTGCTAGATGGATTGGACCAGATGGACGTATGTCTTTATCTCAAAATACTATACCAAGTCATTTTTTTCATTTTAGTCTCCCTTTTAAATATTTGGTTAGTAATGCAGGTAATAAAGTGCAAAATATATTAGTTGGGGTTGGGGGCAGGTAATAGACAATTGAACAGTTTTTGTTTGAAGGGAGACATTCCCTTTAACCCTTTCCCTGCCACAGATCGTATATTCACGATCTGTGCAGTGAATGTTCAAACTGCCACAGATCGTGAATATACGATCTGTGGCTTCCCCCCTCCCCAAAAAAATTTCCCCCCCTCTAGGCGCGATCGGGGGGCAGCATTCAACTGCCCCCCTACCCCCCTCGATCCCCCCTCGGTTTCGGCCAAATCCGAGGGGGGGATCGGAAGATATCCCTACCTTAACATGGCCCCCGCAGCTGAAGCCGGTCCCACGTGGAGGAAGTTCCTTGTTCCGGAAAGGGAGACCCCGGTGATGTCACTGATCTTCCTCCTTCACCGGGGTCTTCCCATATGGAGGTACACTGCTGCCCCCGGTGGTCCAGTGGAGGTACTGCAGCATGATCTCTATATAGATCATGCTGCTGTACCTAGTATAGAACAAGCTGTCAAGCTGACAGCTGTACTATACATTTTGTGAATGGAACTCAAATTTCCATTCACAAATAGGATTTTTTCTAAGTCTTTGCTACTTAGCGAAGACTTAGAAAAAAAATGGGGACAGAGATCATAATTTGGTGATCACTTCTGATCACCAAATTATTGATCTTTGCCAATGAATGAAAAATCACTTCCTAGAAAATGATTACCGGGAAGTGATTTTTCCGATCGGATTTCAAACTGGAAAACGGGCATTATTGCCCGTATTCCAAGTTCGGTATCATTCCCTAAGATGATTTGATGATCATCTTTGGGAATGATCCCCAAAAAAAGGGGAAATGCACACAAAAAAAATCTTAAAGTGATACACACACCTTTTTTTTTTTTTACCCTAAAACTATAAATTAGCAAAAAACGTTGTCTTCTCCAAGCTTCTCAATGTCCCCGGTGATATCGGTAAAATAAACGCGGATCATTTATTTGTTGGATTTCAAAGGAAACTAAGCCTATTTTAGTAGGAAATTTTGCAGAGGTACCAAAAAAAGACCGTATTGATTTTTTAGGATCAGTAAAGTGTGCAAAAACTTGTGTGACTCTCCGTACTAACTGGTTTTCCACTAAAAGGGGGAGTGGGTATAGGGTAATGGGGTGGGTTGTGGCGTTTTTTAATTTTTTCTTGTAATTGCAACTGCGCATGGATCACATTTGAGCTAGTTGGTGGCCCCGTCTCTGTTTGCACCCACCCTTATGGCATACCGTTTGATTCAGGACATGTGAGAGATTGCCATTTAGTGGGTTTTTTTACTTGCCAAGTGGGTTTAGGTAGGATTTCAACCATTGAGTCCTTATTTTATTTTTTCACAAAATCTCCTAAAAGCACGGAGTTCTATGAATAGCAGCGGCTGGAATTCTTCACGTATATACGAAAGCATGATACCATCACGTAGCTGAAGGTGTGTAGCTTCCAAAAATATATAGTTTGTGGTGGGTATTTCAAAATTGATTAGGCTGTTCAAATTACAGAACACTTTGATTTTTTTCTTGTAATTACACTTGTGCATGCGTCCAATTTGAGCTAGTTGGTGGCCACGTCTCTGTGTGCACCCACCCATATGGCATACCGTTTGATGCAGGATATGTGGGAGATTGACATTTAGTGGGTTTTTTTGCTTGTCAAGTTGGTAGGCTGTTCAAATTACAGAGCACTTTGATTTTTTCTTGTAATTGCATTTGTGCATGCGTCCCATTTGAGCTAGTTGGTGGCCACGTCTCTGTGTGCATCCACGGATATGGCATAACGTTTCATTCAGAACATGTGGGAGATTGATATTTAGTGGGGGGGTATTTGTGGGGGGCATTTCCAAGTTTTGGTGCGGTTGAAATTACAGAGCACTGATTTTTTCTTGCAATTACACTTGTGCATGCGTCCCATTTGAGCTAGTTGGGTGCCACGTCTCTGTGTACATCCACGCTATGGCATACCGTTGATTCAGAACATGTGGAAGAGTGATATTTAGTGGGGGGGTTATTTGTGGGGGGATTTTCAAGTTTTGGGGCTGTTTGAAATTACAGAGAACTTTGATTTTTTTTTGTAATTACACTTGTGCATGCGTCCCATTTGAGCTAGTTGGTGGCCACGTCTCTCGTGGCACCCACCCATAGGCAACCGTTTGATGTGGATACGTGGGAGATTGACATTTAGTGGGTTTTTTTGCTTGTCAAGTTGGTTAGGTAGGATTTCAATCTTTGAATCATCTTATTTTATTTTCACAAAACCTCCTAAAAACACGGAGTTCTTTGGATTTCTTTGGTCTGGAATTCTTCATGTATGTATGAAAGCATGGCACCGTAACGTAGCTGAGGTGTGTAAATTCCAAGAATATATAGTTTTGGGGGGTATTTCTAATATAGAGGGGTGTTTAGTCTGACAAATCTGAAAAGTTGCTGTAATTGGGCCATTGTTCATTGGCTCACTTTGTGGCTAGTTGATTCCACGTTTGCGTGTGTAACCATACATAGGGCATACCGTTTGATCAGGACATTTAGGAAATTGATATTTGGTAACTTTTTTTTACATTACTTGGGATTTTGGCATGATTTCTACCTTTGAGAGTGTTTTTATTCAAATTTTTTAGAAAAATGCTAAAACTGCGAACTTTACGAAGAACTGCGGCCACACCATTGATGGTAAGAATGAACAAAATACAGAATTTCGTAGATAAAGGTGTGTGGATTTGAGAAATATATGGTTTGTGGGGGTTGTTTTGTGGGGAAAATTGCAGACTGTTCAAATTCAGATTTGACTGAATATTTTGCTGTTTCTGAGCCATTGTGCATTGTTTCACTTGGTCTTTTGGCTTCACGTCCACGTGTGTAACCACACATATGGCATACCGTTTGATTAGGACATTTGGGAGATTGAATTTAGTAGCTTTTTTTTACATTCCATGGGTTTGTGGCATGATTTCTACCTTTTGAAGTTGTTTTTTGTTCATTTTTTCAGACATACGCGAATTTCTACGAAGAACTGCGCCCACACCATTGATGGTTAGAATGAACAAACTACAGCGTTACGTAGCTGAAGGTATGTAGATTATGAGAATATATAGTTTTGCGGGGGTATTTCCAAGGTAGAGGGGTGTTCAGTTTGAAAAATCTGGGAAAATGCTGTTATTGGCGCACTGCGCATTGTTTCACATTTTGTCTAGTCGCTTCCACGTCCGTGTTGTGTAACCACACATATGGCATACCGTTTGATTCAGGACATTTAGGGATTGATATTTGGTAAGTTTTTTTTACATTACATGGGGTTTTGGTGTGATTTGTAACTTTGAAGTGTATTTTTTCTCTATTTTTCCAGAAAATTGTGTAGAAATGCGAAATTCTACGAAGAACTGCCGCCACACCATTGATGGTATGAATGAACGAACTACAGTGCTACAAGCTGAAGGTGTTTAGATTTCACGGAATATATAGTTTTGTGGGGGTATTTCTGAGTTATCAGGGTGTTTTGTGGAAAAAACTGCAGACTGTCCAAATTCGGAGTTGGCTAAATATTTCGCTGTTTCTGAGCCATCGTGCAGTGCTCACTTTGTGGCTTTTCGCTTCACAGTCCGCGTGTGTAACCACACATATGGCATACCATTTGATTCAGGACATTTGGGAGATTGATATTTAGTAACTTTTTTTTACATTCCATGAGGTTTTGGCATGATTTCTACCTTTTGAAGTTGTTTTTTGTTCATTTTTTCAGACAAATGCGAACTTCTATGAAGAACTGCGCCACCACAATTGATGGTATGAATGAAAAAACTACAGTGTTACATAGCTGAAGTTGTGTAGATTCAGGATGTATAGTTTGTGGGGGTTATTTTAAGTTATGGGGGTGTTTTGTGGATAAAACTGCAGACTGTCCAAATTCGGAGTGTGGCTAAATATTTTCGCTGTTTCTGAGCCATCGTGCATTGTCTCACTTTGTGGCTTTTCGCTTCCACGTCCGCGTGGGTAACCACACATGGCATACCATTTGATTCAGGACATTTGGGAGATTGATATTAGTAACTTTTTTTTAAATTCCACGAGGTTTTGGCATGATTCTTTACCTTTTGAAGTGTTTTTTGTTCATTTTTTCAGACAAATGCGAATTTTATGAAGAACTGCGCCCACACCATTGATGGTATGAATGAACAAACTACAGTGTTACATAGCTGAAGTGTGTAGATTTCAGGAATATATAGTGTGGGGGGTTATTTCTAAGTTACGGGGGTGTTTTGTGGATAAAACTGCAGACTGTCCAAATTCGGAATTGGCTAAAATTTTCGCCGTTTTGAGCCATGTGCATTGTCTCACTTTGTGGCTTTTCGCTTCCCGTCCACGTGTGTAACCACACATATGGCATACCGTTTGATTCAGGACATTTGGGAGATTGATATTTGGTAACTTTTTTTTACATTCCATGAGGTTTTGGCATGATTTCTACCTTTTTGAATGTTGTGTGATGTTCATTTTTTTTGAAAATCTGGTAAAAGTGCAAAATTCTACGAAGAACTGCGACCACACCATTGATGGTATGAATGAACGAACTACAGCGTTAATAGCTGAAGGTGTGTAGATTTCAGGAATATAGTTGTTGGGGGTATTTTGAGTTGGGGGGGTGTTTTGTGGAAAAACTGCAGACTGTTCAAATACAAAACTGGCTAATTTTTTTTTGCTGCTACTGACATTTGGCACTGGTCACGCTCTGGGTTAGTTGGTAGCCATGTCTCTGGGTACACCCATGAATGTGGCAACCGTTTTATTCGGGAGGGGTTAGGCTTTCATATTTGAGATGCGTTTGAACTTCCTCCACAGTTTTTAGCTGAAATTCGCATTTGATTTTGTCTCTGATTTTACAGGGAGGAAAAAAAGGAAAATGTGAGAAATAAACTTACTATTGGACGAGAAGCTGCGTCCGGGTATCTGCATTTTGATCAAAATTACCTCACTCATAAAATCTTGTGGGTGTGTAGTTTCTAAAAATATCTCACTTGTGGGGATATTTTAGTTAATTTGGAAGATATTCTATGTAACTGTCAGTAGGGTTATACATTTTAATTTGGTGTAATATTCTTGAAGGTGCAGTTTAGTTTGGGGGGGTCTCCTGTACAGGAAAGTAAGGTGGTACCTACATATATCTGGTATCGTTGTACACGGGAGTATCTGAGCTTTTAGAAACAGTAAGATTTTTGTGTGTAACCTAAGATAACTATAAGTAAAAATGGGAAAAATCCATGAAAATTTGCAATTTTTCATTTTTTTTTACATATTTTACCCATAATTCCAGTAATTTCAGAAAAGTTACAAAATTCTGTTACCATGTTAAAGTACACTTTGTGCTGAAAAAAACATGTATAATATTCCTGATTTACTGCAAGGTTTCCTACTGTAAAATTAGTCTAAAGTGATTGAGGGCAAAATCCTGAAAATTCTTCTGGCAGTTAACGCAAAAAAAAATGAAAATCTCCTGGCAGTGAAAGGGTTAAGGGTGAACATTCCTTTATAATCCAGTTTTAATGTATAACATGGGTTTGATTATTACATTGTTTATATAAGACCAGTGTTATCATTTAGCAACTCAGAATGTGGGTTAGACAGAATGCTGGCACAAGGGTGCTTATGGCATCTGGTGAACACCACAGCATGGTTGGACAGAGCACTGACCGTTCTTTTTTTGTGTGCTAATTTTAGTCTTTGAGATGTAGCAGCTGCCTGCTATTACCGATACATGGTAAAAAATCAATGATTTTTCTAAGTTGATGCTAAAGTGTGATACTGGGCACAACCTTGTTGCTGACCATTCCCAGCCAGTAAGACTGCCCATAGGTACAGCAAAATGACATGCGGTCGCAAAATACCACAAAAGGCATTGTATGGGCGATCGTAGAATTTATGTTTTTCTTTCTCTTGAACACATTTCATGTAAGTTAACATTGTGCAATCTCTTTCTGATTGTTAATGTATGTGCTTTCACATCAACAGTATCAAGAGCCTGTTGTAAGCCTTGTTGATATTCCAGGGTTTGTATGATTTTTGGACTTTTTGTAGTCTGCTCTCGGGGTTAACTTGCTTAAACATCCAGACCTGGGCACGTTGTCATTTTTTAAAGTTTATTTTCTGGAAAGTAAAATTGCTGATTACAAATTCTTTTGTGTTCTTTTTATCCATTATACTAGGCTTAAATGCTGCACAATCTCAGACAGCTCTTTTGATCATCCATGATGTTTACCTGAACAGTCAGCACACATAAGGGTAATTATGCGCAGTGAGAGAAAATCTTTATTTTTTTATTATTGTGCTTTTATTTTATTTTAGTACTTTTTTTTGAAATATTAATTCTATGTGTCAGAGATACCCTCTGATAAGCTGTATCTCAAGAGAGATAACTCAAGTTGTAGCATACCACACAGTTGAATGTAATCAAGAAAAGTAATTCATGCACCTGCAACACCTGTGAATATAATCAAGCTATAGGTAATTAGTGTTAATTATGGCTCTGACACATGTCTATTAAAGTATAGTGCAAAAATGTTGATAAATTCAGATAACTGTGAAATGCTTCTATAGTTTCCATATATTGAACTTAGCAAACTTCTCCGATCCCCAACATTTTTATTGAATTTCACGTCTGTAGCTTGAAACATGTGGAAAAGATACAAAAAATTAATGGAATAAAAGAGAAGAGAGAGAAAAAACAAACAAAAAAAAAGAATGGTAAACGAGGATTACCAATACAGAGGAATAATGAAGGGATATCAAAATACATGAGAAATAACAGATTATTTGTTATACCAAATAAGAAAAAAAGAATATGACTCTATTGACTTTTTTTTTTTTTTAGATTTCAATAACACAATGAAAAAACACAAAGTTTTATTTTTTGACTTTTTATTCTAACTACATGAAACAAATTTCATAGGAAATTCACAGCACTCAATTTAATGCATCTTGAAAAAGCCTATGATATTTAACATACATTTTGCTATATATTATGACTACCTAAATTATATATATATATATATTCTAGAAGTTTATAATTTATATATAATTAAAATATTTACTTTAAAGGATAAGGTTCTATGACCACCTAATGCAGAGGACAAATAACGTGTACTGGCCACCGAACTCCTCTAAAAGCAGATGCCATCTAGTGGCAAGAAGCTGGAACTGCACTTCATGAAAACGATATTGATAAAGTTTCACTCATCAGTTTCAGACACAAGAGACAAGTTATAATAAAAAATATATATATAAATTATCTTAACACAAAAAATGTGAAGGAAGAGTTGATTGATAGTTTCTTAACACTCATACACACACACAAGGAAGACAAAAATGCAATTTGGGCAGATTTAAAGAACATTCATATCATGCGGACAAAATTTACAGTTGTTCTGGGGTTATGCTATAGAAACGCTTGGTAAACTCCATTTATCAACAAAAAATTATTCGGTGTTTCAGGCGATATGCCCCATTTAATAAAGTGAAGTTATATCCCCGATTGTTGCTAATAGAAGTAATGGCATAGACAGGTATCATAATCACCTGAATCTCCCAAATATAAACATGTGTACATAATCCCTGATATATATCTTGGTGCTACTTTAGGACAGCAGTTTGCAATGTACCAGGATAATCTAGTCATCATTGTGTTTTCAAATATTATGACCACATAAAATTTGCAGAAAGGCCACCAAATGTTTTCTTTTGGGAGATAACATTTTGTTAATTTTTTTGTATCATCGTTTTTATTTGTCTTGCACAATAATTCTTCACTTTAGTTAGAGTACTTAAAATAGCACATGTACGAACATCAAAGACAAAATCAGTGATTCCCCCAATGAACAGTTTAAAAATATGGTATTTATCCAGATCTCTCAGCGTTACCCACTCTTGAAATTGCATTGCTATTTCTCACTGTATTTATATATATATATATATATATATATATTTTGTAACATTTTATCATCAACCACTCAGTCTAAACTCTTCTTTGCTACATATATTCTAACTAAAAAAGCTGTAACAGACAAAAGTCATCTTTGAACTATAAGCAGAATTCAAGGTCTGTGAGGGAGAGGTCACCACTCTATAGACAGCAGGAATCTGGGGAAAAGAACGTTGTGTACAAGGGCAGATTTTTTTAAATTTTGTTTAGCAGGCACAGTCCTTGTGTGTGGTGGAGCCTGCTGGTCAGTGAGTTGCGGTCCTTGTTTTGCTCCAGTGACAGCGGATCAGTGTATCCAAAATTCCGACATCTTTTCACAGATTATATCCACCAAACGCTCAAATGTTTGCCTTCACATTGATGTTGTCTTTGGCGCTTGCTTCAAAAAATTCAAAAAACCTGTTGGTGAAGAAGGGATCAATGCAAGGGAGAATGCATTGTGGGTTAATTTTAAAAGAATTGTACACTGAAAAAATACTTTTGCCTCATTTCAATCTATAAATGAATACATGTAAGCAGCACTTACTCTGATGCGTTTGTGCTGCATGACTTCTATACAGTACTTGTTTTGCTTGCACTCAGTCCTTCTGTTACCCAGCCCCCTGCCAGGCTATCGACTCTGCATGCTCAGTAATCCATATGAGGCAGCACTGGGAGAGGTAATTTCCCACTATACAGTTCACATACTAACTGTCACCATTCCAGTTACAGAAAAACTATACATAAAAGAAAGAGCTTGTGATAGTAAGGCCCATGATTGACAGCTGAAATATAATGTTTCAGAATGTATATCTAAAGAAATAGGGGACAGATCAACAAAAATGGTACAGTGATAGTTGGGATGAATTAAAGTTTCAGGGCGGGGATCATGCTCCTGAGGTTGAACGGTAAGGCATAGCTCCTTAACCTCCCAGGTTCAATCAATACATTAAAGGAATAGTTCAATTTGGGAGTGAACTATCACTTAATGTAAGTGACAGATGGTCTAAAACACACAGGGGCATTGTACAGATTCATCTGTTATAGTCTTAAAGCAATTTTAACCATTTTGCACAAGCCACGCCTCTGATGAAGTGCTAAGGATAGCATGAAGTGCGTCAGGCGGTTCTAAAGTGTTAGTCTACTATCTGTTTAAATAAAAGTTAGTTTATCTATGGTGCATGTTGTTTTTCCAGATGATGCACTTATCCCAACAGCGGATTATGGTTGGTGTTCAGTGATCGAGCCGGGTGCGCTCGGGGATGAGCGCACCCGGGGCAGCTGATCTATGAGGTGAACGTTATTGTATTCATTGCACATTGTGGATTGATACAAGGTTTGCAAGAAATCCGGAATGGAGCTAGCCAGTTGAGTTCATGCGAAGAGGCCAGGGGCTGAGTCCACCCCACCCAGCTCCGCTATGGAGTAAGTTAAAACTGCATCCCGCATTTTAAAAATATACCTTGCTTTAGCACATTATTGTGGAAAGTGTTATACATATATATTTTTTGCAACGTAAATAGAGCCACAATTGGCTTCTTTAATGCCACCAAAAAGCATTGCAACGGCTTGGTACATTAAATTACAGAGTAAGAAAGCGTAAGCAGCATTACGTACATCCCAGATTCTTTTAAATTGTTTAGTAAAGCAGTGGTGTCAAACTGAAAGAGCAATTGTGGTCTCTGAACAAAGGTTTCGGTTTAATAAAAGCCTTGTTTTTTCCTTGAAAATGAGCACTGGATCACATTTGTGACTGCAGCATGCGAGAAATTATTTTGTGGAAACTCCCTGCTATCAGTAACTGGTAACTTCACCTGACCCTCTGTTCCTCCTTTTCCCCACGGAGGAGCATGCTCACTTAAGACTTTATCTGGGAAACACGGGAAGTACCAGCATAGACAACTGGGTGATGTCATTACCGCCCGAGCTTCTGGATTTTTAGAGATAGAAAAAAAACAGTAAACCACATTACAACAAGCTGGTCACATGGCTAAAATCTGCTAAAAGAAGGGAGTTTTATTGCGGTTTTCAGCATTACTACTTTTTACCCGTTTTACCTAGAGATATGATCCTAGGTTATTTTAAAGGTACAATACAAGGCTTCTATTTAACCATACCTTTTTTTGTAGAACTGTTCCACTTTAATGCAACACATCTGTTGTAAACTAATAAATGGTAGGCAATAATTAAGGTGGCAAGATCTAAAGATATACAGAGGCAAAAGTTAATTCACTAGAGTCATTTAAAGGGAAGCTGTGGTCTGCATTCAAGTTTCCTCTATGAAAAAAATACACACTTTTTTTAAAATTATACCAGGATCTAGCTGCAATCTATCCTAACTTACAGCATATAAGGTGTAATTCCTGTTACACTGTGAGCTGGCTTCAGTATACCCACTGGTGTTACTACTGGGACAAAAAATGGTCACCTGCATCATTAGCCTACCCCATAACTCTAAAATTCTAAAGCTTGCTACAAGCCTGGAAAAAAAAATCTCTGCCTAAGGTGTCCACAGTTAGAGGAAAGTACATATAATCAGGCCTGTAACTAGCTTTAGGAAGGATAGAAACAGACTTGCGTGAAAACTAAACTTTTGAATGCCTTTAAAGGTCAGTTAAAAGTTACATAGTAATTGAGGTTGAATAAAGACATACGTCCAGCCAGTCCAACCTATTCACCCTTTTTTTTTTTTTTTAACCCTACCTAACAGTTGATCCAGGGGAACTGTGGTGTTCAAACAAGTGCCCTCCATTATAAAAGAGCACACTTCTACCTTTACAACGACTTCAGGATCATGATTCTAGATGCAATCTTTCTAAACTTCACCAGTATAAAGGGTGGGGATTCCAGCTTAAGCTAGGTACACCACTAGCGATAAAGCCCCCATCGGATCCAACGGTATTGGGGCTTTATCGCTAGTGTGTGTAGCGGTTTTCATTAAAAAATATCAGAGTGATAGAGGTAACACTCAGACAACAGGCAGGATAACTGCAACTGGCAACGTTTATTTTAATGTGCAGACACAAACATGTGCAGTCTAGACTTGAGAAAGGACCCAGTGAGGTTCAAAACATGTCATGTCTGCACTTGTAAAATAAAGGTTGCCGGTTGCAGTTATCCTGCTGTTGTCTGAAGTGTACCTCTATCACTCTTGATATTTTTCAATGATAACCTTATGCCATTATTAGGATGGAGGCATAGATAGAGGTGACTGGATTTGCATTTCTGTGTAGCGGGTTTCCCATCACTTCAAGCCCCGGGCTTTAAAATGCCCACTGTATCCTACGCTGGGACCCAGCATGATCATCTGCCTCATAAGCCCCGCCCCCAAACCTCTTCAACCCATTTATTAATGATTTGGAAATGGGTATTGTCAGCATGGTCAGCAAGAATTGTCTTGTATTAGAGGTAAAATATTGTTCTAACTCTTTACAAAGCAATGGTAAGGCCTTATTTGAAATATGCAGTTCAGTTTTAGAATCCTGTGTACCAAAACGACATCTTGGAAATGGAAAGGGTTTAGAGAAGGGCAACTAAATTAATAATGATACTGAAGACAGATTGGATAAATTACAATTTGAACACTAGAGAAAAGGGCTTGAATAGGGATAGGATTACTGTGATATATACTATTAAAGGCAAATATATTGATATAGAAATGCCATAGAAAGATGGAACCCTTTTACTCTATTACCCCACCCTAGGAGGATCACTCTTATAAAAGGATAATAAGTAATAAATATCTTATAGAGCAATAAAATACCAAATTAATTCAGATTTAAAAATTATCTAAAAAACAAAATGTTGGGGGGATAGCCAAGATGGCGTTTAGGTAGACGTGGGATCAGGAGCTCTCCCATTCTACAACCTGCTAATCCCATTCTGAAATTCGACCGGCAACTAATTTCATAAAAAACAGCTCGGTGATACCCTACAGATCACAATGACCAAGGATGGTAACCAGCAAAAACAAACTCCGATCATGGAAAAGCTTGGAAAATTTGCCCGCCAAAACAAGGACACAAGGACCAGCCAGCGGCGCACCAGCGTCGCCCCCCTCAAGAATCTCCTTCAGCTGGAGCAGGAGGGAACTGATCCAGCTACCACTAGCCAGAATGCGCACACAGAACCCTCTCCTGCGCAAATATTGTCAGCAATACAAGATACTAAGACAGCTCTCTCTTGATAGAAGAGGTACGGTCGAAGTAGGCTCTTAAGACACGACCTACACAATGTCAGACAGCATGTGGGCGAACTAGAGGGCCGAATGTCATCCGTAGAAGACACGGTCAAACCTCTACCGGAAGACCTTGCCTCACTGCAGAGACAGCTACAGGCCCAAATGGCGAGAGCGGACGACCTAGAAAAACAGGTCCCGCCGCCAGAATATCTGTTTCAAGGGGAGAACGGAGGGCGTGGAGGGTCAAGACCCGGAATCCTTCCTGCTCTCTTGGCTGCGAGAGGTGTTTGGCTCCAAACACCTATCACCAGTATTCACCATGAGAGAGCTCATAGGGTCCCGGCAAGGCCTCCTCCACGGGATCTCGCCCAAGGCCTATGATCGCTCGCCTGTTAAATGACAAGGATAGAGACTCCATCCTATGCTTAGCTCGATAAAAGGGAGAATCCGGATGGAAAACAGCTCGATCTTTCTAAAACAAAACTTCTTCGAAAACGGAGGACACTCTGCCAAATTAATGTCCTTCCTAATTAAAGATCATACCCAATCCAAACTATCTTTCTATACAAACCCCACAAAATCTACAAGTCCACACCACACTAAAAATATAGAGACTTTTGTTGAATTCTATGCACCCTATATGAATCAAGATAACCTACACCCAACCAGAAATCACGAATACCAAATTGAACTCCCAACTTTAAATTCAGATCAAAGAGCGGCTTGGAGGCCCCAATCACACTGCAAGATATAAAAGAAGCGAAAGATGCCATGCCTAATAAAAAGGCCCCCGGCCAAGATGGGCTTCCATGAGAGCTAGAAAAGTTACCAAGCACAACTGATGAACCCCCTCCTGATATGTTCAATTATGCACCATACTGGCCGCTTACCTCCTCACTGTACAATGTTGACAATTGTGGTACTTCCTAAATCAGGCAAAAAATCCTCTAGAATGTGGCTCATACCGCCCCCATCTCCCTATTAAACTCAGACATAAGATTCTGGCCAAAATCCTCGCTAATGTGTGAAAACTGTAATACTATCCATTATACACCCGGAACAGACGGATTTATGCCGGGTAAGTCCACTTCCATCAATCTTCGCCGAACCATGACTCAAACACAGATAGACCACGACAACTCCGGTGAAAGAACAATGTTATCCCTCGATGCCAATAGGCATTCGACTCCGTCGAGTGCCATATCTACAGAGGTTATAAACATTTTGGTTTTGGAGACAAACTATATCAAATGGATTCAACTCCTCTACACTTCTCCCCTTGACCAAATTCAAATCAATGGCAACATTTCCCCACCTTTCCATTGCACAGGGGTACCCGTCAAGGTTGCCCCCTATCACCACCTATTTGCCCTTGCTATCGAATCCCTGGCCTCATTACTCCGTAAAGACAGACGAATTAGAGGCTTCCAACTGGACCAATATGAGGAACGTGGGTCTATGCCGACGACATATCATCTTCCTAGAGAATCGCTGCAGACACTAACGGCAACTTTCAGCCTGATAAACACCTTCGAAACTCGGTTAACCATCAATTGGAATAGTCAGCTATATACTTATTGGACAAACCAACCAAACAACTTAAACCTACCTGCACATATACCCATTGTAACTCAATTTAAATAATTGGGCATTATGATAACTAAACTACCCCAGCAGTTCTACTCACTAAATATAACCCTACTTCTAGATTTCACCCGCAATAAAATAAATGCCTGGAAACATGTACCCTCAATCTCGGCAAGAATTAAACTAATTAAGATTTCCTTTTCCCGACTGCTATACACCATACAGCACTCCATGATCTAACCCACAATCTTTTTTTTAAAAAACTAAACACATAATAACCATTTATTTGGAACAACAAAAGACCCCGAATCAATATCAATAATGTTATGCACCCAAATCTATGGGGGCCTAGCTCTACCAAACATACAAATATATAGTGAACATCACATCTGAGATACCTCCAATGCTGGAACTCCCACTTCCCAACCTACTGCCTCTGATTATGCTGTGAGATATACTCCGGTCTATATGGGTATCTTGATGCACCAAACAACATTGAAAAAGGCAAAGGAACAACACACATAAACAATCACATAAAAATGCAGGGTTATTCAATAATGTTCTTCAGGAGCGATATTAAACTTGCCCTACAGAGACCTTCTACTGTACCACCTACCAAATTTGAAGAGACCCCTGTGGCATCCATTTCCTTAAATCTAGACACTTATTTCCGACCTCAAAGGGATGGTAATTGACCAATCCCCCCACTGCCTAGAGGGGGTGACAGACATAATCTGCTTCTGCGCAGGGAATCCTTTGGATTTTCACCCTTGACGCACTCCCCCAAGGTCTCAATTGTAATTTGGGACTTTCTTGCTTCCTGCCCAAAAGATGAGTTCTCAGTACTTTGTTACTACACACTGTTTATTAGTATATTTTGTTTCATTCTTTCCCTTTCTTTACTCCTTCCCCCCTCTTTTTCCACTAGGGGATGCTATTGAGCTCCTTCCTGTATGTATATAAGGCCTCACCTGTTATTGATTTCTATGTTTGTCTGAAGAAGGTACCGCAGCGTACCGAAACGTTACACCTTTGTGTACCCATGTATGACGCAATAAAATACATGGGTTTGTAAGTCTGATGTGCATGGTCTACATATTATTTGCTCTTATCTATAAAATGGTGCTAATTTTGCCCCAACCAATCAGATCATTTAACTGTTTGAAATCTAACATTGATTGGTTGGGGCAAAATTAGCACCATTTAAACGATAAGAACTTTTATTGAATCTCTTGATGGTGTTTATCCAATAAAATCCTAGGTATGGGGGGACTCTACGAACACACCCCTCTATGGAACCACAAAACCTTACCAGAACTAATAGGACTGCCAGGAGCTACTCTATGGGAGAGTTACGAGGTTACCACACTAGGTAATATAATCAAAATGATCACTGATCTCATTCTCTGACCTGCAAAGCTCCTACAAATTGCCCAATGCAATGCACTATAGATACTTACAATTAAACTATGCCATAAGAACACTCCCTCATTTCCCATCATAACTTATCAACAAACATCCAGCAATAGGGATTATATTCACACAAGGACCGCAAGGGATGATATATGGCTCTACAACTGCCTGATTCAATCCAAATCACTTCCTAACCTGACACACATTAAGCCAAATGGTCTACCTGCCTTGGAGATATAAATATCCGAGACGAGCAATGGCAAGAGGATAGCAACATCGGTCAAAAACATAATGATCCAATTTAATATAATACATCAGGCCTACTACTCTCCCAGACAATTAGATACTTTAGAACCTCCGGAATATCCTCTGTCCCAAATGCCACCAGTTAAACGTAGACTTCACACATCTTATTTGCCACTGTCCCAAATAAGATAGCAAATTATTGGTCTCGAGGACTACATATACTTAA